>OZ010787.1:550362797-550707259 GCA_963932465.1 Maratus speciosus | reverse complement strand
TGAATTTTTCAAAAAAAAAAGCAGACTAAAATATTTAATTATTTTCAAAATTTAAACTGAAAATGTTCCAGTCATTAATTGTATGAAGAATGTTGTGTTTACGGCATAACTTGGAATACAGTTCTGATGTTTTTCTGGAACATTATTTCTTAAACATTAAACTTAAGTTTTTTTGAATAAGCATTGTTTGCTTGCTTTGAGTGGGGGAATTGATGAATGAAATCAAATGTATGATACGACTGCTAAATAGAAATTTATTTTTTATTAAGACTGTTGAAACTTTGAATGGAATATAGTTTTATTTTATAACATTTTAAGTAATTTTAAGAGTTTCAGTCACATATTATTAAGATAGCTTCTTTAAATGACGAAAGACACATACAAAAAGTAGTTTCAAATCTGATAAATATCGAAATGAATTTTTATCCTATATATCCGAAATTATGAAGTAACAAAAATTTCATATTTTAAAGTATGTTGTCTGAATTTTTGAAAATAGGTTAGAAATGATAGCTAGAATGAATGATTTTACGAATAGAATGAATCATTTGCGCATGCGCAAAAGCATAGCTGACAACCTTTGTTTTTAAAAACTCAACTTCTACCACAAACTATGTATCGAAAAAGAAGTTTCTTATTATAATTAGAATTAAGCTTTGAAACTCGTAAAAATTATTTTTATCTTCAAATTTTCTGAAGATAATTGATCAAAAAGATTGCTAAGACAAGCAACTATGCTTTTGCTTCATTTCTATTTACAAAATTTCAGGGGGAAACTGATTAAAAATATATGCAAAGTTTGCAAACTACGTTTTGGCACATTCCGCAATGATTCATTTGAATAGAAAAATCATTCATTCTGCCCATCACTAGTTAGAAAGTTTGTAAAGACCCTTAATTTTTGCTACCGTCAATTTCACGGGCTGAGGTGTCGTTCGTTATTTCTCGTGCCCGTCATATTTCTGAGATGAAGATTTAATTAATGTAAAAAAATTCTGAAACCGGAAAATTTTAACTGGCATTTCCGTCTGAAGTCTTTGAATACTGCCGTCTGGGTTTGTTTTTTGGCGCGAATTGTGATGTTGGACTTTGTATTGCCTATTTTGAAATATATCACGCTCAAAACAACTATTAATAATCAAAATTTAATGTAGGGTAGTCCGACCAGTAAATGAACACTTAAGCACATTTGAAAAGAAAATGATCCATTATATTTTAATAAACAATACTTATTGGTGTTTGACAGTGCCATTATATTTTAATAAACAGTAGCTATTGGTGTTTGATAGTGCAAATACATTTGTTGGTTTACAAATTATTAAAAAATAACAACAGGAATTTTATATTTTACTTGCTTGGGATGCTAGAGATGTTCTAATAGAAATCGATACAATAACCAAGTAAATGAAGAGTCGTTACCAGTGAATGAACGTAAAAATGTCCAGTGAATGCACAGGCAGCAATTTTAAAATATTTAAATTTCATAGTTCTTTATTTATTTTACAACTTATACAAATAACTTATACAAATAAAATGTTTTTTAATGTAGTGCGGTTTTTTTAATCCCAGAACGATAATTAATTAGTTTGAAAAATTGTAACTTTTAAGTTTTTAAATTACAGATTTAAAAAAAAAGAAAAAAGTAATTATATTTCCTGAAACCATTGTCCCTGTACTTCTCTATTTCAGTAATAACTCCAGATGAACGGGTGAATGTTGCAGAAATTTTTTCAGTTGTTTTTAGTGTGCCTTTTCCTATTATCCTTAAAATACCTGATCTTATACTTTACTGCAGGCCACTTCCAATTCCACCACATCTGGACCTGTGGTCCACATATTGTTTTGGTGCTTATTTCATATTTTCAACCTATGGTGCTATTTAAAAAAAAAAAAAAAAAAAAAAAAAAAAAAGAGTCATCTGTTTCTTCCCTGGATGTTTGTCTATAAATGGATTTTTCCTACCTGTCTGTTTCATGACATTGTAAACTTAACCTTTTACAGCATCCTTATGCATTGTAAATACAATTTTCCCTTACCAACTATCCAATGTTCAAAGAGTTTTTCTTCTTCAAAGGACAACACAGACAATGCCTCATACGCTTATTTTCAATTGTTTTCCCTCGCAGTTTCATAGACAACGTTGTTTTTGGAATATTAAAATGAAGAGGTGCCTTCTCCAAACTGACCCTCATAGCTTGTACAGCATTTTCAAGGTCTTCTGTAGAGTACTTGAAACACCCATATTTCCTTTTTGATGAATCTTCTTTGTCATCAGTAAGAATATTTCTATCAATCATCTAAAAAAATGGAAAAAGTGAGATTTGAATTTCATCAATAATTAATACCTTTAAAAATTGTGTGTGTATAGGTTCTTTTGTTACATTTTTATATCTGTTAACTTTTCCTTTACCACTGCTGAAAAATAACTTAATTCAAACTACAGGTATAAAAGAAGCCACAAAAACATAAAGCCCAAAACTGTTCTTTCACTAGGAAAAGTAACGTAATGTATTCCTTCCGGTCAATGAACAGCTGTTCATTCAATGGATTTTTACCATTTGCCTAACCAGTTATTAAAAATCCCTATTCTCAAATTGTACATATTCTTCAATGGTTAAAACAATTAGAAATATGGGTATAATACATATATTTAATGTATGTACAATAAAATTAGTGCATAATACAAATAATAACAGTAAATTCTTATGAAACATATGAAATGACATAGCATTACCTTATTATTTCAGCATTAAAACAATGTGTTTCTCAGACATGAAAAATACAACATATTCCCAAATTAAACTAATGTGACTTCAGTAACCAAACAGGAATGCAATAGCTTCCTATTGAATAGAATTAAGGCAATGTTGTAACCCCATCCAGTGGGGATGTTTTCAAACCTTATTCTATTAAAATATATAAAAAATGTTCATTCACTGGGGGTTGTTCACTTACTGGTCGGACTACCCTATATATATTATTTAAAATAATACTATTTGTAAAAAATTGTGTGGTGATGATAAATAAAGATCTAAGATGGGAAAAATAAATGTCTTATTGCATTAATTTGAATGCTGTAAAACAAACATTAATGCACAGAGTTCTCGCACGGTGGCTTTTCTACAAATGTGAATTTGTTCTATAACATCTTTTTTTTCGGCTTAATAAAGACCAATTGCATATTTTATTTAGGAACCTTATAATTATTCAATTTCTGTAATAAAAAATAGGTACTTGTTAATGGTTTTTCTAACTATTAAACAATCCTTAAGGGGTAAATCATAAAATACACATTTGGAGGATTTACTGTATTACAAGTAATATATGTATTAAGTATTTGAAAGAGAGTGAACTGCTTAAACTTATATAGGAGTCTGAAACCACAAATTCTGATTAGGATATTTGTATTTCATATTTAAATCAAAGACATTACAACAACCTCGTTTTATTGCAGGCTTTTTAATGTTTTTCTGCGATTAAATAGTGTGAAATATTTTATTAAGTTTTTATGGTTAATGGCACGCATCTTGGTATTTCTAAAGAAAAATTCTCGTTTATTCTAAAATTCTCGTTTATTCTTACTTAAATCTCTTGCCTAATCCATTGTGGGGCTTCTGATACTTTTACGCATAAATTACCGTTGTACGTAAATGGTATATAGAGGGTTCGTACGCATCCTGGAATTTTACAGACTTGAAACCTGTTCGGTACCAGTATTTTCTCATAGAAAATCTCACATTAAAAGAATGTGAAAATTTGCCGGTTTAACTTAGATTTCTTTTTCTATAAAAATATACTGGTAACGTTCTTGAGAAATTCCCTAGCCCGTACGAGCCCTGTACATAGCCTAAAACGTATAAATTAAATACTTTTATATTTATCCAACATTTATCTGTTTTAATATAGCAGAATGGATTTCCTGAAACGTCAGTTTCATATCTATAAAGGAAAAATTTCATTTGTTGCGGGTATGACATGGATGTCACACATAGTGATGGGCAGGATGAATGATTTTACTATTCGAACGAATCATTCGGGTATGCGCAAAAAATAATTTCAAACTTTGTATATATATTTTAATCAATTGCCACCAAAAATTCTGTAAAACGAAAATAAACAAAAATATAGTTGCCTGTCTTTGTAATTTTTTTTAACCCCTTGGGAACGAGCGACCGGCATATGGGCTGCGTAGGGTGCCCAGAATCCGTGATTAATCTCACCAGTAATTTTTTATTGTAAATTTCGCCTTATTCAATCCGCGTACTTTCCCTATTCAAATAGTCAAAAATTTCTGTTTTCAAAAACCGGGGATGAAAGATTAAAAATTCTGTAAAAAACGCTCGTCCCGAAGGGGTAATCAGCGATTATCAGACATTGACGATAAAAGAATATTTATATCTTCATGAAGTTTCTCGAATTAATTCTTATTAAAATTAGAAACTTCTTTTTAGATACAAAATTTCTGGTATAAATTGGGTTTTAAAAACACAGTTTGACAGTTATGCTTTTGCGCATGCCCGAATGATTCATTCGAATATTAAAATAATTCATTTTGCCCATAAATAATCGCACATCGCAACAAAAAAGTAAAATACTTTTAATATAATAATTATGATTTTGGAGACACATGAAGCTATTACGATAGATAATTCCATAGCTACCATCTCTTAAGCTTTTTTGTACTACCAAAAAATTAATAGAATATTTTTCCTTATTTACTAGCAGATTACGGCAATTTAAAAAGGTAAAATTTACTGTTGAATTTTGGTACAAAAAATCCTAATTGTTTGCGGCTATATAATTAAAAAAAACCCATTAAAAATGATTTTAAACATAACAATTTTATTAAAAAGAACGCAAATAGGAACTCACAAAATGAATGTTTAACATTCGAAATCAATACTTTATTCTAGAATAGTATAATAGGAGTTGAAAATATTACAAATAAAGCTATATATATAAATGTAGGTAGAATAGTAATTACTAATTGTGAAATAAACTTTTACTAAAAATTTCAACTTTGAACATTTTTCAGTGTGACTTCAAATCAAACATTTAAAGTTATACAAGTCTCCATGTTCACATTACGTAAACGATGAGTATTCAATAGAAAAATATAAAACAAGTACTGATATTCACATAAAAATATTTAATATAAAAAATTATGTTTTAAACTAGTTAAGAACAAAGCTAGTTTTATATACAGGGTGTTTCTAAACTCATGGTACAAATTTTAAGGGTAGGTAGAGCACACAGTAACTACAATTTATTGTATAGGAATGTATAGGACCAAGTGACGCATTAAGGTAAAAACACCAGAGGGGCAATTAGGCCTCTTTTTTAATTTTCATAATTTCTCATTCATACCACAAAATTTTTATGCTATCCTTTTTTTGACATTTCATAATTACTTAACAATAAAATTCTTCTATGAAAATTTTTGGTATGAAATCGAAATTTTTGAATTAAAAAAGAGCGCAAAACTGGCAAACTTATGAAACGAAATACATGAATAAAAAAGCTAAAATGTTTATTTACAATGTAGTTTACAAGTAAATAATAATGCATATAATAATATTACAATAAGTGTTCAAAATTGCGCCCACAAACCTTGATAGATGCTTGGCAGCGTCGGTGTAACGACTGGCGTACACTTCTAAAGAATTCAGGCATTTTCCGTACACGTACAGCAGCTTCAGATATGCGAGCTACTAGATTTTCGTCTGAGTCAACTGGAGTCTCATAAACAAGACTCTCCAGATTTCCTCATAAAAAGAAATCAAGGCTCGATAAATCGGGAGATCGCGGTGGCCAAGGAACTGGTCCACCACGCCCAATCCATCGCTTCTTAAATGTGGCTTTCAGGTAACTGCGCACATCATTGGTGAAGCGCGCGGGCGCTCCACCATATTGAAACCACATTCGGCTACGAATGGCGATCGGAAAATCTTGCAGCAGTTCTGAGAAAACCTGTTGCAAAAAAAAAAAAAAAAAATAAAAAAAAATAAAAATAAGGTAACAGCGACTATCCAGCCTCGTTGTTATAGGTATGGGCCAATCAAATAATTATTAACAATACCCACTTACAAATTCACAGAAAATCGTTGTTGATAAGCATGTGGCCGCGTTGCATGTGGATTATTGGTTGCCCAAAGGTGGAAATTGTGCGCATTAAATACACCCTCGCGTGCAAATACTGCCTCATCTGTAAATTGAATATCAGCAGTAAAGTCTGGCTGCAATACATGTTGCTGCAAAACCCACTGGCAAAAGTTCAACCGCAGAAGATGACTCACACCTAAATTCTGTGCAACAGCTCTTGTGCTTGATTCGGACCTTTCACTCACAAAATTCAAAATAATTTCTTCCAGGCTTGCACTGCGTACAGCTCTTTCTCGCCCAGTTTCGTGTCTAGAAACGTGGAAAGAACCTTTTTCAGAAAGCTGGCTGTGTAAGCGCTGAAACATTCTATGATCAGGCATTCTTCTGCGAGGAAACTGCTCCTGATACATTCTTAGGGCAGCTCTGGCGTTGCCATTTGCACGACTATGCATGAAATGCATGTCTGAATTCTCGGCATATATAAAGTCTTCCATGACGAACGATAGCACAATTAAAAATGGCGATTTCTTCTACTTGAATGCATGGTATTGAACGGCGACCAGTCACTTACTGCCCTCTACCACCAGTTGAATCAACCAAAAACTCCATTTCTATTTTTAAAAAATTCTATTTCTATTTTCAATTCGAAAAATTTCGATTCCATACCAAAAATTTTCAAAGAAGAATTTTATTATTAAATAATTATGAAATGTCAAGAAAAGGATAGCATAAAAATTTTCTGGTATGAATGAGAAACTTTGAAAATTAAAAAAGTGGCCTATTTGCCCCCGTGGTGTTTTTACCTTAATGCGTCACTTGGTCCCATACCACAGCCCCCTGAATACTAGGCCTGAGCGCTCACACAAAAATGACACAAAAATGGCGGCTGCCGAAGGCGGATTGTTTTTAGGGTAGGTACGGTCCTTTAAATGTTGACACCAGTATTTTATAAAAGATTTTTCTACCTTGTTTATTCTCAGAAAAATGAAGCGGAAAAAACTTCAAAAAATTATTGGTAGGAATATTTAAGGGACCGTACACACGCTGAAATTAATCCGCCTTCGGCAGCCGCCATTTTTGGTCCAGCGCTCAGGCCTAGTATTCAGGGGGCGGTGCCCATACATTCATATACAATAAATGATCGCTACTGTGTGTGCTCTACCTACCTTAAAGTTTGTACCATGAGTTTAGAAACAACCTGTATAAAAAGGGCTCGTACGGGTACCTTTTTTTTTAAGGTCGTATATCAGTATTTTTTTTTTTTTTTACAGAAAAATAAATTTAGTTTGGTCGCGCGAAATTTCGCCTTATTTGAGGACGCATTTTTTATAAGAAAATACTGGTACCGAAGAATTTCTTAGTCTAGAAATTCAAGGACCCGTGCGAACCCTGATAAAAAAGTGTCAGACACTCAAACACCCACATGGATGTATTGAGCGCTTCACTCAAATCAATTCTTTGAAAGGAAGTTTTCCTTTTTTTGTAAACTAAATAATCTATAAATATATCAGAGTGACATATAAATATAGAAATTTACAAGAACTGAAACGTATTACTCCATTTATTTAAACATCAAGAGAGCGAAACTCGTCAAGTGTAGTAAAAGTTATATCACAAGTTGCAAATATTTTTTGGACTTCCGTCACCAGTATTTCAGATTAGAAAATTTTTGTTAAATCATTCACTCGTATAACACGTAATCCCGTCATTAACCCTTTGTAGGGAAAGTCCATTCTATGGCATAAATGTTGAAAAGTTTTACTGCCACCTGAGCCTACAAAAAAATTGATTTGAAAAAAAAAAAGTGGCCTTTTTCATCGCGTGCATTTTAAAGACAAACTATTTTACTGAAAATACCGCTGCGAATCGATGATTTTTCAATAAAAATTAAGTTAGAAGTATATTCCTCTTAACCGGTAAAGGGTTAAGTCATAGAAAACCAGCCACTAAATAGTAGACCGACCTGAACGTTGACATGAAAATGTCGGCTGTCGTAGGCAATTTCGTTTGTCGGAGTTTGCATGATCATTTGTATTTGAATACTAATATTTTTTTCTGTTTTTTTCTGAAATTAAATAAGTCAAAGAAAACTTTTGGAAAATACTGGTGTCTAAATACCAGGGAACTGTACTGTACTAACGCTTAAAAATCTGCATACGACAGCCACTATTTTTGTAATATTTTAGTGTCAATGCTCAAACCTAGTTATTATTCGGTGGGCGGTGTGTAAAATTTGTAACGCTATCTGTCGCCGAAAAATTCTCTCAAAACTTGTAATACAAATTTACATGTTATTAATAGTTTATTTAATATTTCTCCCCCCTAAATTTAAGCGCATATTTCATTTTAAATTATAACTTGATATCCTTATACTAAATAAGTAAGAAATTCTTATAATTTAATTTTGATTTCAGCTAGAAATTTCAGATTCGGAAATATTTAATAATGGAAGTACTGGGTGATTCTCCGGTCTAAATTCAAGTTCATGAATGCACGCTCGTTAAATTTTAATTGGAATACTGAATTTTCCATTAAAATATTTTCAAGAAAATTATTTTTATTATTACGCAAAGCATTATAATGCCAGTAACGGATTCATAGTAATTAGGGAAGTAATTAAATTGTCTTTAAATATGTAAATTTCCAATTGTTTAAAATATTGTCCCACTTTTATATATTATTATAACCCCAATAACCTGAAACTTAACATCCTCAGATTGTAAAAGATTCACTTAAAATCATTTAACCGCTTTTAGTCTCATGCCAAAATCCAAGTAATTTATGAAAAATGCTATCGAAGTTTAAGGAGAAATAGTTTTCAAATATTTAGAGATCTGAGTTATGGCAAGCACATTTTTTTTTTTAAATTTATTTCAATATCATTAAAATAAAATTAATAAAGACGGAATGTAAAACGTTTAAAATGATTTTATCTTTTCCATAAGAATAACGATACATTTAGCTGATAAATTAATTTATTTTTTGACAATCCTGAAAGATTATAATAAAATTATACACTTTTGCGATCAATGTTTAAAATTTCGGCATTATGCAACATTAGTTTAAAAATAGTGTCAATGTCATATATTAATTCGTACTAACACTGGTTATGTTACAAAAGTTTAAAATATCGCCTTTGTCTAATTATCATGCTTATTTTCCTGACTAAAAAAAGCAGTTTTAAATATGATTGGCGTGAAACAACGTAAAATATACAATAATAAATTAGCTAAATTAAAGTAAGGTACCAGGTTGAAAAAGTAAAATGGTGAAAAGGCACCAACATAAACATTGTGAAATTTATATGAAAATATCCTATTTGCAATTGATAAAAGTACAAATATGTAAAAAATATATACGAAAATCTGGTTAGAAGCTGAAGTCGTAACATACTTTTAAGTTAAAGTGAACTCGTTTGGACAGTGTGAAACGGAATTAAAAAGGCAACCTATAAATGCCATGAGTGCTGCCAGATTTTCTAAAGATTTAATAAAACTATGCACAACTATTTAACAGTACAAAACTTCGATTTATTAACACTCCGATTCTCATGGTAAAATCCGTTCAAGAAAACCCGCAGTTCAGAGAATAGGAATTCAAACCAAAAAATTTCAATAATAAAGTTCGCTTTTTTTTAAATTTGGAATGTCTGTTATTAAATAAAGCAAATATTTACAATTTTAAATTTCTGGTGTAAATTTGGAATATCCGAAATAAAAAAATCCACTAAATTCGAAACATATTTGGTAGCATATAGGCTACAATGGGCATGAGCAGTGTTGCCAGATGGGCTACTTTTTTTTAAATAAGAATTTTGATTAAGTGTTAAAAGAACTCCTTAAAACACCATCAAAAACTTTTAATTACGCTAGGCCTTTTGAAAGATCTGAGTCTTTCTTCGTCAGGCGCAAAGAAGACGTGCTTCTACTATGAAAGCAGCAGCAAGACTGAAATGAGAGATACGGGAAGGGGAAACAAGCTGAAGAAACAGCCAATAGAAAATTAGAAATCAAGAGCCAATAGGAAAGCATAAGACAACAGCCAAGCACTGAAGAGTATTACAGAAACAAAAAACAGAAGAACACAGAGTAGAAGGGAAAAAAGGAAACGAGTTGGGAAAAAAACGCGTGAAAATAAAATTAAAAATAAATTATCATAAAGGGAAAACACACACACATATTAAAATAAGTGAACACATGAAATAAAAATAAATAAATGAATAAAATATAAAAACAGACTAATGTTAATTAATACAAATAAAAATAAATTGTATGGTAGTACAATCCTTCTGTTATCAATAATGCTGTGAATAATTCGTCTCAATTAATGCGTCTAATAAATCTGCGTTTACCAAATCTGTCAAAAGCAAACCTGATAATTTGGTCGTCCTTCCCTTTTATCCTCCTTTATGTTTCAAATTAGCAAGAGTTTTACGACTTTTCAATTTTAACGTTATCTTTAAACCTGTCAATAAACTCAAAATCCCCTCCACTAAATCTACTGTTCCTGATCTTCGTAAATGGAGAATTTATTAATGTTCCTAGTAACGGCTGTGATTTATCTTATATTGGTCAAACTAAAAGAAATCTTGAAATCCGTTTAAAAGAACACTCTCGTTATGTAATTAATCAAGAAATTTCCAAATCTTCTATTGCCAAGCACTCTTGGAATTCTGGTCATAGTTTTAATTTTCAAAATGCTAAAATTATCCTTAATGCCAATAGTATCTCTGAATTGGACTTGCTTGAAAATTTAGCTATTTATCTTAATCGCGAAGTTATTGTTAATGATAAATCTAATTCCACAATGCCCTCTGCAGCTTGGAAAAACCTTTTCAGTAGTACCATATAATTTATTGATTTATTTATTTTGTATTAATTAACATTTGTCTGTTTTTATATTTTATTCATTTATTTATTTCTGTTTCATGTGTTCACATATTTTAATATGTGTGTGCGTTTTCCCTTTATTTTAATTTATTTTTAATTCATTTTCATGCGGTATTTTTTCCAACTTGCTTCCCTTTTTCCTTTCTACTCTGTGTTCTTCTGTTTTGATTATACTCTTCTGTGATTGGCTGTTGTAATCTGCTTTCTTATTGGCTGTTGATTTCTAATTTCCTATTGGCTGTTTCTTCAGCTTGTTTCCCCTTATATCTCATTTCAGTCTTGCTGCTGCTTTCATAGTAGAAGTACGTCTTATTTGAGCCTGACGAAGAAAGACTCATATCTTTCGAAAGGCCTAGCGCATTTAGTAGTTTTTGATGGTGTTTTAAGAAGTTCATTTAATACTTATTGATTCACACCAGTTCCAACTTATTTGCTAAGATTCTTGATTGGCACCATTTTTTGAAATGGTAAAATGCACCATATTTATGACATATTAATTGAGGCTAAAGCAAAGGGGATTTTACCGTTTCGAAAAAGTGGTGCCAATCAAGAAATCTGAATTTAAAATGTAGCCCACTGGCAACACTGGGCACGAGAGTGTTAATAAAAAATATACTGTGATTAAATAAAGAAAGGATTAATAATTTGAAAACGTATTAGAAATTTCATTAAATAAATTTCCGAATCTTGGAACACTGTATGCCATACTTCTGCAATGGTTTAACAAAATACTTTCTTTCCTGTTTAAGTTTACTAAGTTAATTCGTTCATAAAATCTTTTTTTAAAAACAACAAATTAACCCTGACATGCGCAAAGCTAAAATGTTGAAATCACTGACTGCCACCAGAATATACGAACAAATCGATTGGAAAAAAGTATTTGTTTAACGTGCATTATAAAATAAAAATATGTTTTCAAGCATTCTAGTATACTTCCGCAAGTTTTGAATAAAAATAAGATGGTAAGTGAATTCCCGCCGTCTATGTACGTGTTAAGATTTTTCTAAAGGTGCCATGTAGATAGATATTTTAAAATATAAGTCCAAGGATAGAATTTTCAATATTAGTATTTTATAATTGTATATATAACGATATTTTGTTATTCCAAAAATTGATTAGAAGAGGGAGACCTAAAAATTCAAGGTGTATTTAGATTCCATAGTCTTTAATATTCAGAATACTTAAATGCTGTTAAAGCCTACACTATTCACTGAAAGAAACGCTCAATCTAAAGTAAATCCTATGGGAGAATTGTTTACAGATTTCTCGCTTGCATTTTTTGTATTTTTAATTGATTTTTTTTTTTCATAGGATACCAGAGGTCAATATTTTTTATTGTGCGTTTGAACATTTTCGATTTTGGTTACAGTTTTTTTTTTTATATATATACGACAATAGTTTACCTTTTGGAATCGCTTAGAACCAATTCTGAAAATAAAATTGTCCTGATATAGAAAACTATGACCAAAATCGAAAAAATACCGACGCACAATACAAAACCTTAGGTGCCCAATGCAAATAATAATAATAATAATAATAATAATAAATCATTTAAAAATATTGAAATGCGAGCGAGAAATCTGTAAAAAATCCTCCCATAGAATTAACATTAGCGTTCAAGTCTCTCCGCATGACTAGTATAGACTCTTAACCATTTAACTGTTTTTGACGAGCACAGATCGCACAAAAGGAGTTTCCTTACGTCGCTCTAAATGCTTTTGAACAACACTAATTTTTAAAAATAACATTTGCTTTATTAATTGGCACATATTTTTTCGATTATACGAGGCATATATTTTAGTATGAAAAAAGTGGTTCTTTCTTCTTATTTTTGTTTTGCTGTGTAAAAAAATTTAAACTGTTAATGGCTGGTTCTGAAATTAAGTGGAAATTTCACCTTGGTAATTTATAAAAAATAAAAGTTCAAATTGTCGCGTTTAGTTGTGTTTCCAACATTTTCTTAAGGTTTTAGAGATAAATAAATCATGATCAGAGGTCAAGGTTAAATTTTTTTTAAATTTAAAATTAAATTTCATTTTCTTTATAAACATGGAGGTGACACACTATTCCATGGAGGTGACAACCTTTAATAGTAATGATGTATATAAGTTTTATTGTCCATTTACTAGATTGGAAAACATTTATGGTTGCGATATTAGTTTGTTTTATTGTTTAAGAGGTATAATATGTTATTTCATTGACATACAGCAAGTCGAATAACACATCAAACCAAAAACTGGATTGCAATACAGCTAAAGAACACTATTCTTGAGTAACATGTTAAAAAAGAACAAAGCTCTAATTTAATTTTTTATTAAGTAATATTGCAGTTTTGAGGGATTAAATTAAAGATTGTTCACTTTCCATTGTTTAAACCACACAAATTTATTTTTCATATCTTATGATTGCTTCTTGCTCATTACTGAAAGCAATTTTTTTCTTGGATCCTGAACATCTTTGCATAATTTTAACTTCTGCGTAATCTTCAACGAGGTCACATTTGCTAAATACAGATTAACAGAACCTAGCTGAAATCTTGTGCATACTGCGGTACTTCTTTATTACTTTTTCTGAAAGGACAAGTCCAAAGGCTTTCTTTGACTTTTGAGACTTCTCACTTTTTTCAAAATTTTGCTCGATTAGAGTGGTCAATACTGAACTGAATTCTAGACACGCTCTGACTTTAGAAGAAATATTTTCACCTTTCAATATTTTTGTACCTTCTTTTTTGGACTGTTTAATTTTTTTCGTTTATTTATGATGCGTTGATATATTTTCTTATAATAATCTTTTTTTCTTTTATATTTCAAATGTTCATAACATTTTTAAGCTCTTTTTCAAGCAATTTTATTCTTTACTATGCTTTTGTTTTGTTTCTGTTAACAATTTTCGACCACTTTTTACCCGACTGGTACCTGCTCTTCCTATCACATCTTTAACATTCGCCATAGGATTGTTTATAATTTCTGGATCATCATCTGTTTCTAGTGCAGTAGAATTTAAAAGAACATGCTGTAATTTTTTTTTTATTTGCTTTCTTCGCTCGACTTTTGTACTCAATTCTTTCTTTGTGCAGGCTTCTGTTGTTCACTCAATTGAGAAATAGCTTTTATTTTTCCTTCTTTTTACTTATTGTAATGCCTTTTGCGTTCTTTTTTCTTACATTCTTCATGCAATCCTGGATTTTCTTTAATTTTATGCTGTCTCTTCTGCTCTGCTTCTCGTCTGAAATTTATTTTCTTCCCTACAGAATTCTTTTTGCTTTTTGCCCGAGCCATGATACCTAAAAAATATTTAAAAATATTAACGTGCAATTAGATAAAAATAAATAGATTAATAGATAAATAGAAAATACAGCACTTTAAATGTATGATTGCAAAGTACTCTAGTGTGGTCATATCTTTTAAACATATAAATAAATGTATTTTTTTTTATCAAATTGACTAGCACAGAAAATCTGAAAATTTAAATTTAGTTCTGTTTTTATTTTTTATTTCATTTATTAAGTTTAGGAGATCAGGAAATTCAATAAGAGACTTTAAAATAAAGTTTAATTAAATCTAAAATATAACTTGTATTGAAAGAAATACTGAAAGGCATTAAAAAATCAAATTTATACAAAATTAAATATTTTAGAATTAAAAATTTTCAGTTTCAAAACATATTTTTATTAATATAAAATTATCCCTAAAATAAAAATTTAGGTTCAATAATTAAAAATATACTTTAAGTGCCCTTAAAATATTGTTTACATTAATAAATATCACATCTATGGGTCAACAACACCTGCATGATACAACAATGGCATGGAGGTGACATCCATGGAAGTGACATTTCTGAGATTGGGCCTAATATTTTCTAAACTATGCACAATATGAACATAATGCTACTTGGATATAAAATTAAGTAAAGCAATTTAATGCTACTTATCAACAGAATTCTGCTATTTAAAAAACTGACAAAATTAATGAGGCCAAGGAGTTGACACCCAATTAAAGTACACTACGGTAATTAAAAGATTTAAAATTAAAACTAGAGGAAGTAACAACTTACCATGCTTCAGAAATATTCCATCCAATAAGTAGCTGCCTGTAGTTGATTTGTATTCCAAGTTCTAGATTATGCTGCCATCTAGTAGATTTTTATATAACTATAACTGATATGTCATGGAAGTAGCTCTAATTCTAGGGACTGAAGTGTCTTGGTCCGTAATTTTTTTAATATAAATTTTGAAAATTTTCTTTAAAAAAGTAAGTAAAGTACATCCATTTTTTAACTTAATGCATTTTATACTGTTCTTTTCGTTTATCTTATGGGATACATTCATGTTGTAAAGTAAAAACAGGCATGGAGGGACATTCCACTGAGGTGACATTTAGTAAGATTTTAATTTTATTAAAATAGTTTTAAATTTCAAATTCATTCTAAAGTATTTTTTAATATAAGTTTTAGATGTGCTTTCATAGATTATCTATTTAGTTGAACAATTATTTTCATAAAAGTACAAAAAAATTGATTGGGACTCAAATTTCCACTTAATTTCAGAACTACCCTAATATGGTTCGTACGGATACCGTTATTTCTCCAGGAAAACTACCAGTATGTTTTTATAGAAAAAAAACTAGGTTAAACGCGCAAAATTTCGCCTTCTTTTAAGAAGAGAATTTCTATAAGATAATACTGGTGCCGAAACATTTTCTGGCCTGCAAAATTCAAGGAGGCGTACGAACCATAGTTAAGGTGTTAATATAGACAAATCCACGGACGCGTTTCTGACTCTTTTGCACATAAATAAGAAAGTACTTAAAAGTAAAATAGTCTAAATTTTAAATTAAATATTTTTATGTTTGTCTAACTTTTGTCTATCGCAGTGGTGGCCAACTGTGGCACGCGTATACCATTAATTTTTTTAAAGAAATAGTAGGTTGCTTGAATGGCAGAGATTCAATGATTAGAAAAGGCAATGATTACTACAAAATTTTAGTGGTGTCTAGCGTGCCACAGTTGGCTACCCTGTTCTATCGTAATACAGCAGCAGCTATTTATTGAAACATATATTTCGTATCTAAAAATGCTCATTTTCATGTTTTGAGAGTGTGCAAACTTGCGAGTAAACTCGCTTGCGGGACATAGATTTCGCGGAAGCAAGTTTGTTAACATTTTCAAAAGTATTTGAAAAATGTTTATGAATTGGGCTTGCCTGTCTGCTGGCTGCCTGTTTTCTATATGTGAATCTAGCGTCTTCTTCTCTGTGGTCTAACTCTCGTAGATATACTCGGATTGGCAGTAAATTTTTATAAGTTAATGATGTTTACTGCAGCGTGCTAGATATCCAAAACGAAGTGTATATAATTTATAATTCGTTTACAGGAACACACAAAAGTATTCCTTTACTTTATAGTCTATGGGAAAATCGTTTGCATTTTATTGATGTTACGATATTTAAAAAATAATGAGATTGATATGTATGATTGTGATGGGCTACAACATATTTTATCAAGAGTTTGCAATAAATAGAAGTAATATTTCGTTTACAAGGACGCACAAAAACTTCATTACATAATGTTCTAAGGGGATGGGGGGGGGGACGTTTTGCGGTAAATTTCATATATGTTATGATACTTCAGACAAAATGAAATTAACAGAAACGCACTACAACATGCTTTCTGTAGCTTATGGAGTGCGTACAATTCATCGTTCATTTACAGAGACACTCAAAGAATTAAGTTAATAAGGTGAATTTTACTATTTCAAAAATTAGGTGCCAATCATGAAATCTGAATTTTAAAAAAATAGCCCACTGTTTTCATATTGAATAGTTTGATATGATACTGACGATATAGCAGCTTTGATTTTTTTAAACATAAGCTTCGTATGTAAAAATGCTAATTTTCATGTATTGAGAGCATGCAAACTTCCTTGAGTGGCATAGATGTCACACAAGCAAGTTTGTTAAGATTTTCAAAAGTATTTCAAAAATGTTTATGAATTGGACTAGTCTGTCTGCCGCCTGCCGGTTAACTATATGTGAGTCTACCGTCTGCTTCTCTTTGGTCTAACTCTTGTAAAAATACTCGGATTGGCCGATGATTGCTGGAAGTGGTATTGCTGCTGTGATTATTTTTAAACTTATCTAACTTTGAGTGTATTAGGAGGTGTGTATAAATTCCATACATCGCATATAGGGCTACAAGAAAGCATTCGCATATATTACCGGATATGTACAATAATTGATGAAAAATTTTTTTTACTGTGTTTTTTGTGTTTTTTAAGTGCTTATTTAGATATGTCATTACATTCTAGGAACAAATTACATTTCTTAATAATCTGTAGTACCTTGTATATAGTTAGTATATAATAGTATATTGATAGAATAGTATAAAAGTATATACAGTACAGTACATACAGTATAATACAATGTTATTAGAATAGTTTATAGTTTTAATAATATATTATTATAATAGTATAGGTAATTCCGGGATTTATGCCGCACCTTTTTTTGAATTTGTCTATAAAGTCCCATGGAGGACATAAAATAAAAAAAATCATGTTGTGCTATTTAATGTTAAATATACAACGTGTGTAGTGCAACGAAAAATTCAAAACAAATTATTAATATGTTTTAACAATTTTTTTCTAAAACATTACACTGCGGTGATGTGTGCACCTTTTGTAGAATGACAAGCGTCTAAACAGTAATTCCGTTCTCTCCAAGTGTTTGGTAGCATATCAGGAGAAGATTTGCTTCAATGATACACTTCATCAACTGATCCACAGTATTTTTTGTTTATACACAACGGATTTAATGAATACCCAAGCAAAAAATCTAAACCTGAGACCTTGGCGGCTAGGCAGTTGGGCCCCGTCTTCTAATCCAACTTCCAGGAAATGTCATATTCAAAAACGCGATAACATCTCTGTGATAGTATGGTGGAGTCCCAAAAAATTTCAGTGGGGTTACCAATCTACAGAAGATCAGTCTATTATATTCTAATGGATAGTTCTGTAATAATAACACATAACTTTTAGATATTTTTAGCTCGAACACTCTGTATAATGCAGCATTGGATAAGACCGTCTTAGATGATATTCTAACCTCGAAGCCCCACCAGTGCCTGAGAGGTTCTGCTCTCGAAACTGGTAGACGGGAAGTGCTGGGTTCGATCCCAATCGCGCCCGTCGGCCTAATCGTTCGGAGTTTTCGTGGTTTTCTTCGAACCATGGATTACCATGCGTTAATACGGGTTAGGTTCCCTTAGAAAGACCCCCACGAAGGGCACTCCCCCTCGGGCCTATATCCCTAGTGTAGATAATCGGCCGTCACAAATTCAACCAACCAACCAACCAATCTAACCTCGAAACGAATCAATCACCCGGCTCATTTCGATTCGTGCTAGGGCTCTAAAAATGACGTGTAGATAAAACCCTCTTAGAGGATAGTCTAACCTTGGTAGGTGTCAGAAAACTGGCTCCTTGCTCCTGCATCTAGGATCGGAGACCCATCTCTTCACTACTGTCGTGCCAATCAACATAAATTCGATAGAGTGTGAGAACCTCGTAGTGCATATGATAAAATGTATAAAAGTACCTGGCAGGCCTGCATTTGGCGACTTTTTTTATGTTGTATAAGCACCACTTTCTCGAAAAAGAAAAACGTTTAACAACATGGGCAGGAAAAATATACTAATACACCATAAAATTTATTATTTAAAAATAGTAGTGCCAAAATAATTCAAAATAGTCGCCAGTGGCAGCCCTGCTACTGGCTTACACAGTGTTACCTTTAGTAAGTAACACTCTGTATCGCCAGGATCTTTGTGATTTTTCCCGATATTAGACAGGAGTGTTTATAAAATTTGTCCCAAATTACAACCAAAATTGGACTAACAAATTATAAAACGAAATTTTCGATTCTTCAAAGTACGCGAAGTTAAATATTTATACAAATACCAAAACATCATATCTCATCAAATATTCAACATATTCCTGTTTAAATTTCAGTATACTTTTTCTATTGATCTTTATCTAGTTTTCGGAAAGCTGTGTTAAATTTGATTGGAAACTCTTTATGTTATAAACAAAAAACATTTTGAAATTTTCACAGAAACCTTAACACCTTCGCAAATAGCAGTGCTATGCCTGCACAAATGCACACAAATATTGAACATGACCCATATAGTCATTTAATACAGTGGTAGACCGTTTTGAGTATTTTATGTTACATGGGTGATCGCAAATATTATTTTAATGTTAAATTTATTGTTAGCACCTTAATTGTCCTCGCTACTAAATATTCACTGAAAAATAAGAAATCAAACATGTTCTTTACATCCCGAAAGCTCAAAGACGATTTGACAAGAAATTCAGCATAGTCAGCACCCGATTAGTATCCCTTGGTATTTAGATATCTGTATAGAATATATTGCGAAAAATCATTTAAATATTAATATATATAAAACTAATGCTTATAATTTAAATTCATATACATAGTTACAGTGCTCAGCAAAACTTTAGACACTGGTGATATTTAACCTTTAAATAAAAAATACGAACACTTAAGTTATATAAATGGCTGTACTTTTTTAAAAATATATATTAAACCTTTTAGGACAGAAATAACGATTTTTAATGTAGGATATTATTTAATTTAACTGACAAAAGTGAAATTTGCATATTGCAAAAGTTTAGACACTTTTGTGATGTTTAGCAACTGTTCACGGAAAAACGCAAATTTCAAACTTATGACGTCACATGCATGAAGTATTTAAGTGAACCTCGTGATAGTGTATCGGTTAGTGAAGATGCCGTGAGCTGAAAATTTTCAGTCAGATGAAGTAATTAATGCATGGAAGCTGAAATCGAAAGGAAAGACTGTTGCAGAAATTTCAGCTACTTTGAATCGTCAAAAGAAGTCTATCTATCAAGTACTGTCTAAGGGTGATTCTTTCAAAGCAAAACATAAATCTGGAAGGCCTCGTGTCTCCAGAAAACGAGATTATAGAAGTATCCATAAACTGGCATCTAGACAAGTGATGATTGCTAATCGCATTAAAAGTGAGTCAGAGATCTGTGTGTCAACGGATACTTTCATAGATGAATTAAAGAAAGATGTAAATTAGTTTCCATGAAAAGGATAAAACAACCAGCCTTGAAATCTCACAACAAAATGACGCCTTTCAGACGCGGAGTAACTCTGTTTATAAACTGATGAAATAATGGACTGACATCAGAATTTATAAGTTAACTAGCATATGGCCCCGTCAAAAATAACGGGAAAGTGTTATTTTAAGTTTACAACATTAAGACAGACTCGATTAAACAGGTGATTGATATGCATGATTATTCAGATAGTGGCAAGTCCTCAAAAGCATTCAAAAAATTGTGTTTGCAAAAGGCAACCTTCAAATGAAGAAAATATGAACCACCTCATGCGCGAAGAAAAAAGAGCTTCCAACAAGCCTATGGCAAAATTCTCACTTTTTCCGCACATCTTTGATGAAATTTGTGTTTTTTTCGCAGCCTTTTGATGAAATGAGTGTTTTTATCGGGATTTGTCGAAAAATTCGCTTTTTTCTGCGCCCTTTTGACGAATTACACCTCTCGCGTTTCTTTGACAAAATTCAGGGAAGACTGCCACTTGGCAAAAAAAATTGTTCAAAATCTTGCCAAAAATCTTTTTAAGATGGCGGAAAAACATCATTTTTAAATTTTTGTTATTTATAAATCAATGATTTTGCCCAAAAAATAGAAAATGATGTAAAAACATGGATTTATAAGTAACATAAAGATTTGAAAATGAAGTTTTTCCGCCATCTTGAAAAATTTTTTACGAATGCCGATAAAATCTAGCTCACAACTACAAAAAAATTTATTAAATATAAAATAAAAAGATACATATAAATAAATAACAATAAATGAGACGGCGATTGAGAAAAAAGGGGAGTTTCATACGAAAAAATATATATAAAAAAAATTAAAAATACTTACACAAAAAACAAACAATCAGTTAAAATTTACAAACAAAAAAAATCAATAAATTAATGTTTATGGTGAAAATCTCGTTTTTTCTGCACATCTTTGATGAAATTGGTGTTTTTTTCGCAGCCTTTTGACAAAATGACTGTTTTTTTCACAATCCTTTCAAGAAATGAGTGTTTTTATCGGGATTTATTGCAAAATTCACGTTTTTTTGCGCTTTTTTGACGAATTACACCTCTCGCGTTTCTTCGACAAAATTCAGGGAACAGTTCCGCATCCTGTGCCAATTGGCGAAAAAAATTGTGCCAAAAATCTTTTCAAGTTGACGGAAAAACACAATTTTTAAATCTTTGTTATTTATAAATCAATGATTTGCACAAAAAATAGAAAATGATGTAAAAACATGGATTTATAAGTAACATAAAGATTTAAAAACTAAGTTTTTCCGCCATCTTGAAAAATTTGTTACGAATGCAGGTAAAATCTCGCTCACAACTGCCAAAAAATTTATTAAATATAAAATAAAAGTAAAAGGATAAATATAGAGAAATACCAATAAATGAGACGGCGATTCATAAAAAAGGGGGAGTTTCATACAAAAAAAAATTAAAATATTTACACAAAAAACAAACAATCAGTTAAAAAAACAAAATCAATAATTTAATGTTTAGAAAAAGGGATCCTAGCCATGGTCTGAAACACCGTCAAGGTATTGCACTTCTCTTCTAACTAAATTAAATTTAAATTTTGATGGATGTTTGGTAATACACCCTCGATGTTTTCAGACTCTAAAAAAGAAAAAGAAATAAACAGCAGAGCAAGTGAGACTTACCTTACAATCAAAATACGTTAACAGAAGCACAGGTTCATCCGAACGTATGCAGCAAATTAGTTTCGTAACAGAAAATTTAGCTGACTAACGGTTCACCTGATACTGATGAACCAATAAGCTTCAAGATCTCCTGATTTCAAAATTTACATTTTTTTCAGGATCTTATGTTGAAACTTGCACTTTTGCAACCTTTCTATGAAATTCTCGTTTTCTCTGTGATCCTCTAATGAAAATCATATTTTTTCTGTGATTATTTGACGAAATTCACGTTTTTCGCGATACTTTGATGAAATAATGCATTTTTTCTTCAGTCATCTCATGAAATTCATGTTTTTTCCATGATTATTTGGCGAAATATACAATTATATTAAATGATCCTTAGGCGAAACATGCATTCTAAAGGACCCTTTGGGAAAAATTGTGTTTTATTCTGCGATCCTTTGACAAAATTCATATTCGTTTGACGAAACCACCATTTTTCTACGATCTTTTGATGATTTTCGCAATCCTTCAAGCAAAGTTGACAGATGATAGTTGCAAGCTCCTGGCTATGTTTGTTTTTTTCATGCTGTTTGTTTCTATACTTGGACTAAATGCACAGTAGGTCATGGGAAAGGATTGGAAATAAACTCAATTTGGCACTGTTTGTACTCGCATTTTTATTTTGTCAAATTTTGCTACCACCCCCCTTCTCGTCCTAAAAATGTCAATAAATTTTAATACTGATTTGCATCAATCCCAGGGATGATAAATTGTGCCGAAAAAGTTGAATTCCATGTTTTCGCTGGAAAGTGGCATGTCTGTAAATGCTTTTAAAAATATATGCATAGTTGAAAAAGAACAAAAAAGTTGTTCAAACAGTAAAAAATAATTCACAGAAATATATTAAATTCAGCTTAAAATATGCATAGGTGAAATAAGAAACTTAAAAATAAAACAAAAAACATGTGGCATTTCTTTAAAAAATCAGATGTTTATTTTTTAATTTTAGATGAAACTTTAAAATTTGATTCATATATTTGGCTAAAACTAAAACACGATTATGTGCATCATTCACATACATAATACACATAAATAAATCTGTGTTTTTTAACGGTATAAAAATTTAGTAAAATTTAAAAAAAAATGTAATTTTCATTTTTAAATCTTTATTATAATGAAAAATTCCTGTGAGTGATAAATGATTTTAAAAATCTGAATGAACATGGACATAAAATATACATAGTTTAGATAAAAAATAAACAAAAAATTGTGCTTATATGGTGTTTAATTCTGCTCCATGTAAACTCAGCTGAGTTTATCAGGCAAACTGAGAAATCCGTTGATTGCCGCGATCGCCAACGTGCAATTCTTTTCCTGGTCAATTGGTGCCTTCTTTCCGAAAGCGATTCATTCGGAAAATCCATAATAAAAATTTAAAAAATTGTTTTAAAACATTCACAAATAACTGCAGATAGATCAAAGCGAACAGCGGCGAAATATCAGCATGTTTTTCCTAAAGAAACAGTTTCACTGTTGCCACTGCAGAAGAGTGAAATATATGAATCATTGATATGAATCAATATTCATATGAATGTTTCATATGAATAATGATAAATAATGATTTTTTGCAACAATAATAATAATAATGATTAGCAAAGTGAAATTTAATTTCTGAAAATTTCCCATTAAATTTTAATATATTAATTATATGAAAATATTAACTTGTATTTTTAACAAACTTCGATTGTTTATATTAATTGACGATAGACGGCTGCAAAAATAGTTTTTGAAGGTTTAAAACAAAATTAAAATATTTAAAGTCTTTAATATGCTACTACAAATATTTTAAGAACAAAATCAGATAATTAACCTGCATTTTTTTTAAAGAAGCGCTCAAAGAGTCATTCATTTGTTTCAATATTCAGAAATTGTGAATGGCAACAGTGTTCTTTTGTTTATATCTAGTAATCTGATGTTTATAATAGCTTATTTTTAATTTGGAGCTTAATACATTATAATTGGATATGATATACATGTTTTAGTGAAAATGTGCTGAACAGACATGATTTCAAGTAGAAAAAAAATTATCATTTAGCTGTCATATGTTAAGATATGTTTTTCATTAAGCCTAACTTGGCGTTTAGCTACGGTCGATTCGCACACTGGAGTGTTCCGCACCGGCATAGTTACCAACAATCAGATTTTATTATAAGTAGATTTATTAGAAAACATGAAATTGCTTATTTTCACGTACATTATAAAAGGAAAATTTTAATTAAATATTCTTGGTACCGTTTGTCACTTTTGAAATTAAAATTTGGTGTCCTTTGCCCTGAAAAGGGTTAATGATTTGAGGCTCACTTTGTTTTAATTCTCAAGTATCTCTGGAGTTTCTCAATGGTCGCCAAGCAGCGTAAGACTACGTACATGCATTGGAAAACAATTTACAGCCATTTGGTGAACTTTTAGCTCTTCCAAAGTATGTATTTGAGCAAGATAATGAGTTTATTCATGTTTCATAGAAATCGAAAAATTGGTTTAACTCACAAAATATTATTGTTCTCGACTGGCCCGCGTGTAGCCTGATCTGAACCCAATCTAAAACTTTTGTGACATCATATCTCATACGTTTTATGCAATTTTTTGTCAATACTTCTCTGTAATCGAACTCCCCCATCACTCTATTACCAATATTCGGAAAAATCTTAGAGAAATTAATTCTAAGACGAATACATCACGCATTAGACAAAACGAACTTCTTATTGGGTAAACAACACGGCTAGACGCAAAATAAGTCAACGGAAACGGCTTTGGAACAAGTGATTTCATTAGTAGAACAACACAAACAAAATAAACAATACACATCACTGTGTCACTGTATTTCAGGGGAGCATTTGACAACCTCCCTTGGGTCCAAGTGATCCTAGCATTGCAAAGACTAGGTATTTCTAAGCAACTCATTAATTTTGTCGTTTCCTACCTTTCAGGTAGGCGAGCACAAGTGGACTGGATGGCACCATTTTTGTTGTACTTCTTTAGTAAGGGTTGCCCGCAGGGATCGTGTCTGGGTCCTTTTCTTTCGTTGGTTCTGTTGGAGACTCTGTTGGGGACCTTTGATGTACAGGACTGTGAACTGGTGGCATACGCGGATGACGTGATATTACTGATTTGGGCACAGTCGAGACAGCAACTTGAACAAAAAGGTCAAAAAGCTTTAAAAGTTATTCAGAATTGGGCAGAAACCAACAAAATAGAAATTTCACATGAAAAATCCTCATCATTAACTTTTGGCAAACCCAAACATTTTAATCGGGGCCCCATATTTAAACTTCAAGATAAATCAATAAAATCAGAAACAACACTGAAATACCTGGGGGTAATATTAGATAAATAATTATCATTTCTCCCATATGTGGCACAAAACAGAGTAGAAATCGGAAAAATAACTCAAAATCTTTATAAATTTTCATCAATCTCAGTTCGACTCCCTACGGAATTTTTTAAGATTTGGTACTCGGCGATCTTACAAAGGAAACTGGCCTACGCGTGCGCTGTTTGGTTTCCGCGTATGGCGCAATATCACGGTCGTCGACATTTGCTCTCGGCACAAAGGAAAGCTTTGTTGCTGATAATGAGAGCATATCGCAATACGTCAACAAATGCCCTAAAGGTCCTCACAGGTCTCCCCCCACTGGATTTGCAGCTGGAGGCGGAGACGGAGTATTCGGGGTCAGTTCGTCTCGGCAAGTCAACAAAAAAGGCTTTTGCTCCACTATACTATCCAAAATGCTCAAAATACAAAACATCACCACTAACAAGTGAAATACAAATTTGTGAAATAAACGACTATATAGGCAAAATTACAATATACACGGACGATTCCAAACTGTCCGAAGGCACAGCCTCGGCATTTTGTGTGTACGAAAGAAACGAGCAAATCTATACTTGGAGAGCGAAACTGTCCCAGGATAACTCCGTCTTCGAGTCAGAACTCTATGCGATCTCTTCAGCATTAGAGTGGATAGAGTTGGACAAACATTCTCAATACTTAATCATAACGGATAGCCTATCAAGTTTAAAAGCATTATACAATTTTGACATTACAAACTATTTAATACTAAAAATTCTTCAACAATTACAAAAAACAGTAAAAGACATCTACTTCAACTGGACAAAAGGACATCCATGTGTTGGGGGCAATGAGGCAGCTGACCAACTTGGAAAATCGGCAGTAACGGATAAAACACTAATACATACATTTTTACCATATCCAGCTTCTTCGCTAAAATCACAGACAAAGCTGAATCTGTCAAAAAATTGGCAAAAACGCTGGACGGATTCAGACACAGGCCGATATACGAAGGAATTCTTGCCATTGGTTGACCACAAATATTTCGTAAACAATAGATACTTACACATATTTTTAACAAATCATGGCCCCTTTCAGGAACACTTAAACAAAATTAACAAAAGAGACTCCCCACTATGCATTTGTGGCTTACCGTCAACATCATTACACTATGTATTATACTGTACATTAACATCGCATTATCATCTCAAAAAACACACACGTATGAATTTAGCAAGTTTGTGGCTGGATGTAAAAGAGAAACCGTAACTACTCAACAAGATCATACAATGCATGAGGTTTATAGAAACAAACGAGTACATCTTTTCAAATCCAGAGCCATTCCAGTCCGACTCCATCACTTGGGTGTAGCATGGAGGGAGAAACGGGTTATTAGCGGGTGCCAGAAACTTCTATCACTTTTGAATTTTTATCTTGTGCATCTCTCCAAACTCTAGTATGTGCAAATTGTAAATAGTAGGTGTTTAACATTGTGTTGTAATGTGTTTCTAATTGTGATGTTCAATATTGTGTGTTTAATGTACTGTGACGTATATAAATCCATGAAAAATGCAAACAATTATGCAATCACATTAAAATGATCCTCATGTAATCACTACATACAGTCATGTAAATAGTAGGTGTTTGATATTGTGTTGTAATGTGTTTCTAATTGTCATGTTAAATATTGTGTGTTAAATGTACTGTGACGTATATATATCCAAGAAAATTGTAAACAATTATGCAATCACATTAGGTAAAATGATCCTCATGTAATCACTACATACAGTCATGTACTGTTAAAAAAGCAGTATAATTATATCTCGATGTGAAATCTTCGGTTCGCCCAGAAAAATTGGGTAACCAATTGTGATTGTAATTGTAAATCTCACAGTAACCGAAATAAATCTCAGCAGCTTGATCAGGGACCCGAAGCTTCCTCTCAGACTCTGGTTGAGTGTCGGGAGGAGTGGATGTGGTCTAACCCTCGGGATTGCACTGAAACTCTAAAGCGAAAGCTGAGTTCCCGAGGTGGTCATCGCTGTCGCTGTCGCTGTTTGTAAATGGACTTTGATCTGCTGTTGAACGTGTTTGGTACAAAATAGACACCCAAGTGATGCGGGATTTAGTTTCTTCGGTGCAAAGTCACATTTTTGCATTAATAGCAGACAATATAGGTGCAGTTCGATTTTAAGTTATGGATATTTTTCTGTTAACAGACAGATTGTCTATAATTTTGCCACAATGTTAAATTTGTTTTTTTTCTCATAATATATTATGTAAAGTGTATAAATTAAAATTTATTGTTTGTGAATGAAAGATAAGTCCCCAGTAATATATGACAGTTGCGTTACAACAACTCGTTACATACTTCTCAGTGCAGAAGCATAATCGATCAGTGTCTTAAGTTTTGCTGCGCACTGTATATATAAACCATAGCTGCCAACTTTTACGATTTTTCTTACCACTAAAATATAAAAGAACGTTTTCTCTTATTCAATCGGCGAAATCTGCTATTAAAAATGTCAAAAACTTCTTTTAAATTTTAGTGGTAAGAAATAAGCGTAAAAGTTGGCAGCTATGTATAAACATAAACATTTTAACATTAGTTGATAATTTCTACATCTAACGATTGAGGTGAGTTTTATCCACCAATATATGAGAATAGAAAACTTGGCCTTCTTTAATAATAAATTAACTGAGATTAACACGTTCACTGCCGCAAAAAGTAAGAATTGTCAAATTTCTTCTTGAAAAAAAAATTGCAACGAATATTAAAGGTACGAGTATACTCGTAGCGTGGCAGTCAACGTGTTAAATAATGCAAATATTTGTATTCGAAAATATTGGTGGCTACAATGGTAGTTTTTAGATATGGATATTTGATATTTTTATTATACATATGTTTCTATTATTCAATCAGTAGGGTAGATGTGCCAGTACTGGACACCCTTCAATGTTTTCGGTTCATAAGAAAACAACCAATAAAAATTTAGATTTTATTATTTTTTTCATAATCCATTTTGCATGTTTTTTAATCTGGGTTATTGTTTACACACTAAGGCTAATGTCAGACGAACATATTTTTGCACGCGGCATTGTGTAGGGATGATATGTAGGGAAAAAAGCGTGCAAAAAACGTTCGTCTGACATTAGCCTTAATCAAACCAATCAGGAAGCAGAAAATAATGTTTAAAAGTTCCACTGTTTTTCACTGAAAATCTTAATGAACATTCCAAGAGCTGGCTGCACTTAGCGCTTTCCGGCGCAGAGCACTTCCGTTACTAAAATGATTACATAAATGATTGACACCGGAATTTACGAACAAATTTATTTGGAAATAAAAACAGATTTATTTTACATACATAATGAACGTAAAATATTTGTACCAAAATTCTGGTTCTATTGTGGCATTCCGGAATCAAGTTCGATATTCCATGTAATGGAACACTGAGCCACAAAGGGTTAATAAATTTATATATTCTTTTTTTTTCAGCAAAGTTTGCCTGTTTCAGTTTTGGTAGTAATATAAAACTTTGAATTTTATTATACTAATAGCCATTTAGAAAATGACATTTAATTTTAAGGTTTTATGACCCGTGCCCATTACTCGAATGCTTAATAAATAATTTTCCAGTAATGGACACCCCATGTTTTCATTGCTAAAAATGCAATTTCAGTATTGCTCACAGTGCATACATTATTTTGACTTAACTCAAGCCTAAGTAATCAAATTTAATTTTTAAATTGCAATTACTAGAATGTAATAACACTAAAATTTTATAAATAGCTGCTTTTATCAGTTTCATGGGGTTAATAAAATTTTCAATATTTTAATCAAATTAATTTTTTCATAACTGTACCTTGCATATACTATAATCTGGTAATAAAATAAAACAAATCAGGAAGCAGGAAATATTCTTTAAGTGCACAGGGAAAAGAGGGGAACATATGGCTAAATCCCTACACATTTAAATAAAAAAAATTACGTTACAGAATTTGTTAAAATAAATCTGTTATTTTCTGTCATAAATATATGCTTATTCATCTATGACACACAAAAATTGTAATATTAATTAAATTTATTGTACTAACGAAACTAGTAAATCTGCATATCAATGGCCTCAAAAATATATCAATTCTGCAGTTTTATTTTGAAATTATTTTATTTAGTATTTAAAACGTTCAAAATGCAATATTATTTATTTCATATTCGTAATACTACTTACTACAAGTAATATAAAGTTGTTTCGGGGAGTTTAACTGTTAAAAATAGTGCCAAATATACGAATCCGTGCACTAATATTCCAAAAAAAATTTAATTACACCTCTAAACACACTGCAAGAATAATTTGAAAACAGTAATCAACTGAGATTTGGTATTTTAAACCATCTATCTAAAATAATTCAAATATTGATCTTGTGGTAATCACAATAATTAATTTAAACAGTGAATAATTCTCACTATAATTTTATTAATTATTGATATTCTAATTGTTAAATTTATTTGAAAATAACTATTTTGTTTTATCAGCATGCTTTCATTAAATTCTGGTTTTAAATTCAGCCATAAATACAATTTTATCTATTACTTTTTGTGAGGTGTCCATTACTCGAACAAAGAATATCCGTTACTAGAACAGAAGGTGCCCATTACCGGAGTTTTGGGTGTTTTATTTTATTTCTGTTATTTGCAATAAAATTTTAATTAATATGGGGATGTAAGACTGAGAATTGTTAAATACTGTTGACATATTAATCTAATAAACAGTTTTATGAATAAAGAGGAGGAGACATATAGTTTGCTGTCTATCAGTTGCGAGTGAAGTAACTGAGAAGATTGTCACAAGATGGCGGAAGTTTTTTTTTAACCCTTTGGTGCGCAGCTTTGCATATATACAAAGAACATTTTTTTTAAATCTAATAGATTTATTTTATTCGTATATATCTAATTCACACCAGAAAATTAAAATAGTAATATTTACTTTTATTAATAACAGACATTCTGTATTTAAATAAACCGAAATTAACCATTGAATCTTTTTGGTGTAATGTCAGATTCTCTGAACTACGTATTTCTAGAACGTATTCAATCATGGGAAATAACGGGTTGAAGATTAAATTTTATAAAATAAATAATTGTATAAATTAAGGTATTTGGAGACACACTTATTAAAATATTTACTAATTTGCAATATTTTAGCGTAAAACAGCCACACGACAGTAGTTTTCCTCTTATTGCAGATTTGCACCAGAAGAAAAGATTGACGTATTATATGAAAAATGTATTTGAGATTTTTTTCTTTATTTTTCCTGTGTAATAAACCTTTCAGAGAATAATAGGGTAAGGGAGTACACAGTGAGACAGCAGCCGTTTTGACATATAGTAATAAGATTTTCTCTTAACTGGAACACACACTGAACCACCTCATCTTATGTAACACGTGGATGTAGTTTCGGTACTCCGATTAATCGTTCAACAAAATAGTAAGTAATTATTTATTTTACAGGCGTTAAAGTTACATAAACGTCCATTTTAGAGTTTATTTCTTTCATTATAACGTATATTTACTTAACCAAACCTAGTTATATCTAATGATAGACTATGTCGACAAAACTACACAAGCATTCAAAGCTGTGAAATTGATGATGAAACAGATATTGCATCCATTTTTTACACAATGTAACGAAAGTACACAGTGAGACACACAGTTTTGGTACACAGTGAGACGTGTCTCATTGTACATCTACTGTGTTGCTCTGATGTAAAAAAAGTTATTTATTAATAAAAGAAGAGTTTTTTTTCTCTCTCTACCTGTGTGTGGGGGGGACGTGCGATGGCTAGTGAAATCTACTAAACGTAAGAGGCTGAAAATTTGCATGAAGGTAGCCCGATGTCTGACATTGTTCACCCGAGGCTTATATTTTAACTTTTTTTTAATCTAGAAATATTAATTAGAAGTCATAAACTGCAGAAAATTATTGATAGAGTGCAAAAATGTATGATTTATGAAAATATATACATTGTCTCACTGTGTACCACTTGTGGTACACAGTGAGACAATTTTTGATACTCCGTTATTCTGCTTCTGTGCTTTTATAAATAACTTTTTTAAAACCTTTTATACATTAATGTGTAGTGTATTTGTGCAGCTTAAAGATGTAGCAAAAATTTTTTCAAACGAATAAAAATCGTTGCCATTCGTTAAGTAATAATAATTTTCATCTTACTGTGTACTACCCTCCCCTATATAATTTTTTCGAAACAAAATAAAAAATCTCTCATTTAAGGGTTAATTGGATCAACAGTTTCTGAATACCACCGGGGGCAGAAAATTTGAATAGAAAATTTCGCTTTACTTAAGCACCTTATTCACGGAAATGTATCCTTATAAATATGGTAAATTTTCTATTTGTGTGTGTCAATGTGACCAGGTGACCAATGTGACTGGTGTCAATGTGACCAGGTATGGTAATCTTTTTCACTGTCACTGACAGGAGGCTGTCCAGGTTGTCACAATATTGCGGAAACGTAGGTACTGACTACAGGGAAAGTAAATTTTCACCAGTAAAAATTAGTGTCTGTTTCTGCGATTATTTTTTTACTGTAATTTTGCATTAATAAGATGTTTAAATGGAGAGAAAATTTCTATTTCAATTTACTGGGGGAAGTTTCTCCTGGCGGTAATCAACACTTGCAAAAGCGGTTACAGTTGAAGCTTCACTGTTTAAAGGACATGTCACTTCCTTATTATTAATAGTTCCATGATCTAATATAGGAAAAACTGTAATAATTATAACTTCTAATTAAAAAAATAGTTTTTAACCCCTTAACGGTCGCATTAAATTACGGTTTAAAAATTGAGGTTGTTTATCGCCACCACTTTTTTGAAAAAAAAAATATTCACCTTATTTAATGACAGATAAAATGATACCAGTATAAAGCAAATTACACCTTTATAAAACTTGTAGGAATGAAACAATCTGAAAAAAACACGCAGCCCGTGAATTTCACATGAGCGAGAAATAAGGAATTAAGAAATACCTTAACGGTGCCCAATACTGACAATAATACTGACAACTTAAAATAAACATTTATTTTCCAATATATATATATATATATATATATATATCATTAACAGAACTTTAAAAAGTTACCTTTCTTTTCTTATGCTTTTATTATAAGTAAAAATTTATATTTATTTAAATTATACTGAAATGACATTAAATTTAACGAAATAAACAAATAAAAATAAACGTTTTCTTTTTTAAATGAAGCTGTATACATAGATCAAAGAAAGAAAAAAAATTTCTCACGTGAAACAAAAATTTCTCTTATTCGTCACCTAGAAATAGGGAAATTTTCAAACTTCTAAGCAGAAACTTATGCACACACACACACACACATATATATATATATATATATATATATATATATATATATATACATATGCGCAAATATGTGTTATCTGTTTGTTGAAAACGTTTTTACTGCTAAGAAAATTATTAATACCCGTTTCAAATACTTAAAATTGCAAAAATGGGTGTGATCTTCTTGCATTATTCATGTCCCGTTGCTCCAATACTGGAAAATTTTGAAGTTTAATAAATTATTCTAAAATAAATAAAAACAGCTGAAAAGCCTTACTTAACTTAAAGGATATTTTCGGTGAAATCTCAGGAAACATTTGACATTTATTTTTACTTTAAATAATTCAAGATTTCTTTCATTCATATGTTATTTGGATGTAACGGCAAATTACAGGAATTTGTTATAAATAAAACATATCTTGTATGTTGGTTTTGAAATATAAGATAAAATCTGTGGTGCACCTTGTTGATTGAAATGAGGTAGGCTATGGAAGTTATACGTAAAAGAATTACACGTTATATGCGCTATCAGCTTGCCTTGTCATCTTTAACAGTATAAAGATTTTATTGTTTTACATGAAAAATATATGAAAAATTAAATAAAAATGTCGTTAAAAATGAAAAAATATATATATATATAAACTTACTAGCTACATTTAGGGGATGTAGCTTGCACTGGTTATTTGCATCAGTTCTTTCAATTTTAAGTGTTTATAAAGATTATATAAAATTAATTATAACAATAATTACGAAAATATAATAATACAAGCAATATTTAAAAATACCTTGTAGCATTTCAAAATTAATATCAGAAATTGTGGTAAAGTATCTCAGTTGGTTCATTTCTTTATTATTGTAGGGTTTTTACCAAGTACTATATTTTCATTACATATCTTCATTGTGTTCGTAACACATTTTTAACACTTTATAAGGCATTTTAATTATTTTGCTAAAATATTGATATGATAGAATGTCACCAGAATGTAAGAACAAATAAATTTGAAGTTAATTAAAGGCTATTCTTAAGATAAACTATAGAAGAAAAGTTTTATTGAAATATTTTGGTACCAATAAGGCATTTAGTGATTATATTCAAGTGGGATAAATACTTCCCACTGCCTTATAAAGGGTTAAACCTTAAATGAGCGATTTTTTATTTTGTTTCGAAATAATTATATATGATTCTCTGAAAGGTTTATTACACAGTAAAAATAATGAAAAAAATCAGAGATACATTTTTCATATAATACGTCACTCTTTTCTTTTGTTGCACATTTGCAATACGAGTAAAAACGACTGTCGTGTGGCTGTTTTATGCTAAAATAATGCAAATTAGTAAATACCTTAATAAGTATGTCTCCAAATACCTTATTTTATATAATTATTTATTTTATAAAACTCAACCTTTAACCCTTTAATTCCCGTAATAAAATACGTTCTTAAAATTACGTAGTTCAGATAATCTGACTTTACACCAGAAAGTTTCAATGGTTAATTTCACTTTATTTAAACACGGAATGTCTGTTTTTTTTTTTTTTATTTAAGGCAGATATTGCTATTTTAATTTTCTGGTGTGAATTAGGTATATGCGAAAAAAAAATCTGTTAAATTCAAGACAGTGTTATTTGCATATATGCAAAGATGAACACTAAAGTGTTAAACTACTTTACATTGGCCTTCAAAAATTAAGGAACAGTAGATGCTTTCAATTGTACACAGTTTGACAAATATTTATCATAATTCTTGACGAATTTTCTTTAAACTTAGAGGACGTAAAAAAAATGCTTGACTTCATATTTTTCAGCGAAGTTTTAGTCGCGTTGCCAATTAGGCGGCCAACGATAAATTTCATAATAAAATAATGTTTGTGATCACCCTATGTAACAGAAAATGCTCAAAATGGTCTGTCACTGTACAAAAAAAGCACAGCACTCATATACGTGAATATGTTAACGCTTCTGTGAAAAATTTTGATTTTTTTTTTTTTTGTTTATAGAATACAGAGTTTTCAGTCAAATTAAAAAGTACTTTTCGTAAATTTAAAAAAGAACAGTAGAAAATATGTACTGCAATGAAAACATGAATTCAGGGTATCCGAAAATTCATGGACATATTTTAAAATTCTATACAAAATCAAGTAATTGTCGAACAGGAGTGCGGTTTGGACTAAAATACTTCTCAGGATAAAAAGTTTCTTCAACTGAATGAAAATAGTTAGTTCCGAAATTCAATCTTAGATGCATGTCCGTATGTTTGGTTTCAAACATGCGTTTTTTTCTGATTTTCAGATTAATTTTGACGCTGTGACGCAGAAATCTCCCATCGCTGACAGTCGGATCAAGACTTTCTGAAGACGACCAAAATAAATTTCCATCAGTAAATTTTGACTAGACAACTTCGCCTTATTTTAGCGACTTATTTATTCTAAATTTCTCTTACAAATATGGTAAAATATATTATTCGTTTTTACTGGTGTAAGCTGGATAGAGCCTTATAATATCTTTCGCGGACTCCGACTGTAAGTTGTGTAAGTTGTCATAATATGGCGGAAATGCAGGACTATCACAGAAGTAAATTTCCACCGCTAAAAACAAAAATGTGTTATTGGCCATTATTATAACTAAAATCCTGCATTAACAAGACGTTTATATGAGAAGAAATCTTCTGTTCAAATTTACCGGTGGAAGTTTGCCCTGGTGGTAATCGACCGCTGCAAAACCGGTGTTGAACCTTCACCCTTTTGAGGACATGTCAATTCCTCTTTTTTCATAATTCCATGTATAATTTAACACTAGAAGGCCCGGAAATTTTACTCAAGTTTCATAAAAATATTTCACAGCAGAATTTTTATTCAAAATTATTTGACTGATTTATTTACCGTAAACATGCGTTCTTTAAATTTAACTTGCTTTATGAAAGAACTTCTGGTCCCAGTTGACATTTAATCATATGGTCGGAGTCGGATCCACTCCGGGGCGTTCTAGTGTTAATAAGTATACAAAATATAGCCTTTTTCTTATTTACAAATAAATGTTTTGGCAAATTCCGGTGCCTGTACTTTATTTCAACACTTCAGCATTGAAAGTGCTTTGCCCCTGAAAGGGTTAAAAAAAAAACTAATTTTTTTTTTTAGGTTTCGATCTTGTTAGCAGTCCTTTAGTTATGCGACGTCTATATTCCAGGGGCAACATATTCTCTCGCATCTCCACAAATGCAATATATGAATTTTCATATGGCATTTCTAGCATAGCAAAAAAAGAGCCGGTGGCAAAAATTTTTCGATTTCCTATAAAAAATAATAATGAAACAGAATATAAATACTAGGAAAATATTAGCACACTACATTTTGGTAATTATATTTTAAAACAGACGAAAAAGGTGGATAACTGCACAGACGAAAACTAAACAAGAAGTTTTTCTCCAACATCCAGTACACTAACGGTACTTATAAGTACCACCGAGTAATTCAACAGTTAAATCAAATACATACACCGTTTACCTAAAATAGCTAGTCATATTGTTTACTAAGATCATAATGAACACATAACAAATCCAGTACATATCTTATATCATTTACTGTGTTTGCAGCAATGAAAAGACGAGCGTGGCAATCTGTACAAAATATCGGCACAAAACACAACGACTGCTTCAAAAGTAGCCTCATTCCTCTCTAAAATAACAATCCTAGAACTACTGCTGCCACGTATTCGGATAAAGTGGAGCTAAAAGAGCGTTTTTTGCAAAGTACCATTAGAATATTAGTAATATTCACTATGGTATAAAAGTTTAAAGTGAGTCGTACTTATAAGCACCGTCAGTAGATTTTTTTTTTCTTTTTGACTACCGCCTCTTTATTATTCTTAGTTGCACATAGGCTATAGCCTGCACAAGCTACCGGACCCTCTCCAGTGGGAAGTCTACGGAGTCAGTTTCTACGCGGTGGGGTACGGTAGATAGTCGGAGTCTCATCCCCCTGCATCGTTATGTTTGTCTAGCATTTCGGCCCAAAATTAACTTTTGGTGCAACTTGTCTATCTGCGGCCCTCCATATTTTTAAATTTCTTATTTTTAATTCTTTTTATTTATTTTATTTTATTTTTTATTTATTTTATTTTATTTTATTTTATTTTTTTTTATTTTATTTTTTTGCTTCCTCACCCCCTCCAATCCTTTTTCTTATGACAAGTCTGCACCAACAATTCGGCTTCTAAACCCCAGGTCATTCAGAAGTAGTTCGGGCAGCGGTGGCCCAGTTGGCAGAGCATCGAATCCGCAGCTAAGGCCGCGGGATCGAGGCATACTGCTGGCTATAATCCGCCATGTACGCTAATGGCGCCGGGTGCATGTAAAATCCGTCGTGGGTGCAAAGTCCTCCAAGTTACCTGTGAATTATACCTCTGGAGGTGCCTTGCCAGGTGAAGGTCTCGTCATCTGATCAAGGTTCTAAATTACGAGACCAACATGAGTAGCAATGTGCAGGTGCCGAACAACAGGTTATAACGTTAAGTAACCGGCAAAACATAGTATACACAAACGAGCAGTAGGCACTGCAAATAGGATGACGATCGAGGCAATAATGTCAGGTTTATTGCCGCTTCGCGGCGGTTAGGCGGTCTTTCGCCCCGATGCCAGGTACTAAACCCGTTAAGCTGGGGCATCCCGGCAGGTAGGGGCCTGGTCATCGGTTAGAAAGAAAGAAAGAAAGGGTTAAACAAGGCGAAAATCTCTATTAAATTTTAGTGATAGCAAAAAAGCGTAAAAGTTGGCAGCTATGCATTAACTGTTGCTAAATTTTTCTGTTTCAAACACAAAATAATCAAATGAATTATTAAATCGTAGTAAATATTTAACTTCAATTATTAAATAAAATTTCTGTGTCGAAACATGATTGTTTGATCCGCGGTTTGTAAGCCAGAAATTGCGGTATATTTGTTTTCTTTGGAAACTCAGGGCTCCCACTGGTGAGTTTTATGAAAACCAGTAATTTTTCAGAAAAAGCTCATTGTAGGTTTCTATAACACTTACAATAAAAGTGGCCGTTCTAGGTAAGCTTCCACGAAATTTATAGAGAAGATTTTCTTTAACCCTTTCGGGACGGGTTATGCACGCATCGTCAAAAAGTACATGAGGAATTTGTTTTCGGCACCGTTAATAAATATTTGTATTTTTAAATTACGGCATTTCTTGGTATTTCACCAGTAAAGAACTGTTTAGAAAAAGCGGTGCCCACCAAATAAAATTTGTGTAAAAAATGCCGTCTCGAAAAGGTAAAAATATAGTGGTGTTAAAAAACAGACAAAGTGAGATACCTGGAAACTGTATTTTACGCTTACACTTTTAAAAAGATATTACTCGTTTTTATTTGTGTTTGTAATAATTTTATTTAAATTTTATCCTCACAATATATTTGTTCCAAAGCTCTATTTTTATTCATAGCAATCCAGATGCCCCGTATATGAGTGTCTAGCAGACTGTGCAGCCACAATACTGTTACAAGATTCGCCTCTGGACTTGGACGAGATTCACGTATCATGTCATAACTTCGTGGTCTGTGAGATGTGTACCAAGCATGGTTGGAGATACAAATCCTGTTGGTTCCGCTTCAGGCTAATAAATTGAACATATTAAATATGCTATATACTAGTGATGGGAAGAATGAATAATTTTACAATCGGGTATGCTCAAATACAACTTTTGAATACCTTTTCAAACCTTTGTATATATTTTAATCAATTACCAACAGACATTTTGTAAAGAGAAAAGAAACAAAGGAATAGTTTCAATTCTCCTATTATTTTTAATCAATTTGTATCATCAGAAATTTTGAAGATAAAAATAGATGTTACATTTTTATGGAGTTTTTAAATTAATTCCAATTAAAAAAAAGAAACTTCTTTTTCACTAAAAAATTTCTGGTGGAAATTGAATTTAAAAAAATAACGGTTGGAAGCTGTGCTTTTGAGCATGCCCGAATGATTCATTCGAATAGTAAAATCATTGATTCTGCCCATCACTACTATAATACGGGATTTGATACAGGGCTCCCACTGGGTCCGTTTTTTGATCATCGCTCTTTTTCAAGGGAAATTTTTTTTATAAATTTTGTAGAAACTTACCTGAAAGTTCTGATTGGAAGAATGATTGATTTTACTATTAAATATAACATTCGAACATGCGCAAAAACATAGTTTCCAACCTTTGTATATATTTTCAATCAATTTTCACCAGAAATTTTCTAAAAAGAAAAGAACCAAAAACGTAGTTGCCAGCCGTCGTAAAATTTTTAATCAATTATCTTCACAAATTTTAAAGACGAAAAGAATTTTTATATTTTTGGGATTCTTACATTCATTATCATTAAAATAAGGAGCTTTATTTTTGATACAAATGTTCTGGTAGAAATTTCATTTTTAAAATACAAAGATTTGCAGCTTTGCTTTTGCGCTTGGCCAAATGATTCACTCGAATATTAAAATCAGTAGTTCTACACATCACTACCTGGAAACGCGTTTTTCTTACGGTTGTTGCGAAAACCTACCATGAATATTTTTCTTGAAAAATACTGGGTTTTCAAAAACGTACTAGTTGGAGCCCTGTATAACATATTTGAAGTTTCCCGTGAAGAATATGTCAAACCAATGGTAGTAATTACGTTCTTGCAGGTTCTTTAGAGATTCTCTCTGGAAGCTTGAATAAAAAGGTATGAGTTTTTGGAATTTTAAAGCATATTTAATTATAAAAGATGATTATGAAGAATTAGTATCAAAGTATGTCGTACCTTAGACTTGAAAAAATTTTTATAAGCATAATTTGACAGTCTTCTTAAGAGCTTAAGAGGACAAATAGGGATCTAAAACAGCTAGCACCCTTAAAAGGTCAATTTAATGATCCATAATAGGGTCGGCGAACCTTTTCGCATCCGCGTGCCAATTTTTTCCCAAAAATATTTTGAATGATCACGGCGTGCCAACAAATTTAGTGGATCGAAGCAGCAAAATTAATTAAAATACTGATTTTAAGATTAAAAATATATAAGTAACATTTTGTAACATACTTAAGTATTTTACAAAATTCCACTTCTCTTGTTACGTCTTACTGTGTCGTGCCAAATAATTCAGATCAGCTTCGTATTCCAGTTTTTCCTTATGAGAATGCCAGCTGGATTGGAGACATATGACAACAGGTTTCTACTTGAGATTGTCATAGTTTTCATGCCTATCACAACAGATCCCAAGTGTCCCAAGTGTCCCCAAGTGTCCCAAGTCCTACAAAATTTGGTAAGAAAATACATCTATGTATTTTTTTTTGCACCACGAAGAGGGAATTTGAATTTGTTTATTAGATTTTTTAAACCTAATTTTTTACGCGATTTTTAGAGCTATTTCAAGTTTTGAGGCGATTTTTCTACATTAACAAAAATAATCTAGTTTCAATCTATTAGCCCGATATAGTAAATTTTGTCCTTGTTTTAATAATGTTAATTTAGTAAAAAGCAGCCAGTAATTAATCCATATATTAATTAAAAACTCGTTAAAAGCCTCAGTAAAAAAGCATTTTCTTTCCCGAAACGGCAAAAGAAGCATCTGTAGGGTTGATTTCCAAGTGAAAATGAAAGATAATGACAACTTTAACAAATTGGCTAAAGTTAAGAAAACTAATAAATATATCAATTTGAATATTTCAGAGCAAAAATAGAAAATCTTTTTAACATCCAAATAGCCATTTTTTAAAAAATCGGTTTGTAATTTTTCTTAATTTTTGTAAAAAACTTTTGGCGACGGTACAAAAATTCGGAGAAAAAAGCATACAGGGACAAGCATTCATTAAAAACTGAACGAAAAAGAGATTCATTTCAGCAGATAAGCGGATCCTCATCTAATTTTAGATATGAAATACTTTTTTTAACCCCTTAACGTTCGCATTAAATTACGGTTTAATAATTCAAATTGCTTATTGACCTTTCTTGTAAAAAGAAATATTCATCTTATTTAATGACAGGTAAAATGATACCATAATAAAGCCAATTACACTATTTTATACAACTGGTGGGAATCAAACAATCTGAATAAAAGACACAGCCCGTGAATATAACGGGAGCAAGAATTAAGGGGTTAAATAGAGATTTCTTGATTGGCACCACTTTTTTTGAAATGGTGAAACTCTCCTTGTTTTCGACTTAATTAATATTCCGTTAAATAAGGTGAATTTTGCCATTTCAAAGAAGTGGCGCAAGCAAGAAATCTGAATTTAAAAAAAAAGCAGGCGACTGGAAACTCTGTAGGCACAGCATTCCTGGTATACGGTGTCGTAGGCAGCGAAACCAGTATCGGAGTTTAGTTCGGAAAGAAGTTTGTTTGAAACACGAACAGCGTACGGTGACTTTTCTCAAAGGTTTATTTTGAGAGATTTTTTTTTTATTTTTATTTGTTATTTTTTTTTTTTTTTTTTTTTACGAAGTTTAATATGAACTGAGGTTTTATGCATCCGCTGTTCGTTTGGAAAAATTGAGGGGCACGTGCAACGTGCTTACCAGAATCTCTTACAATAAATACAAACTTCGATTAACGCTTTTAGGGGCAAGTAATTGCGTTTCTGTTAAGTTGAACTCACACAAGAATTTTCGAAAAATAATACTTCAAAATAGGAAAAAAGAATTTTCCAACCTTTTCCCAGTAAAATCATAAAAGTAAATTATAATTAAAAGTTTCTGGTGCAAATCTTGATTAAAAACAGATGGGATATATTATATCCCACCGCACCTCAAGGGGTTAATGTTGATTTTTATAGGATAATTAGACAGATATTTATATAATTTCACTTTTCAGTGTTACCAGTTTCGCAGGTTTTTAGGGTTTCGTTCATCTCACGAAACTCTATTCGTCTCGCTCCTTTGTCTGTCTGTCTGTCTGTCCGTCTGTCTGTCACAGAGCCCGTTCTCAGAAACTATACATGTTAGAGACTTGAAATTTTGGGTACTTATAGCTGAACACCTCTCACCAAACAACAAATCATAAAATTTTGAAAAAGTTGGTAATTAACCGAATTACGGGCTAATTAACTTCTAAAATTAACCAATCCACCTTTTTAACGCAAATTCAAACGGACTTTCTCGAAATCATCCGTGTTTCTCCTAAGGGTTGCCAGTAAAATCAGCCAAATGCACGGTTACCACGGAGGAAATTAAGCCGAAAAATGAAGTGGAGATTTTAAAGCGAAATCGTATATCAGAAAATATTGGTCAGAAAAATTTGTGAATGGAATAGACAGACGCAGAAAAAAATCTACTTTCATTTGGTATAAAGTTCACATTTCTGCGATCTGTATAAGTTAAAATATCCATTAAAAATCGATCGATAAAAATTTAATTTCTTTAATTCGAAAGACAAGGAAATAAAAAGATTTCAATTCGGCGGGAAAGCAAGTAGACATGACGACGCTGCGGTTTTCCATAATAGCATATTTTAATACGAAATTTTAACTTTTTAAATATTAAATTTTTTGATTAAATTTTTTGGCATCCCGATGTCAAATTTCTCGCTGATTTCATTGATACCCATATCTAAGTCCTATCTTAATTACAAGCTGAATTATTAATTATTATTTAATTAATCGGTTTATTGCTATCAAATGCGTCGATTAAAATGAAGAGACGCGCTTATTTAACCACGAATTAACTTAAATTAGGAAATCTAATAATTTGCCTGGGATTTTTGAACAGCGATATGAGATAAGTATAACTCATTCATCATCAGAAAGTTTACTTCATACCACTATTTTCTAATAGTAATTTCAGGAAATATTTTGAATTATTGGTTAAGACCGCCACTCAGTCTGAAACTTTAAGATTGTTTATAACACATAGAAAAAAGTGTAAAAAAGAATGGAGTGTGATATTTCGAGGGAGGTGGGGGAGCTAGAATTATTTTTAAAATCTTGTTTAAGACCGCCACCATCCCGACCCATCTATCTACGGAAAGATTGCGTAAAGGAGTTTCGTTCAGATATGCTTTTGTTAAGAATAGAGTGCATTCCCTGGTGGTGGAATGTGGAACTAACATAAGGCGATTTTGTTAAAATTAGGAAATCTAACAAGTCGATCTGTTTGAAACTTTAAGATATTTTATAACACATAAAATAAAGTGTAAGAAAGAATGACACGCGAAATTCCGGGGAAGGGGGGGGGGGGGCTAGATTTCTATTTAAAAAATTAGCGTTTCTGACCGCTTTAGGTGACTTTTTGAGGGAGGCCTGAGATATATGCTACTTATTTAATATAAAATTGTCTACAGTTTAGTTACCACTATTTCCTAATAGTAATTTCAGCAAATATCTTAATTTCTTATTAAGACCGCCACCACCTCGAGTAACATATCTACTTATAGGTTGTTTAACGGAATTTCCTTCCGATACAGTTTTGTTAAGAATAGAGTGCGCTCCCTGGTGGAGGAATGTGGAATAACATTTTTGTTAAAATTAGGAAATATAACAAGGCGATCTGTTTGAAATTTTACGATAGTTTATAACACATTAGAAAAAGTTTATAAAAAATGGCGCGTGAAATTTCGGGAAGGTGGGGAGAGGGGGAGGGGCAAAATATTTCTTTTTTGTTTCATACCGTTTCAGGTGCGTTTTTTGATGGAGTCCTCAGATACATGCTACTTATACTTATTAAATATAAATATGTCAAAAGTTAAATTACCACTATTTCCGAATAGTAATTTCAACAATTATCTTAAATTCTTGCTGAAGACCGCCACCCCCTCGAGTAACATATCTACTAACAGGTTGTGTAAAGGAGTTTCGTTCAGATACGCCTTTGTTAAGAATACAGTGCGCTCCCTGGTGGTGGAATGTGGAATTAACAGACCGCAATTTCATTTAAAGTAGGAAATCTAACAATTCAATCTGTTTTAAACTTTAAGATACTTTATAACACACGATAATAAATTATAAAAAAGAAGGGCGTGTCGCATTTCGAGGAGGGGGGGGGGTGTTGAGGGAAGTGCGCGAACAAAATTAGGAAATATAACTGGACGATCTGTTTGAAGTTTTAATGTGGCTTATAAAACATAACATAAATTTTTAAAATCAGGCCGCGTCAAAAATCATGGTGACCATCTGCCCACTCCCCCCCAAGGGGGGCACTTTTCTAAATTTGGCAGATACCCGTCATGTGATATATCGTAGCATTTTGGGGGGGGGGTGCGAACAAAATTAGGAAAAATAACAAGGCGAATATGTTTGAAACTTTAACATAGTTTAGGATGTGTTTGCCAAAATTTAGAAGGTATTCCATGGCGATAAATGTACTGGACGTTTTGAAAGAAAGTGTTTTGAAAGGAATATTAAACGAAACCCTTTGTGCGATGTATGATCACACTTACCCACTTTTTTTTTTTTTTTTAATTAGATTGCTTGATTTTTTACAGCTTTTATAAAATACAAAATATTCGTCTAATTTAATCATTATGTGTCATTAAGTAAGGTCAGGGCTCCCAAATGGTCCGTGAACACCAGTATTTTTAAAAGAAAATTTCATACTATATTTCTACAGAATTTGCGCTCGAATTGACCTCCAAAGGTGATTTCTGCGTATTTTGCAAGAAAAATCTAAAAAGAAAAATTTCTAAGAAGATATTGGTGTTCAATTGTTGGACCATTTGGGAGCCCTGTAAGGTTAAAACTAAGACGAATATTAATATTTAAAGAAGCTAGCAGCAATCAAGCTATCAGAATAAAAGGAAAACCACACAACTGACAACACCACAATTGCATGCTACTGCGCAATTTACATATGTATTTATTAACATAAATATAATCGAAACTGTTTTTGCTTTTAATCATTAGTGTTAAAAAAAGTAAATATGAACCACGTTATCGCAAAATTTAAGTGAGTAATTCAACAGTTGTACATACAGGGATCCCGATGATCCGTTTTGACTACCAGTTTTTCGGAAGAAAATATTTCATGTTAATTATTTACAACATCTTCAACAAAAATAATGTTCAGGGTAGGTTTTTGAAAATTTTACAACACAAATCTAAAAAGTTAATTGTCCTTTGAAACTAGTGGTATTCACAAATCGACGAGCCATGCAGATATTCCCAAAAATTATCTGACACACAGAAGAAAAATTACGTACTTAAATTTCTACAAAGCCTCTCTCAATTTCTTTTGGAGCTGTTCTATCCCAATTCGATTACTTGAAACATGGATATGCAATTAATTAATCCGATAAATCTACTTACCAGTATTTTCAGCCAACATATATTTTCCGGATTCATACCACTATTTTTGAATTGTGATGTTTGCCTTACTTAGAACGAGAAGGGACCGGGCATTTAACGCAAGTCATATAAATATATTTCAAATGAGTATTTTAGTAATGTTTAACTTAATTATTTCATTCCTTTTTGCGTGAGATATATTTGATTTATTTTATGGCGAAATTTGTAGGAGGGTTTTAAGTTTTACATAAAGTTTACTTTTCATAACTTCCGACGAGAAGTAATTGCTTTATTTAATTACAGACATTTTGTGATTGCAGAAAAATATTCTCCTTTCAGAATTTTTGAATAAAAAAAGACGCCAAACTGTCAACTCTGGTTTACAGGACTATCGAATCAAGTTCACACAGAATTTGAGAAATTGTGCGGTCCATTTGTTACAGGACCTACAACAAGCTAAATTTATAACAAAAACCACATGACACAGAATGTGTCACTGTTTGCATGAGCAGTATAGTTCTGATTGCTAAGATAAAGAACAGCAACACATCATATAATAAAATACCATAATAACAGCACAATGCTACTGGTGCAAATAAAATATAAATTAAAAAAAATAAATTGGAAAATGTATACCACATATCAAAATTACTAGTGGAATAATTTATTGACATAAAAAAAGTAAAGGTAAGTTTTGTACATTCGGAACGACCAAGGTATCTGTCACCACTATTTGCGATTAGATACACTGTTCGTTCAGGACTGCAAAGTTTTGACAGGTATCTGAAATTGTTTTCTTTTACTTATGATTAGTTAACTTATGGTTAGTTTTAAATAATTTCAGCGTGATATCGGAAAAGCGAAGATCACAGGCTGCTTTTTGAACTGCGCCTTTAGACATAAACGTGCTTAGGTTGAATGTGAAAGTGGCCATCTTTCTTAGTTGGGGTTGGTCTAAATATGGACACCCTTTCTTTGTGTAAATATGGGACTCCTCTTTTTCGAATTATCTTGATATAGAAGCACATTAAACTCTAGCTGTGCTAATTGATGAGACTGCTGAAACACATCAATGTTCCCCGGGAACTTTAAATGTAGTTTCTGCGGTCGACATATCTCCTGTCCCCAACAGGAAGAAGACAACCACTACTCGTAGACGCAAAGCGGCAAGATTCAGTGTCATCAATGGATCACCATGCAAGGATCAGTTGACCAAGTCGCTTTACAAAAGTGCTCTCAAGGAGACATCCTTGAGTTTTCCCGGAGTATGAGACCAGTCAGGGGGGAAGGGTGGGAAGACGAAAAACCTGTTAAAAAAATCGTCCCACGAAACGATCCTCGGTCTCATCACTGATCCTCCCCTTGTGGACAGTGATGATGATATGAACCTGTATATCAACGATAGGACTAAACCAGCCTCGAGTGATGCAACTTGTATCTTTCGTGATGGAATGTTTTGTGAAGACACTCGCAGAAAAGAGTGGGTTAAATGTGCCAATCCCTACGTTTAGGGATTGGGTCGGCGCTATATTTGTTCATTGCGAATTCCCCTGACTTTTACATTTCAAATTCAGGTCGGGTTGACTTTTATTGTTTCGGGTTTGGTCATTTTTGGGTTTTGTTTTCACTCTTGCGAGTAGGGTTTGCGTTGACCGGATTTTCCAAAAAAATGTCCATATTATTGGTGTCCATTAAATGTCCATATTTCAGGTGACAAAAGTATATACAATAAAACCTCCATAACGGACACTTTTGAATAGCGGACGCTTTTTCCATTCTTAGCACATGCTCGTATATATTTACACTTTTACCGCTGAAGATTGACCACTTATTCATCTATACACTCGTAACAAATGTGTGTGTGAACCAACTATCACAAATACGATACAATAAGTGTTTTCGTGTGTATCAAAAACGAAATGTTGATAATAATTTTGATAATATTCCGATGGAAGAAAAAGGTTTCTTCACTGTATCGTAACGAAAGAATAATCCATGATCACATTTCCTATACTCGCACATATCTTATTTCTCATGCAGTAAATTGAATACATATATATATATACTCATTCAAATTCCAACATGTATTTATTTTCACACGGAAAATTGTTCTGCTCAAACTTTTCATGAAAATTTCAACCAACTGACTTCTACAAACATAAACCTGACCAGCAAGTAACATTCTAGAGTGAGACCTACCCCCCAGAAGAAAATTAGAGTCACCCTGACACGAAAACCAAAAAATACGTGTCAACCGATACCGTTAACCCTTTCAGGGGCGGTGATATTTTGATGAAACCACTTAATTTTAATTCCCAAATGCCGCAATGGCACCAGAATTTTGGTAAAATAAAAATTGGTTTATTATATAAGCGAAATATAGTTTTTTCATATTTAGAAATAAATTTGTTGGTAAATTCCGGTGTCGTTCATTAATTTCAACACTGTAGCAATAGAATTGTTTTGCCCCTAAAAGGGTTAAAATTCTGACAAATCTGACAAGCAAATAACATTCTAGAGTAAGACCTACACTCCAGAAGAAAATTACAGTCACCCTGACACGAAAAAATAAAAAAAAATAAAAATAAATAAGTGTCAACCGATCCCGTTAAATGTCTCCATTGAATGATCTCGAAGTGTCCGCTATTCAAAATTTTTGATATATTTGGATATTAAAGAATATATATATTTTTCATTATTCTATATAAAAGATAAATTTTATATTACAGATATAATAGTAGATTACTTTACAAACATGATTTTAATTTACTTTAATTTCAGGTTCGGTTCGAGTACAGGTTTTAGTATTTTGGGATCAGTTTGAAATAATGGAGTTATGAATAAAGAGGAGGAGACATATAGTGTACTGTCTACCAGTTGCCAGTGAGGTAACTGAGAAAGTTGACACAAAATCGCGGCTGTTGTTTTTTAACCATTTCAGGGGAAAAGCAATTCCATTGCTAAAGTGTTGAAATTAATGAATGACACCGGAATTTGGTAATAAAATTATTTATAAATAAGAAAAAGCTATATTTCACACACATAGTAAACGAAATTTTCTTTACCAAAATTCTGGCTCCAATGTGGCATTTGGGAATTAAAATTAAGTGGTTTCATAAATATACCACTGCCCCTCAAGGGGTTAAATCGTATAAAAAGTTTCTGATTACCACCAGGAGAAACTTCCCACCAGTAAATTTGAATAGAAAATTGCATCTTATTTAAGCGCTTTATTCCTGGAAATATCTTCATACAAATATACTGGAAATTTCTATTGGTTCTTTTCTGGTGTCAGTTTTCCAGGTAATATAATCTGTTTCACTGACACTGACAGGATGTGTCTTGGTTGTCACAATAAGGCAGAAACGCAAGGCTCCGACTAGCGACAAATTAATCTTCTACCAGTAAAAATAAATATCTCGTTCTTCCATTATTTATGACTGAAATTTTGCATTTATAAAGCGTTTAAATAAGGACAAAACTTCTATTTAAATTTACTGGTGGAAGTTTCCGCCAGTGGTAATCAACCGCTGCAAAAGCGGTTACAGTTGAAGCTTCACAATTTTAACCCCTTGAGGCGCGGTGGTATTTTTATGAAACCACTTAATTTTAATTCCCAAATGCCACAGTCGCACCGGAATTTTGGTAAAAATATTTTCAGTTTATTACATAAGCAAAATATAGCTTTTTCTTATTTATAAATAAATTTGTTTTCAAATTCCGGTGTCATTCATTAAGTTCAACACTTTAGAATTGTAACAGCTTTGCCCCTGAAAGGGTTAAGGATAAGTCATTTCCTCTTTATTAATAGTTCCATGTTTGAAATATGCTAGTGTTCGTATAGTATATATACGTTCTAGCTGTGTGTTTACGAAAATTATTGTGTTGTGTTAAGATCGGGTTGTAGGTCAATGATTTTTTTTCTCGGGCACGGATTAGGTTTCGCATTGATTTTGCATGGAATTTTTGGGCTGAGGTCCGGTTAAACACGACCCGTGCATGACTCCAGTCTCGGTCTAATTGAACGATATGGCCCTTATACAGTTAATGACAGAAATATATACTTAAAAAGTTTTCAATTTTAGAACAGCGGTACTGAACTTTTTATATCATATAAATAACTATTCAAAATAATCATATGTTTTTCTTTTTATACCGGATGTATAGAATATTAAAGAAATATCAACTCATTGTGACACTTCTGTAAACATAAATACCCACAATTACGTTCAGTTTTCGTTTTCTACATAAATATAATTACTAAATTTGATGTTGTCCCTTAAACTCCAACTTCACAAGACTGTGCTGTTTACAACTGGCATGGGTTTTTCACAAGAAAAAACAACAAATAATTCAACAATAATATGGCGTATATTTTTACCAAAATTTTCGAACAAAATTTTTCGTCTTATTTAACCACAAGATTTTGCATGCCATGCGATTGCTCCCGAAACAATTTCAATGTGAAGAAAAAAAAATCCTCATCTGAAATAGTGGTGGTTCTTCTTTGGATAATCTATGGAGTTTATGCACCATATAAATGCTAAATATGCAAACTATGTTTTATGCTTATTTGTTAGCACTAAAATTGAACAGTAATTTTTATGTTATTTAAACGTAGGTTAATTACGGAAATTTTTTTTCTATTAACCCCTTAATTTTCTCTCCCGTGATATTCACGGACTGTGTCTTTTATTCCGATTATTTTATTCCCACCAGTTTTATAAAATAGTGTAGTTTACTTTATTATAGTATCATTTTACTTGTCATTAAATAAGGTGAATACCTATTTTTCAAAAAAGTTGTGTCAATAAGCAACTTGAATTATTTAACCGCAATTTAATGCGACCGTTAAGGAGTTAAATTTTAGTTATAAAAAATTCGTAAAAGTTGGCAGACATAAACTCTTAGAACTGTGACAGCGGTCAATTTATCGGATATCTACCAAAAAAAATTATTTCCATTTGAACAAGAAATTTCTGTACAGAATATTGCAAAATACATATAGCTGAGAAACAAGTTATATAATTAAGTTAATTAGCATTAAATAAAATTTTGATTTAAAGTATTTTATGTAACTTGAGTAAAAGTTCCGGCGTTTCTAAAGGAAATAATAGATACCAAAATAATGAATTACATATTTATGGTGCAAAGAATATTAACCACTCTCAACGGTCTCCAATGGTTAATTTCTAAACCGTTTATCATAGACGTATAGTTAAAATTGTAAAAAAAAGTTTTAAATCAGGTAAAAAATTCTATTTTAAAAGTCGTTTTGATCAATAAAAACATTTGTTAAAAAGGTCACAAAATTAAATTTTGTAGACGGTCCCCCGGTCCTATAAGTGATATTTAATAACAATTTCCTATTAGATTAAAACGTAAGACAAAAAAATTTCCATTCATCTAAATTATCACCCCATTCTCTAAAACTGACCGAGTTATAAAACTTTGAATTACATGACTTATACTAATTTTCTGCATCTGAACACAGATGAGTTGGGCCATGTTTCGAGGTATCGTACACAATGTCCTTGAAGTATATTAGTAGGCTTTGTTTCGCGTATACATTTCTGCAATAAAATGTGTTCTGTAATAAAATGCTTATTAAATGTTAGATAACGCAATTTTCTTTTTTACATTGTAATAAAAAATATTCTTAGAAGTATTTCCAAGAGATATTATATTCGTAATAACACAAAAATAAATCAATTAAAAGACTTAAACTTTCAGATTGTCATTTTCCTTGCATGCCATACTGTGATGTGTGCAAAGTAAAAGGCATTCTGTTATACTGTACAAATATCTTTTTTCTAGTTTTTTTTTATTTCTAATTATTAATTATACCTTATATAACATATTTATATATGAGGAATACAACAAGTTCTGTATTTTAGACATAATTTTCCATAATTAAAATATGATTGTCAATGAAAATGAATGTCATTTTCCTGGCCCGCACATTTTAGTTCTTTATTATTATATTCTTACAAAGGTGGCGCTGCAGAGTAATTCTTCCTGTTCTTGACATAGTTCGAGTCAGAAGTAGCAAAACCATTGCTACCAGCAAGATCATTTAGATATTTCTTTGAAAATAATGTTTTAATGGCTTTTTAAAATTGAGTAGATATTTATTATGTCATTTTCCTGGCTTCAATAATTTACAAATAAAACTGAACATTGCACTGAATTTGAGCTACTATGGAGGAAACATGTTCCTTTAAACGAAATTAAAGTGTTATATCTAAAAAAAAAAAAAAAAACAAGAATGTGAAAAATGTTTTAGAATGAAATTGTCATTATCCTGGCATACATATGGCAAGAAAATTACATATAATTATAATTACTTAAAAATGAACTTAAGATCATCAAACTTCAACAATTTTACGTGAAATTTCTTTATTCAGCTGCTCAAAAAACATTTTAAAAGAACGATAGCTGCCAACTTGTAAGGATTTTTGCTACCACTAAAATTAAACAGAAATTTCTGCCTTATTTAATTATCACCATTCATTGCAATTCGGCGATTGAATTAGGCAAAATTTTCTGTTAAATTTTAGTGGTAGCATAAATCCGTACAAGTTGGCAGCTATGAGAATCAGTAGCTTTGAAACGATTTCAATTTTCAAAATCGCTCATTTCGTGATACTCACCCATATGCTTATGCCTAACGGTTTAGGAATTAGCTATTGGACACTGCTGATAGTGGATACTCTGTATTTCGAGGAAGAAATGAGATATTTACGTTTACAAAGAAAAAGAGGTAATTTAAAGTAATAAAATAACTATATCAATCTTTTATTTATTATTTTCCTCCCAAATTGACAAGGGATTTTTATTACGAATCGTTCAAATTAATTTCAGTTATTTAGCAGTAATTACATTTAAAGTTACTATTGACATTAATGTGCATAAATACATTTTAATGTATTCGGTTCAACCTAAATTTATTTATGCTCTTAAGTTAAACCTTTCTGATGTAATTTTCATATCCAGTGAAAAGTACTTAGAATTAATCTCTTTATCTTTAAATGTATTTAAAATTAATCTGTTTAAATAATAAATTAAAAGGTATCATGTGAAGTCAGTCATTAAGAATACCATTCTCTTTTACTATATAAATTAAGCATTAGTTTCAATTATTCAAACGTTAACAATAAATTCCCCCTGAGATCTAATGTATGGATACTAGTATAAATTTTGTAATTTATAAGCCTTTTAAATTTCTTTACGTATTATCTGTTTTCTAATTAAATAACCCTTTTGTAAGTATTCTCATAACGGAGACAAAATTTAATATATTTACATTTAATTACACAGTAAAAGAGAAATAGTTGTCAAATTTAATTTTGCAGTTAAAAAGAATTTAAAAGTGAAAAAATGTATTGTAAAAAATTAGTAAATCTATATAGTTGCCACTACACCAAAGGGGGTGTAGGAGCAAAACACGTTCTAAAAATGCGATTTTAGCGTCACTGATGGGCCTAGAAATATGAAATTTTGAATATTAGTTACTTATAAGGTATAAATGCTGTCTAAGAACAGTTCTTAAACAATTCGAAATTTAAAAGGGGTAAAAATGCACAAAAAGCGTTCTAAAAAACGTTCTAAATGGTAGTTTCTACACAATATCAGGAAATACCAAACCGATTTAAAAAATATTTGTGACAAAAAGATGGTGACAACGCTTGCTCCAAGATAGGCTATGTTTTATGTCGGTGCCACTACCCCAAAGGGGTGTAGGAGCAAAAAACGTTCTAAAAATGCGATTTTTGCGCTACTAAAGGGCCTAGAACAATGAAATTTGGAATGGTAGTTACTTATAAGATATCAATGATCTCTAAGAACATTTCCTAAAGAAATCGAAATTGAAAAGGGGTGAAAATGCGCGAAAAGCGTTCTAAAAAACCTTCTAAATTGTGATTTTTACAGAATCTAAGGAGGTCCCGAACCAATTTCAAAAGTAATGGTGTAAAAATGATGGTGACAGCTCTTGATCCAAGATAGGCTATATTTATGGTCTGTTTCCACTATCCGAGAGGACATGCAGGAACAAAAACGTTCTAAAACTGAGATTTTTGAATTATGGAAGGACCTAGGTTCATGAAATTTTGCATGGTATATATTTATCAAATATAAATGATCTCTAAGAACATTCCTTTAAAAATTTGAAATTTAAAAGGAGTGAAAATGCGCGAAAAGTGTTCTAAAAACGTTCTTGTGAGCAATCTCAGGAAGAATCAAACTGATTTCAAAAGTAATGGTGGGAAATTGATGCTAACAGCCTCTGCTCTAACGTACACGCTATTTGATTTCGGTGTCACTATCGCCTGGAGGTTGCAGGAGCAAAATCATTCTAAATTTTGATTTTTGTGATCGGTAGGGGTTAGCAACTTGAAATTAGGCAACGTACAGTAGGGGAGAAAAAAAATAAACACCCCCTACTAACTCCTAAACAAATTACCGTAGAAAAAAGTTACTGGTACCGAACTATTGGAAATAAAGTCTACGTTTAAATGATGTATATTAAAATTTGCTTAAGGGGCCATCTACATATTAAAACGAAGCATAACTTTGTTTTTTTTTCAATACCAGTACACAATTCTGACAGCAAAAATGAATTCTACACCATTTAATTAGCCTAAAAAGAAATTTTTATGCAATTCGTACTATAAGTTTTCGAGAAATTAATTATTTTAAAACGAGCGTATTTTAAGGGCTGTATCCAAATTGAAGTTCGGTACTCGATTGCTAACCCAGAGAGCCCCCTTCTTGATCAAGGCACCTTAAGCGTAACTCAAGCAGTCAATGAAGTCTGCTAGATTACAGGATAGCGTAAGAAATTTCAAAATATCTAGTCACTTCTATCATAGACGGCCCCTTAAACCATCATTTTGCCGTTTTTTAAGCATAATTTGAAAACTACTTGGAAGAAAAATGTGAAATTTTGGTTTTCAATAAAGCAGGACTTAACAAATCTAAGTCCATCAAAAAAAATTGTAGGTTTCAATTCATAATATTCGAATATTAATTTCATAATTCATAATTCATATCATAAAAATATAAAAATTGCAAATTCAACGTATTTATGTTTGGGTATATTAGTATTATTGCTACGCAAAAAAATTAGCACATTAGGATCATAATTTCAGGAGTTATAAATAAAAATATGAAAATGTAATTTAACATTAGAAGCACTTAATTTTGAATGTTTATAATCCAAAAAGTTATTTTTCAAATTACTTTAAATTTGGTGCCTAGACATAGTTTGAACCGAAGATTCGAAATATCACTTTAAAATTGGGTATTGCTATTGAAGAAAGTGAAGTTTGAATTCGTTTTAATATGTAGATGGTCCCCTAAGCAAATTTTACATGCATCATTTAAAAGTAGACTTTATTTCCAATCGTTCGTTACCAGTAACTTTCGTCTATGATAATTTGTTGTGTAGTTAGTAGGGGTGTTTACTTTTTTTTACCACAACTGTACATATTTATTAGATATAAATGACCTTTAAGAACAGTTTCAGCGGTGAAAATGCGCGAAAAGCATTGTAAAAACATTCTAAATTGCGGTTTCTACGCAATCTCAGGAAATACCAAATCTATTTTAAAAGTAATGGTTGCAAATGGATGGTGACAGTCCCTGCTCCAACATAGGCTATATTTTATGTTGCTGTCACTACCATCTGGGGGTTGCAAGAGCAAAACATCTTCTAATTTGCGTTTTTTGTAGGGGTTTAACATTTTTAAATATGGCAGGGTATTTACTTACAAGATGCAACTGTTTTCTAAGAACAGTCAAAAGAAAATTCGAAATTTAAAAGGATGAAGTGAGCGAAATACGTTCTAAAAACGTTCTAAATTACAATTTTTATGCAATCTTATCAAATACCAAACCGATTTAAAAAACAATGGTAACAAATTGTTGCGGATAGAACCTGCTCAAATGTAAGTTATATTTTATGTATGTGCCACTACCGCCAGAGGGTTGCAGGAGAAAAAATCTTTCTAAATTGCGATTTATGTGATACTGAATAGGTTGGAAACTTTAAATATGGCATTGTTGTTACTTGTAAAATATAAATACCCTCAAAGGACTGTCGAAAATAAATTAGAATTATAAAGGGGTGAAGCGAAGGGAAGGTGCGAAAAGCGTTCTAAAAAAGTCCTAAATTACGATTTCTATGCAATTTCAGGGCGATATAAAATCGATTATAAAAGTAATATTTCAAATCAATGGTAACAGTCCCTGATCCTACACAGGCATGTATTTTATGCCGATGATTCCACCACCTGGAGTTCACAGGAACAACAAACGTTCTAAAAAAGGCCTTTAAAAGCTTTCTAAATTACGTTTCTGTGGAATATTAGGAAATAACAAACCGATTTAAAAATTAACGTTGGCAAATTAATGGTGACTGTTCCTATTTCAACATAGCCTTTTATGTTGAGAGAGGTGGTAGGACTTGAAATTTGACATGATGGTTAATTTTAAGATGTAAGAAGATGGCTTCTAAAGAATTCAAAACTTCAAATGAATATAGAAATAAGCGTATTAATTGAGCATAAACGTTTCAAAATATTTTCTAAATTATCTTTTATTTAGTTTTACTTCTTTTTACTAATTTAAGTCTGATTTCTGCCTAATGCAATGTAATAATGAAGTTTAGTCAAACTGTGTTTTAAATAGTAATTTTTGAATTATTCCTAAATGTATAAATTCTTTTAATAAAAATTACACATATAAATATCACTTGAAATATTTCAAATATTACGCGAGCAAAGCCGCGAAGTTTGCTAGTTTTGTTATATTTTAATAATAGACACTTCGCGATTAAATAATCAAAATTCCTCTTTCGGAAATTCCGGTAGGAAACTGAATTTTCGGAAAAAAATGAACGCCAAAGTGGCAACGCAGGTTTAACCACGTAAAATAAATATTCTGTTCTCTTATGATGTATTTTAGATTTTCTTTTGCTGAATCTGAGAAGAAAACTTAACACAGTGCGCAGGTTTGCATATATGCGTATATCTCAAGTATCTCTGGAGTTTCTCAATGGTCGTCAAGAACCGTAAGACTACATACATACATTGGAAAATTATTTACAGATATTTGGTGAACTTTTAGCTCTTCCAAAGTATGTATTTGAGCAAGATAATGCGTCTATTCATGTTGCATACAAATCAAAAAATTAGTTTAACTCTCAAAATATTACGGTTCTCGACTGGCCCGCGTGTAGCCTTGATCTGAATCCAATCGAAAACTTTTGTGGCATCATATCTCATATGGTTTATGCAATTTTGTGACAATACTCCTCTGTAAATGAACTTCGATCTGCTGTTGAACGTGTTTGGTACGAAATAGACTCCTAAATGATGCAGGATTTAGTTTCTTCGATGGGAACTCACATTTTTGCATTAATAGCAGACAATGTAGGTGCAGTTCGATTTTAATTTATGGATATTTTTCTGTCAACAGACAAATTGTCTATACTTTTGCCACAATGTTAAATTTGTTTTTTTGTCATTATATATTATGCAAAGTGTGTAAATTAAAATTTATTGTTTGTGTATGAAAGATAAGTTCCCAGTAATATATGACAGCTGAGTTACAACAATTCGTTACATACTTCTCAGTACAGAAGCATAATCGATCATTGTCTAAACTTTTGCTGAGCACTGTATGCTAGAAATGGCATATGTAAATTCATATTTTGCATATCTGGAGATGCGAGAGAACATGTTGTCCCTGGATCATAGACGTCGCATAACTAAAGGACTGCTAACAAGGACTGCTAAATCTAATTTTTTTTAACCCTTTTAGGGGCAAAGCATTTTCAATTCTAAAGTGTTTAAATAAATGATTGACACCGGAATTTGCCAAAAGATTTATTTGTAAGTAAGAAAAAACCTATATTTCACATACTTATTAAACTGAAACTATTTTCTGGTGCCATTTGAAATACCTTGTGTGATATTCTAGTCATAGTGTACTCACGGTACTTTAAGGTACCACATTAATTAATTACCTCTAAATAATTAAATTTCTCACGGGTGAGTATTTTTTTATGTTTATCCTTTAATTTCCATTGTAGTAACTGAAAATAAAATATTACATGAAAAAATTTGCAGTAGATCATAATGCAGTAGATAAAATGTTAAAGGGTTAAACGTTAAATTTTATAAAATAAATAATAATATAAAATAAGGTATTTGGAGACATACTTCTTAAAATATTTACGAATTTGCATCATTTTAGCGTAAAACAGCCACACGACAGTAGTTTTTACTTGTATTGCAGATGTGCAACACGAGAAAAGATTGACGTATTAAATGAAAAATGTATCTGTGATTTTTTTTTCATTATTTTTCCTGTGTAATAAACCTTTCAGAGAATCATATATATATTTTTCGAAACAAAATAAAAAAGCTCGCATTTAAGGGTTAAATCCATTATAAAATTCATCGTAAATAGGGGCAACGGAATAAAACCAAGTTAGAATAGCTTAACCCTTTGAGGGGCAAGTGTTTGTGTTTCTGAAATGTTGAATTTACACCGGAATGTTTGAAAAATTTTATTTCAAATCAAGGAAAAGCAATTTTACAGTTTTTTTCTATCAAATTAAAAAAAATAAAATGTCATTAAATGTTTCCCGTATGACTGTTGATCAAACTTAGTTGGGGCACAATTTATACCACTGCTCCTCGAGGTGTCAACGGGCAACAACGGAGACATTTTTCTCACAGACAAACCACTAGCAAGCGAATGTACGCAAGCCAGACTGCGAGATTTACAAAGCAAGAAACACGCACGGCGCTACCGCATTCGTCATTTTCTGCTCGTCTTCACTTAAAAAATAAAAATTCCGGTGTGAAAAACTATCAAATTTAAAATATATCAGGACAATTTTTGCCCCTATCTATGATATTGAAAAATCATATTTTAAAGAAAACAAGTTCTGTGATGCATGTTTACTTAACCGAGATCTATTAGAAATCTACCAGGAAGTTATAGTACGTAACCCGACTTTCAAGTACAGCAGTATAGCAGATCCATGGCGCAACTTGTTATTGGTCATTACCTACTCGTTTTTACTTAAAAAATAAGTATTTATGTGTGAATAAATGTGAAATTAGAAAAACTATCAAAAATATTTTTGCTGATTTCTGTGAAACTAAAAAGAATGGTATTTTAACCAATTACCCGTTGGTGTTGCGTTCACGCAACGATAAAAATGAAACCACATTTTAAAATTATTTACATACCCACCACTATTTTTCAATTAAAAAATTGGCCTTACTTAAAGACACAAAATTTTAAGATCAAATAAAGCGAAAATTATCTTCTAGAGTTTAAGGTTGCAAACGACGTTCGGCTAATAAGTTTAAAAACTCACCCTTATAGTTTTGGCGGTTAATTGGTTAAAGTAGTCCGATTCATAAACTTCTTTTTCATCAACTGAAAAGGAAAGCGCTACTCCATATGTTATGCATCCCAGTTTTGCGATTTCGGCCATCATTTATATTTAGAAATTGCGAGTATATACTAGAAAAAAGATTATTTATATTTTTATTTTTTAATGATATACATTTCGTAATTAAATAGTGAAAATTCCTCTTTCGGAATTTCCCGTAAGAAATTGAACTTTCGGAATAAAAATGGAGGCCAAAGTGGCAACGCAGGTGTAACCACGCAAAATAAAGATTCTGTACTGTTATAATATATTTTAGATTTTTTTGCACTAAATCCGACAACAAAACTGAAATTTATTATAAAATTCATCGTAAATAAGAGCAGCGGAATAAATCCAAGGTAGAACAGCTGGACGGGAAACTGAGGATATTTTTGTTTTCAGATAAACCACTGGCCAGCGGAAGTACGGTAGCCAGCTTTCCAGAATTGAAGCATAAACAGTATGAAAAGCGTAACGACCTCCATCATTTTCTCGTCGTCTTCAGTTAAAAAATAAAAATTCCGGTGTCAAAAACTGTAAAATTTAAAAACTTATCAGGACGATTTTTGCCCCTTTCTATGATATTGAAAAATTATATTTCAAAGAAAGCAAGTTTTGTGATGCATGTTTACTTAACGGAGATGGAAAATGAGATATTGAAAAGTGTACGGAACAGCAATATTTGCCTGATTTAATTACTACATTATTATTATAGTGGTGGAAATAAATCACTCTATAAAAATATGCTACCCAATTAGGAGCACAGAGCACAACCGTAAAACGTATTAAGGGAATTTGAAAGTACGACTTCTAATACAGAAAATATCAGTGGATGCAAACTTAAAAATCTACGTACAAAAAATTGTAATATCGAAGATTTATAGAGACTTTAGTCATTACCTGTACGTACAGACGTAAAGACTGGGCATTATGTTGTGAATAGATATAAATTTTTGAAACATATTAGAAGGACTTTCCGCAAATGTTTTATGAATAAATTTAATTGCTATCATTATCTAGAATATTATATCTATAGCAGACGGTCACTCAAATACGTTACATTAATATTTTGTATATATTAATATATTTAGAGATAAGATAAATATTTTCGCCAGAAAAAGAAAGAGAAGAAAATTATCTGTAAAAATCTGTAATGTTCCGCGTATATTCCAGAAATGTTCTCAATTTCATATGTATTAATAATAATTAAAAACATTATTAGAAATCTATGGTTATACCAGATCCGTAAAAGTTGGCAGTTATCGGAAAAATGCACTATGCTAGAAGTTTAATATTAGTGAAGTATTCAATATTTTACTGAAATAGTGCGAATCCTAGTGCGTTTTGATACAAATTATCATTTTTTGTCAAATAAATCTTTTCAAAAATTTTCATAAATAGCAAACTATGGAAAAAATTGCTTTATCCTTCTTTGTGGAAAATTGAGATATTTTAGACAAATAGAGAGCAAATCTACTGCATAACACTTCTGGTGCAGCATCTAGGAATGGGAAAATGGGATTAAGAAAACAGGCGTTACCCTCTGAAGAGCTGTGGTTAAATTTTTGTACCACTTAATCGAGATTTAAACCACATTTTAAAAACAGAAATTTACTTTTATAAATTTGCTCAGAAAATCAGAATTATTGCTATTCCTAAATTTCAAATAATTATTTTTGAAAATTCTGGTATTAGTTGAACATTGCATAAACACAATAGTTTTTTTTCTGAAAGAGTTAAAGGTTTATGTTTCATTAAACCCGTAACAGTTTCTGTATATGGCAGTAAAAAATACGGAAAATATATTCCTTTTCAAACTCAATTGCTGACCTTATTAAAAAGAAAAAAATCTGTCATCAAATAAAATGAAAAATACACTTTAACATGGGAGAAATCGCGCACAGCCAGGGTGTGAATGGTTTTTAATTTGTCACCAATAAATTCAACTAATAATCGTCACCTTATTTCGTCGGAGACAATTATGCGATAAAAAAAGTTGAAAATTACTTTTAAAAAGATAGTGGTGGCAATTGTAAAACCGTACGCACTCCGGGTCCCTCAGGCCCTGCGTGCGTCCACCCGGGTTAAAAAGTGTCATCTAAATACACTGAGTAACGGAGGGAAACACTTTTTCACGTATTTGTATTGTAAATGCAAATCAATTAATTGGATAATTTAAATAAAAATCGCGACTCAATTTGTGAATATAACCTGGAAAAACAAAGAATTAAGTATATTTTTTTTGCGCAGATATTGGCAATAAAACTGAAATCTGTCATAAAATTCAACAATAAAGCGGTTCGCCAATTCGAACTATTTTTTTATTAAGAAATTCCGAATTCCTAAAATATGAAATAAATCCGGAAATTCATTTAAATAACTTAATAGTTACAGACAAAATTATCACAAAAACTAATCTTATTTCGATTTACACAGATGGTTCTAAGGTGGACTCTGGCACAGCATATGCAATGGTAGCCTACAATCATAACATTAAAATTTATGAAAAAACAGTCAAACTGAGAGCAGAAAATTCAATCTTTCAGGCGGAGCTGCACGCAATAATTTCGGCAATTAATTGGGCCATTAACTCCCCTTATACAAAATTCCAAATATTAAGTGACAGTCAATCTACTATTAAAGCCTTAGACAATTTATTTCCAACTAACCCCTCAATTTATTACATCCATAATTTAATTAAACAAAATCAAAATAAAATTTTTTACATTACTTGGATAAAAGGCCACATTGGCATAGCGGGTAGTGAACTGGCGGATGAGCTGGCGAATGATGCCACCCAGTACTGCGACCTACCAGTGGATCGAGGAGTTAAATTGCCTCGGTCCTATCTTATAAAATGTATTCGAACCCAATTACTGGACAGGTGGCAGTACAACTGGGATCACTCAGGGGGTGGCAGATATACGCACGGGCTGGTACCAAAAGTTCAGAACCAAATAATTTCAAAAGATAAAGTATCTATTTACTTTTTAACAGGCCGCGGCAGCTTCCCGTCTTTCCTTTATAATATCGGCAAAAAAGATGACGACCTTTGTAAATGTGGTGGTCGAGGAGACCCGATGCATTACATTTTCGGCAACTGCAAATTCATGAAGTTTAAATTTCACAGAACAGAAACGACAATCCTTCAGGACATCCTAAAAATAATTAATGACCCGGCACAACTTAAAAAACTTTATGCTAACTACGATATTCTCAATAGCCATTATTCTTTTATTCAGTATAAATACATTCAATAATTACCTCTTCTGATTGCCTGTGGTGGACATGTCATGGGTCCACGTGGTGTATGGAAGGGTGTTTTTGAGATTGTTTTATTTTTAAGAACTTAAATACCACTAGAAATATTGTAAATATGTATAAATATTTTTGTTTAAAAGGGTAAAAAAAAGGGAAAAAAATATTTCTTATCAAATGAAAAGATGAATGTAAATACTTAAAATTTTTTCAAATAGTACGTAAATTCCAAAACATATAAATCATAATCGTAATATATTTCTAGGCTCGCCCTGAAACAATAGGGTAGCCAATTGTGATTGGTAAAGAATCGCCATCTTAAATAATCATAAATTTTCACAGGCGGTCCGGGGACACGGCACTTGCCTCTTGTGCTCTCTTCGGCGTGTCAGGCGGGTCGTTCTGAAGTCTTCTTTCCCGGAGACTGGGGTTCTGGGCTTGTTTCCGCAGGTAGTAAAACTTTTCCCTGCCCTGGGCTTGGGGGTTACACCTAACCATAAGCCAAAAGCGGGTTCCCAGGGTGGGTGCTTACTTACTTACTTACACTATTTGTCGATATAACTACGTAAAACAAGGATTTGGATTCTTATAATATAATTTATTTTTCTTCTGTTGAATCCAAGAACAAAAAGGAAATCTGTGATAAAATACATCGGTAATGAGAATTGAAGATATGTACAACCGGAGAACTGTTTAACCCATTAATTCTCGCTCCCGTGATATTCACGGGCTATGCGTTTTATTCAGATTGTTTTATATCCACCATATAAAATAGTGTAATTGGCTTTATTCTTGTATCATTTTACCTGTCATTAAATAAGGTGAATATTTCTTTTTCAAAAAAGGGGTGGCAATAAGCAATCTGAATTTTTAAACCGTAAATTAATGCGACCGTTAAGGGTTTATCTTAGTGCGAAAGTCCAATTTTTAAGTTTTTGTGTCTCTCAGGAGTTTTAAACTGATGATTCCTTGTATCGTTCCTTCCACTTAATCCAAAGCTGCTTCAACAACTTACTTAGATATCGTTTTCTCCTTAACAAAGTTTCTTTAGTAGAAATTTTATTTTCTAATTCGGCAAAATGTAGAGGAAAACTAATGTTTTCTCCTCCTAGTTGAAGGAAATGAGCTGGTGTAAGTGGCTCGGGCTCACCGAAATCACTTGTTGTATATGTTAGTGGTCTCATATTTATTATGGCTTCTATTTCTGTCTAGAATGTTGCCAATTCTTCAAATGTGATGAGATCTAAATTTTTCCTTAGGGGTTATTTTACACTTTTTACGAGACATTCGTAAAACCCTCCCCACCATGGGGCCCGCTCGACGATAAATTTCCATGTCAGACGTTTATTTCATATAAAATCCTGAAATTCTTTATCTTTAATGATTTTTTCAAATTGTTGTAGTTCTTTATAAGCAGCCTTAAAACTCAATGCATTATCCGAAAAAATTATTATACAGTTTCCGCGTCTTGAAATAAATTGACGAAAACACAAAATGAAAGATTTTGTAGTCATATCCCTGGCTTCTTCTAAATGTATTGTTCTTGTTGTGGCACAGGTGAACAGTACAATATATGACTTTGACGTCTCTTTATTCTCTGTTTTTATGATTATAGGACCTGCGAAATAAAATCATATAACGTTAAACGCAGGAGATTCTGATATTCTTTCCTTCGGAATTTGGCAAGTTAGTTGGTCTTAGAGTTAGTTGGCCGTGGCTTTTGCATTGTATTTTTTACAAATTAAACATTTTCTGACAATTTTCCTAATTACTTGTCTTCCTTGTGGAATCCAAAATTTTTCCTGATTTGTGCAAGTGTCAAAGAAACTCCACTATGTAACTATTTTCTGTGTTCTTGCATAATCAACAACTGGGTAAATTTTTCATTCTTTGGCAATATGACTGTATTGGTTTCATTTGAACTAAATTAGACTTCATTAACCCCTTAATTCTCGCTCTCGTCATATTCACGGGCTGTGTCTTTTACTTAAATTGTTTGATTCCCACCAGTTTTATAAAAGCGAATTTGGCTATATTTTAGTATCGTTTTACCTGTCATTAAATAAGGTGAATATATTTTTTTTCATAAACGTGGTGCCAATAAGCAATTTGAATTTTTAAACCTTAATTTAATTCGAGCGTTAAGGGGTTAAGTCTGCTTCTTATTCGTAAAATTTTATTTTCATCCAAATAGGTACATAAGGAATAAGTTCGTGAGGTTTTCTTAACAGGATTCCCTCCTTCTAATGACTCAATTTCTTCCATATAATTTTCCATTTGTACTTCTTTGATTAATAATTATTCAGCTTCTTGCAATTCTTCAGCAGATAATAAAATTTTACGTTTAATTGGACTTCTTACATTGAGGACAAATCTTTTAATTCTTGCCACTGATCTAATTGCCTTCAAGAAAGATCTAAAACGCTCAATGTCTGTAAGTGGTTTCTGTTGTTCTGACGAACAAAATTTTAGGAAATTACTTTTCTTTTAGCTTCTACACTGCTCAGCAAAAGTTTAGACACTGATGATTTTTAACCTTTAAATAAAAAATACGAACACTTCGGTTATACAAATGACTGTACTTATTTTTAAATATATTTTAAACATTTTAAGACAGAAATAACGGTTTTAATGTAGGATATTATTTAATTTAACTGAAAAAAGTGAAATTTGCATATTGCAAAAGTTTAGACACTTTTGTGATTTTTTGGCAATTGTTCACGGAAAAACGCATATTTCAAACTTATGACGTCACATGCATGAAGTATGTAAGTGCACCTCGCAATAGCATCTGTTAGTGAAGATGCCGCGAGCAAGAAATTTTCAGTCAGATGAAGTAATTAAAGCATGGAAGCTGAAATCGAAAGGGAAGACTGTTGCAGAAATTTCAGCTATTTTGAAGCGGCCAAAGAAGTCTGTCTATTAAGTACTATCTAAGGGTGACTCTTTCAAAGCAAAACATAGATCTGGAAGGACTCGTGTGGCCAGAAAACGAGATTATAGAAGGATTCATAAACTGGCATCTAGACAAATGATGACTGCTAATCGCATTAAAAGTGAGTCAGAGCTTTCTGTGTCAGCGGATAATTTCGTAGATGCATTAAAGAAAAATATACTTTAGTTTACATGAAAATGATAAAACAACCGGCCTTGAAATCTCACAACAAATTGACCCCTATCGCGGAGTAATTCTTTTTATGAACTGTGTAAATAATGGACTGATACCAGAATTAATAAACGAAGTTATTAGAAAATACGAAATTGCATATTTTCACGTATATTATAAAACGAAAAAATTAATTAAATATTCTTGCCATATCTGGAATTAAAATTATGTGTCCTTTGCCCTCGAAAGGTTTGATGACTTGGGCCTCACTTTGTTTTAATTCTCAAGTATCTCTGGAGTTTCTCAATGGTCGCCAAGCTGTGTAAGACTACATACATACATTGGAAAACAATTTACAGCCATTTGGTGAAGTTTTATCTCTTCCAAAGTATGTATTTGAGCAAGATAATGCGTCTATTCATGTTGCATATAAATCAACAAACTGGTTTAACTCTCAAAATATTACTATTTTCGACTGGCCCGCGTGTAGCCCTGATCTGAACCCAATCGAAAACTTTTGTGGCATCATATCTCATACGGTTTATTCAATTTTTTAACAATACTCCTCTGTAAATGAACTTCGATCAGATGTTGAACGTGTTTGGCACGAAATAGACCCCCAAGTGATGCAGGATTTAGTTTCTTCGATGGAAAGTCACATTTTTGCATTAATAGCAGACAATGTAGGTGCAGTTCGAATTTAATTTATGGATATTTTTCTGTTAACAGACAAATTGTCTATACTTTTGCAACAATGTTAAATTTGTTTTTTTGTCATTATATATTATGTAAAGTGTATAAATTAAAATTTATTGTTTGTGTATGAAAGATGAGTCCCCAGTAATATATGACAGTTCAATTACAACGATTCGTTACATACTTCTCGGTACAGAAGCATAATCTATCATTGTCTAAACTTTTGCTGAGCACTGTAGTTGCTTCATATCTTCATCTACTTCTCTGTCTTCCTTGGGCCATAAATTAAAATCTTTAACTAACCATGGAGACCCTGACCACCATAGATTATCGCTCTCGAGGTCGAAAAGTGAGAGTCATCTCGTAAGTCGGTCAGCAGGATTTGAGCTACCGGGACAATGTCGCCAATTCATCGGATTTATCATAGTTTGTATTTCCGATACTCTATTGCTCACAAATGGCTTCCAAGTACTAGATGAACTCTTGATTCAGTGAAGTACGATGTTCGAGTCAGTCCAATAGCGTACTTTATTTTCACTTATCTTGAGAACGGACATTACCCGTTTTCCATATCTAGCTCCAGTCATAGCACCCATTAACTTCAAACGTGGTAAAGTTAACTTTTTTATGGGAGCTAATCTGCTTTTTGATGTAACAAAACTTGTCTTTATGCTATTATTGTTATTATATCTAAGATAAATGGCGCTTCCATAGACTTTAATACTTGCATCACTAAAACAGTGAACTTCTACATTATCAAAACCTTCTATGTTCTGAAAATAATACCTTGGGATTTTTTTTTACTTAGATATGGAATCTGTGAGCACTAATTTTTCCATTTTTTCTCTAAATGCTCTGGCAATTTTTGGTCCCAATCGATACCATGTTCCCATAATGATTGAAAAATCATGATTCAAAAATCATCAAAATTTTAATTTAAATTGTGAATGGACGTGAAAACCCAATGAGGTCAAAAAGTCCTCCAGCCGCTCGATTTACATTTCTTTTGGACTTTTCCTGACAATGAAGAAATTCTAAAAGATTCTGATTATCAAATCTGAAAATGTCTTCTTCCGTGTCCCATATTAACCGTAAGATTTTAAATGGAATTATATCAGGGCAAACATTCATATCTAATGATTTTAAATGTTCCTTTAAAGTAGTAGAATTACTTTGCCACTTCCGCAAGAACATATTTGCTTGTTGAAAAATATCGAACGATACCTTTGAAATTTTTAAAGCTTCATTAACAGTATCTGCTTCTAACAATAGGTCATCAACATACATGGAGGATTTAATTTTGGAGCAAGTTTCTGGATACAAAGTTGCATACTTTTTCACATGATGTTTAATTACAGCTCCTGACAGGAATGGTCTGGAAGTTACGCCAAATAGTACACGGCACATTTTCATAATTATAATGTTCAATGGGGAATTTTTATCTTGAGGGAGTTCTTCGACCCACAAAAATCGTGTCATATCTCTGTTAGTTTCAGCAAGGCATACTTAGATACTACTACAGGCAGACTGATTTGGGTTTAATGTATGAAGTCACTCGCCAGAGGACTCTGATACCCTGCCCAAAATTGAAATTTGACTCTGACCGTAACTTCAACGACGAGAACCAATCACAACGCACTGGGCAGGGTTCAGAGAATTCCAAGTTGTTTACATTTTTTTCTCCTCGATCGTTTAGATGTGATTCAAAAAGAGTTTAATAAAAAATATTAAGGAACAGATGTCATATTCGCCCCATATTGGCGCGATTTTTTTCTGACTCTAATCATCAAATTAAAAAAAAAAAACATTTTCATTTTAATAATTATCGGAATAATAAATTTAAATGAAGTTAATTCAAAATTATTTTTATCGGATGATTGTAATATTACTAGATGAAAATCATTCATAACATCTAATCTAATGTCATTATTAGGAAGAGTTAAATTAAAAACTTTTCTGTCGCGAACGGTTTGTTACACATGATAAATTTTAAAAAAAAAGTATTTCTACCTTTTAAAAAATTAAGTTTGATAACAAATCTGTTGATCTTTCATCATTATGTTTATATTATTGCTAATAAAATTAATTTAATGTCTATGAGTTTGTGTGCTTGTATGTTTATTTTTAATGTTTTATTTCAAGTTTAGTTTAAGTCAGGGTTCGTTGATATATATCAATGGATATATATCATGATATATATCTTGATATATATCCGATATTTATTTTTTAAATATCAAGATTTTTGATATTTTCGATATTTTCAAATTCTTTACATTTATTTTCAAAATATCAAGATGTTTGATAGTTTGTATATTGATATTTATTTTCAAAATATCACCGTGCTATGTAATTTTGATATTTTTCACATTCAAACCAAGTGTAAATGAAATTTTGACCTGTTATTGACTGTGTCATTCTGTAGATAATGAACTTTTGCCTCTAGCAGTGACTTTTTTAGGAAAAGAAGAAAATGAATCTTTTCCAAGCTTTATGTTTCAAACTTTTATTTTTAAATGTAGAACTAATAATTATATTAGACAGTCAATTCAGATTAGCCATTGAAAGATAAAATGTAATTTTGATAATCATTTATATACAGCCAGGGTTCGTTGATATATATCAATGGATATATATCCAATATTTATTTTCAAAATATCAAGATCTTTAATATTTTCATATTACTCGATATTTATTTTCAATATATCAAGATGTTTCATATTTTCTGCATTTGATATTTATTTTCAAAATATGAATGTGTGCAAGATATTTTTGATATTTTCAGTCGTAATTTGTAATATTTCAGTGTAAATGAAATAAATTTTCAACTGTTATTGACTGTGAATCTGTAGATAAAGAACTTGTCTTTTCTGGATGTGTCTTTTTTAGCCAAAAAAGAAAACAAATATATTTTTCAAACTTTAGATTTGAAGCATTTTTTTTTTTTTTAATGTTGAACTAATAATTATGTGGGACATAATTCAGAACAACCATTGAGAAATAAACTGACTAATTTAAATAAGCAATTATATACAGCTTCATTAGAAAAGAATCTTTTTTCAAGTTTTGGTTCAGTTTAGTTTGAACTATACAGCATGTTAGGAAATATGAAATAAAACACTTACATTTTACATACACATACATACTTACATTTATATTAAAATTTTTCAATTAAAAAAACTTTTTTTGTTCTAAGTGAAAAAAAAAAAAAAAAGGAAAAGAAAAATGCATTTTTATATTATTCTTTGATTAAGTTTTCATGTTAAGTGCAATATATTTTAGTTTTTAATCTATATTATGCTCAAAAACATTTATTATCAGTGGTAAGTTGGCTGATTTGAAAATATCGGATATATATCGAAAATATCGGATATATATCAAAATATCGGATATTTTTGATATTTTCGAAAATATCATGATATTTACGAACCCTGGTTTAAGTGTATTGTAATGCAGAAAGTAAATCAAGAAAGTGAACATTTGTTTTAACACTTCGTTTAAAAATTTGTATTTTATTTATAAAGGTGGGGGGATCTGATTATCTGCTGCCATCAGATTTTGTCATGTTTATTGCAGGGAGGGGGGGGGGGGAATAATAGATACATGCTGTTATAATTTAATTAAATATGCAATTAAAACTTGGATTTTAGTTTTTTTTTATCTTTTTAAACAAAATTATTAAACTAATATGTAAAACAAAAACAGTAGCTATTTTAACAGCATGCCTTTAAGTAAAAGTTTTACATGCCTTTAAGTAAAATTGATGTGGAATTGTTCGATAACTAAAAAGGAATATCTAATTTTCATCAACTCAGGTTATTGGAGCAATTTTAATTTTTTTGTTTAAATGCTATTACAAAAAAAGAAAATATTCTGAAAGTACTGCTTTTAACTAAAGTTAAAAGATTATTTATTGCTTAACCAAATTTTTTTTATATTTAAGGTGGATTGAAATGTCTTAGCTTTCGTAACTTTGAGGTATACTTGTAAAAAATTTGACATTAAGCAAACAAATAAAATAAAATTCAATTTTTATATCCAATTATAAATCAATGATTAAGGTGGTTGTCAAGTTCTCTGTTCAACGATGTAAAACTTAGACTCATTTTAAATGTTAAGGTATAAAACTGGCAGACATGGCTATTGACACAGTTTGTAATCAACACTTTTTCCTTTTTTTTTTTTTTTTTTTTTTTTTTTTTTTAATGATTTACTTAACAAGATATAAGTAATTTTGGTCATATGACAACATGTTTTATACTACTTAGTTATCCCGTCAATCAATTTAGCCAAACCATACAAATTTACATAATTTTTATTTTAAATAACGAAAGAACAAATAAATTAGTATAGAATTAATAAAAATACAAATAAAATGTCGAAATAAAAATCACTTGATGACGTAAATATGTGTAACTTGCTTAAAGTCGACATTTATGATCAACCATTATTGGCATTTGGCCTTATAGTTTGGCGATAGATTTTTTGTCAATGGGATAGCTAAGTAGTACCCATGTTTTTCGCACAATGACAGGTGAGGAATGTGGTATACAGGCATTATAATGCACGTTTACAAAATTCCCTACCTGTCATTGTGCAAAAAACATGTCATGTGACCAGAAAAGAATGGTTTTCTTTTAAAAACTAAGTATAAATAGTTTTTTAAAGAAAATCATGTCTAATTCCATGGCTGCATGATTTTTCAAAAATATTTCCATTGCAATTTACCTTAGGCACCAAATTTGATTTTATAATTCATACTACCTTTTGTACTTTTATAATTACCATATCAAGAAGTGGGATAAAAATCAAATCCCAAGATTTCATCTTTACATATAAAAACTAAATTGAGTTAAACAAAGGAGTGAAAAATGAATAAATCAAAATTTTAAAGGTCTTATTTAATGAAAAAATATATATTTATTTCACTTTTGTATTTATTTGTTTGAGATATATGTTTTAAGCATTCATTTTGCACTACATAACTTTAACCTAAAAATAACCATCTCATTATGTTAAATAAAATGGTAAAGGGAGGTGTGTATGAAATTTATCGTAAACAGAAAAAAAATAGTATTCTTCTTTTCATAAAAAATAAACTAAACAGGTTGGCACAGATGTCATACATGCCCCACATTGGTGCGATTTTTTTCCGATGCCAATTTGGCGAAAACCTCATTACCATATCAAGCAAAATAACGACACTTTGGCGCCAGTTAAGTACCCAGTGCGTATATGACATTGGCGTCAGAAAAAAATCACGCCAATATGGGGCATATATGGCATCTGTGCCAACAGGTTTTTATGTACCTCAATTATCATCACTTTATCTATTTCAAAAGAATTAATCAGATGCATGACCTTTTTCGTACTTGTTAGTTATCCCATCGACCAATTTCGCCAAATTATATAAATTGTCAAATTATACAAATTGATATAATTTTTATTTTAAATAACGAAAGAACAAATAAATTAGTAAAACATTAAAAAAAAATACAAATAAAAAGTCGAGTTAATGGTATTATTGACATTTAATCTTAAAATTAATTAATGGCAAACATTATTGGCATTTAATCTTACAATTTGGCGACAGAATTTGGTCAACGGGATAACTAAGTACTAAAAATACAAATAAAACATCGAAATAAAAATCACTTGATGACGTAAACATGTCTTGTCAAGTGAATGTGACATTTAAGATCAACCATTATTGGCCTTTAATCTTACTATTTGGCGACAGTATAACTAACAAGTACCCATTTTTTATTAACTGTAATCTGATATAAAAATTCTTAAAAGTATCAAAGGAGATGGGTAGATAAATGTTTATTTTCAGCTGTCTGATAGATAAAAGAAAAATTAGTGCCTGACACAGGACCACTGGAGGAAAAGAGTGGCTATCTAAAAATATCGACTTGCAACCGTCTTTCCTACAAGAAGATAACAAAATTTTCAGTACTACTTGATTATCCCATCGACCAATTTCAGCAAATTATACAAATTGCCAAACTATTCGTCAAATTATACAAGCTAATTTTCATTTTAAATAACAAATAAATTAGTAAAGCATTAATAAAAATCCTTATAAAAAATCTAATTAAAAATCACCCGATGACGTAACAAACATGCGTATCATGTTTAATGTCAGGTGAATGTAACATTTACGATCAACCATTACTGGCATTTAATCATATAGTTCAGAGATAATTTTTTGGTCGACGGGATAATCAAGTAATGCCATATTTTCTTACATTTCATCTATACTTCCACTTTTGCTCGTTGCAATGTGTTAATAATTTAACATTTATGTGGTATATTTTAAATTAGTAGAGTTGTCTGTGGTAATTCCTGGTCAAAAATCAACAACATCCAATTATTATAAAAACCATTAAAGATATTGTTCCCAGTTTTGGCATGGAATAAGAACCCTTTGATGCCTGTACTGTAGTATGATAAAATGTTTGCTTAAATACATATGCACTTATAATTGAAATAATTATAATTTTTAAGTGATCAGGAATTGCACCAGAATTATTCCTTGTCACTTCTGGGGTAATAATCGACCAGCATCCTTTTTTATGTAAATGAAGTGGTAAAAAAAATTTTTATGACTGAGTATTAAAATAATTAGAATCAGTCTTGAAACGTTCGTCTCATAATTGTGGAAAAATAACACAGACCGTGTTTTGGGTGTACAAATTAATTTGACCGCATTTGATGAGGAAAAGACTTTTACATTTTATATTACATTAACTTGCCAAAGAATTTTTTTATAACATTTATAAACAGTATTTATTTCTTCTTCATCCACTGTGAATGAATTAATACCTTGCAAATTTATTTGTTCATAAAACATATACTAAATGTTTATGTAATTATAGGGAAATATATTTTTCAAAATATACATTTTTTTTAGCCTTAAAATTATGATTTTCCTTAACCATCTTTTAAAAAGCTTTAATTGTAGGGTAATGTTGATTAAGAAATATTGGCATGTTCTTCAGAAATTGAGTGAGGTTGGGACTGGGTTGATTTTTTAAGTTTTATAATGAGTAGAATTGAGCCAGGTTGGATCTAGGGATAGGATGAATAGTGATTTGGCTGAATATTCGGCCAAATTTTAGGTCAAACACCGAATTTTTTCCAATAAAGAAAATAACTTTTGATTATATAAATACAGTGGTGGGGCATTTCTAGAAAATCTTACTAGCCAACGATTTATTTCACCAGCTAGTAAAATGCAGCGTATGGTTACAATACAATATTACTATAATGCATTTTCATATTTTTTTCCCCTGTAAAATTAAGAAATATAAACAAGAGGTGAAAGTTTAATATAAAACAGAACTTAGTACCATGTTTGCATCCCAGTAATTAAGAAAGCTGAAAAATATAGCTAACTACTAAAAAAAAAAAGTTTTTTCATATCTCTATAGTTTTTAGTTTTCAAAGACTACCTAAAAATTCACTTGCTCTGTCAGAAAATTCAGTCGTCAGTGGTGAGTAAAATGATGCATTTCCCCACCCCTGTATATATATAGAATTTTAAATTTTAAAGTGGAAAAAGAATTAAAAACAAATTTATGTTCTATTATCTGTTTACATTTTTGAATAACTTGTTTTTGTAATATTTCAACTTCTAATAAAATAACTTTTACTACATCTAAATTATAATATAACTTTATCTACAGGAAAGTAATGCATAAACATTTTTTTTAAAAAAGGAACTCATTAATCATTACTACTCTTAAATGTACTTTTTAAATTTGAAAAACTTATTTTAGCCCAAAAAATTACAAAATTGCATTTTATCCTTTTATTGTAAGATATATCAAATTGATTTACAGTAAGTCAGAATAATAAGATATTTCCATTAAAATATAAAGAATTTATTTAACTTTTACTATCAAATGATACTTTTATCCTTTCTTGCATTCAAAATCAATAATATCCTTACACTCTCTCTCTCATAATTAATGCGGCGATATTTTCTGAAATAACCTTTAATCAAGTAAATTTTATTGTGGAGGGTTTGTGTCCCTAATGATAAATAAATTTGAAAGAATGAGTTTGTTCTGCACAAATTACATTAAAGCAAAAGGTATGGTTAACGTAGAATATGTATGTTAACAAAGTCTTTGACATTGGAATCAGCACATACAATATTCCACTTATTCAATAAGCATTGAACTTTAAAGGGGGGGGGGTACATTGAGACCTATAGCGGCAATTCAATAAGCATTAAAAACATACCCAGAAACTGATAAGAACATGAATGAAAGAATGTATGAATAAAAATATATATACATAATAATGTTACATATTAAATCCAATAATCATGCAAATAATTATTTTAAAGTGAAAACTATAGAATTAAAATATTATTTTGCTCAATATTTTTAAAATTTATATTTAAATATTTATAAAACAATCTTCATAAATCAGGTTGCGCCATCTAGTGACTATCTAGTTTGACACTACTTCTGTTTTCAGATGTACAGTTGTACTTGGAATAGTGATATTTGATATTCCATCTTGAAAATGAATCTTAGCTAATGCACCTAGTGAATGAATTTTTACATTTCTTACTTCATAGAAAACAGAAAGTAAGTTATTATGAATTTCATAAGGGCCTTTTTATATGTGCATGGAATTTGCAGATGGTGATGAATATTCAAGTGTTTTTCTTTTTTCTATTAGAGTTTTTACATCTTGAGTTGTAACATATCATTCTCTATTTAAGACATTTCCCTGACAATTAAAAACCTTTATAGGAAATACAGAAAGGCTGTATATTTTTTAGTATCTGAATAACTGTGCATTTTTTGCAAGAACGAAAATGACTTCATGAATGTCCCAGAAAGCAGCCAATTTAGATTTTTAAAAAATTGCAAAAAACGGAAAAGAAACTTTTTTCCTGAATTTATTTGACAAGATAGCTTTCAATATTCAGTGGCATTTTAGCAATATTCGGCTGAAGCATTCGACCAACAAGCCTTCAATATTCAGCAAAAGGGCCGAATACCGAATATTCGTCCCATTAAAAACAAAAATATGGCATAGTCAACAAAATTAGAAGAACTGCACAAAAATAACATAGGACAGTCCTAAAATGGCATAATGTATGCACATCATTAAATGTACAATCGTAGAAGTGTAAATATTTCTTTTTAAATTAATATTTTGATATATAGATTCCTTCAAAAAAAGACAAAACAAACTCATAGCAATACACTTTTATTTTACTGAGCATATTAATGAGAGTTCTATTTTTGGTAAATTTTTACTTTGAATAAAATACCAAACAGGATGTCATTCAGTCAAGTAGTTTTAAAAATATGCAGGCAGGCCAATACAGGTTTTTTTTTTTCTTGGGGCTCTTAAATTTTGTGAAAAATAACATTTTGTCACGAAAGATGAAATACAGTTTCTCAAATTAGAACCAAACATTTATTAATAACAACTTCTTTAAATCCTTCAACTAAAGTTTTCAATTCTGGTGAGCTTATTTTGTTTAATTATTAAACATTTTAATAAAAATAATCAATGAAAAGTATGTTTTATGGAATGGAATTTTGTGAAGGGGCCTGTTGAAATTATTGAAAAGAAATTTGCGAAGAGGCGTGTTTTATTGAAAGGAATTTTGTGAAGGAGCCTGTTTTATTAAATGGATTTTTGTGAAGGGGCCCTAAATAGGCCTCTCATAAAAAATATATATACAATTTTTACATATGAAAACAAGTAATTTCACAATGAAAATAACTTATACAAAAATATTTTATATGAATTTTATTTCACAATAAAAAAACGCTGCACATATGAAATGTACTGAACTGATCAAATACTATAAATATTTTTTTTTTCATCATTAAGGTGGTTCTCCAAAAAAAAAAAAAAAAAAAAAAAATCGCTGAATATCAAACTTTGACACATATTCTGGCTCATTTTTAAACATAAAGTTTTGGTTATTGAGAGGATTTGTAATTGAACACTTTCTTTTGTTATTTTTCAATAAATGAATTTTATCTCGATTAATAGCAGTTATTGTCTCAGGACAGCAGATGTTTTCCCTTCCCCACACTAATGTGTCTGAAACCTCTTTAAAATGTCTACTTTTGCAGTACTTTCTAAAAAACTCTAGTTTTTACAAAAAATGAAAAAAGAGTTTGATTACATAGTTTCTTATGATAATTTTAAAATTCCTGACTCAACAACACAAAACTTTCTGAGCCATTTATAAATGTGAAGGCATAAAATTGATGAGTTTGACTATTGAAGCAGTTTTTTTTCATTCCTTGATAAATAAATTACTTTTCAAATTGTAAGTGATTCTTGTTGTGGGGCAACAGGTTTTCATGTGCTATCTTTCGGTAATTCAGTTCAGAACACCCACTTTGAGTGTATTTCCAGAATGATCTGCTTTTATCAAAACAAGGTTAAAATGACATTCGATTACTATAGTTTCTGAATAACATCTTCCACTTTCAAGTGTTCTTGAGCAAAAATGAATTCAGTAAAGTAGCTCCTTTAAATTTTAAGAACAGCTTTAATAACAGCACTTGTCAATTTGATATGTTTGTGAACAAAAATGTATCAGAAAGTAACCAGTTTGGACTTGAGGTTTAATTAACTTAAAATATATCTGATCACCTGATTTTTCATAAGATAATTCTGAATATTTTTCAAAAGAAAAAAAACAAAACAATGTATTTGGATATGAATGAGAGTTGGAGATGGGCGATTCTAGAAAAATCATAGTATCAATAAACATAAACATCACATAAAACAACATCTATCACAATAAGAATTAATTCTTAACTTCTAGTATCAGATGTTCTATAATCAATACTTTCATATTCACACACAGATCCACTTAAAAACAGTAATTACAAAACTTAGCGATCAAGTGGCAGGAAATTTGATCATAAATAGTGATAATGGGGACGGGGATAAATAGATACTTCCAGCATTAATTTCATAGCAATTTATATTCTTTCGATTTTACTATTTTAACGGCAGCGCTGCTGTCAAATGTTGTATATTAGTTTTTTTCGTTCCAGATTAAATATATTTTTAGCTTAGAAGCCTAGTTATTTAGGTTACTAGTTTATTAAGTTGCATTTTTCAAGTTTGTCCCCCCCCCTTCCTCCCAAGAAATCAGAACCTTCTTAATTATGTTTTTGACGTTCTTCCCAAGTCATTTGGCTACCAACTAAACATTGATATTATATCTGCTACACTTAGTGGCCACAATCTATGAATTATAATCAACATTTTTGGCTTATTTCCAGTTCAAGTTTGAATAAACTAGTAACCCAAATAATTAGGCTTCTAAACTAAATATGTAATTATTTAACATGGAAAAAATCCTGTAATACAAAACTAGATAACAGTTTTAACGCTAAAACAATAAAATCTAAAGAAAAATATATACAGTATACTCCCTCAAATCTACAACCCTTCAACGCAGATGTAAACAATAAAACTTTCAGTTCAGATGTAGGGGCAAATTTACAGAATTTTTTGGTTTTATATCATCCCATATGTATTTTAATATGTAATTCTTGGTAATATGACTGAACTCATGGTTTTCATGAAGAGAGTATAAATTTATTTATATAAAAAAAAAAATGCTGATATTACTGATAAGCACAATATTTTTATCAAATATATTTATTTATTAATCAAGCTTTTTTGGTTATTAAAACTGACTAAACCTAATGCAGCAGAAAATTGACAATACTTCAAGAAACTTTAACACAGAAATTTAAATAATCAATAGGCTGTTAATCAATCACTTGAGATCGTTAGATGCTCATTAGAAACAAACAAACAATTAAACATACAACAACTACACTGGTCGCAAATATAGTACTCCATCTCATAAGCAGGGGATATATAAATAGCTGTTTGAAGAAAAGCCCAACTCTGCTAACTTCCTCTTGGGAATAACATTTGTGTCATTGAAATGATTCCATGAATGTAGAATTTAAAAACATTTTAACATATGCGAGCCCCCCCCCCCCCTTAAATGATATTGTGCTTTCTCTAGATTCAGAGGTTAATCAGGCCCTGTACACATACCATTTTTTTTATACATGCCACATTTTCAAATAAGACATTTACTTAGACTGCGTTTTACGACAAGTTATTTATTTCAAAATAAAATTTAGATATTTAAAAATTGATATTTATAAAATATAAAACTTTTATGAATAAAATGTTAAGTGCGGACATTCAAAAGCAGAAAATATTGCTTTAAATCATCTAATCCAGCCATGCTCAACCTTTTTTTCAAACGGGCCACAAACATATATTTGTGATGCTAGCTAGGCCACAACATACTTAAAAAAAAACATAACCAAGTTAATATTATCAGTGTGGTTGAACGTTTGTAGCAGAAGGAATGTCATAAAAAATTTTAACACCACTATTTCCAAACAATAAATTTCATGGTAAATTTTTAGTACAAATGTTGAAGAAATAGGCCGCGAAATGTTTTGTTTGGAAAGAATAGCATAAAAATGTTTTGATGCCTAGCGTAAAAATGATTTGTTGCCTTTTTTTTTCACGAGAAACATTCAACCCTAAAAAGCAGTATTAGCTATATAATAAAATGTAATAATATACCAATGCAAAATTTCTGTGTTCTAAAAAAAAAATAATGAGGAGATTTTCTCCAATAAATCAGTTTTGTTCAATGCAAAAAAACTTTTTATTATTTGTTTTTTACTGTACAAATATATACAGCAAATTAAATTAATATTTAACAATGTTTGATAAGTGTGGGAGATTAACATACATAGGACATGTAAAAAGAACTTTTCACTAAGAAAATGGCATTCAAGATGTTTTAGCATAATTTTAAATAACAGAACAGATTGTGTCTTCCCATAAAAATATGTAAAACAACAGTGAACATCTTAAATACCATATTTTATGGAAGAAACGCTGCGGCGTTTACAAGTTTGAAAAGTGCGGCGTTTACGATTTTTTTTTTTTTTCGTGTACGTAAAATTTGGATAAAATAAAAATTCCTCAAGATTGTTTTCAAGTCTCCTGCTTAACAATGCAAAACTTTCTGACTTTGCCGATAATGAAAACTATGACATTTCTGATGATAATACCGAACCATACAGGTGAACAAAGAAAATTTACAACTTTTCCACTCAGATATTGACGACTCAGATTTTGAGGGTTTCAAACAGAAACTAAAGAAGGCCTAAAGTGTATACGACGTAAAAAGCGTACTATGTTGTGCGGACCACTTAAAAAAATGGGGAGCGATTAAGGAGAGGGGTCCGTGTCCCGCGCTCTGGATGGTTTTAAAAGCAATTGACGTCTCCTTATTTTAAAAATTACATAAAAATTTTAAAACATTTAAATATTTTGAATAAAATTGTAGAATCTTAAGTTATTAAAAAGAAGGTACCCTACACTGTCCAGAAAACTTTGATTAAAGTTAAGTCAATGAAACACTGTCGACAAAAATAGAGATCCCACAGGTGCAGCATTTACGGCAGGTGCGGTGATTATGATATTTTAAAGCTTATTCAGAACAATTTTGAGGAGTGTGGCATTTCTTCCATAAAATACGGTACTTTTTATGCATTAATTTAATTAATATTATAAATATGGATTAATGAGTGTGTTTCTTGCTGCACATTGAATGCTGCTGGACCACATGTGGCCCGCAGGTTGAGTATGGCTGATCTAGTGTATGCTTAATTTGTAGCTATTGTTATATTTAAATTTTGTTTCCAAGAATGAACTATAGATTGACAGGAGTGAGACAAATAGTCTTTAGTCAAACGAAACCCTAAAAATTATTGTCAACCTGATCAAACTCGATACAAGACTCTAAAGGGGAAAAAAACCTCACAAAAATTTTCGTACACAGCCTTGCATTTGTTAGGGACAACTCTGCAGAAAAGTACTCACATTTATTTATTTATTTTTGAGGAAATTTAAGCATATTAAAGGATTACACAAAAAAAATCTATTTTTTCTTACAGAATGCTTTAGCTAGATGTATACTCTAATAAAATTTTTTGTGCATACAAACAGAAACAAATAAATTACCTCCTGGGCCCATAGGCTACACTTTTTTGGAGACCACCTCCTTTAAATTGATATATTTTAGTGTTTTCTGGGATTAAAAACAGAAAGAAGTGTTTATATTGCAGGTAAATATTTAAATTTCATAACATTCAAAATGTGATAATTTGGTATTTTTCTAGAATTATTAGGGCCTAGAGGCCATATAAAAAATAAAATTTCTCATTTTAATATTCATACAGCCCATCATAAAACAAAAGCTGTATGGGATTTGTATCCCTTTTTTTGCAATTGAAAGAACGTTTCTCTCATCAGTATTTTAAACGATAATCGCCATAGCCTCTATTTTGAATCAACTAGTATGATGCAATTCTGAGAATCTTTTGCATAATGTTTTTTTTTTTTTTTTTCAGAATAGATTTACAGTAAATAAGTTTAAAAATTCATATATTTTCACATAAACATTTATATAGAATCTCTAACCTTAAAAGAACTTTCTTAGTTGAACAATGAATTTTAATAGAATAAATGGACATGGTTGGATGATCACTCAGGATGCAAAAAATAGGGAAAATGCTTGATTAAACTTAACAGTTTCTTTAAAAGATATCATTTGTAGAGATGCTGTGACTACAAAAGCTGTATCTGTATATATACAATGTGTATGTACAAACTGGAAACTAAAAAATTGTAAGGATCCAATATTTTCTTCTTATGAATATCAAAAATTAAAAGGGGAGCAGCATTTGGAATCTATCATGTATATGTTAATTATGTACAAGACTCAATAAGTGAGTGAGACAAATAATATTCTTCATCATTTCTCTTTTACATAAAATATTAGCCTGATAGGAAGAAAAAAAACCTGAAAGAAAATCTTAACACAGACTCTCCTTTCCTTCCGGGCGCCAGGCTTCAACCTAGTCAGCCTAATGGATAATCTGCCTCTGCATGCAAATATCAAATAAGTTTGTTTAACCTTTAACTACTGAAACAGAAAATTTCGCAAAGTTACTGTAAGCAGATTACTAAGATAGAACGAACGTTAAATAAAAAGTTTGATTAACTCCCTGAAGGGAAGAGTTCCATATCCTGTTCTGTATGGTGCGATTGGCGAAGGAATACAAAATGGCGCCAAAAGGCTATTTTAGCATCTTATCAATTTTTTTAAGATGTCAGAAAAACATGGTTTTTAAATTTTTATATTATAAACAATGTATTGTTTTTATATATGTTATGCACTCAATTATATATATGCACACATATAAATACAAATTATATACACATTTATATATACATAACTTTGTACTTATATATATTTATAATTTTATATATTTATTTTACATCTGAAACTAAGCCATTAATGTTATATACATATTAACATTTAAAAAAAAATGCACAAAATATATATATATATATTTACTCAATATTACATTTACAGAAAAATATCATTTAAAAAAAAATCTCAGAAAATTGTGAATTAAAAAAGAATTAATTATAAAAAAATATGTATTCAAAATTATTAGTTATCCACCAGTAGCATTCAAGTAATAAAAATAGCAACCCCAAATGCTGAAAATCACAACAATCCCATTGAAAAATTCATTGCCAAAAAAAAGAACGCCAAGAAAACCAGAACAGTATATGGAACTCTTCCCTCATTGAATACTGTTTTTGATCTCAACTCTGCACTAATACTAATTATTAAGTAACAAAATAAACTAACATGAAAATAATGAAAATTGCTTCGATAACACAGAATATTGCAACGATATTTAAATCCGTGATCACCATTTCTTTCTCTGATTAGAAATAAGAACATTTAATGTTTAAAGAAGATCGGCTTTTTTTTTATTATTCGGGCGATATCAAAAACAAACATTTTACGGTAACAGTAAATTCGTCAAAAAAAAATCTGCTTCAAGCCAGTTATGAGGACTGTAGTTTGATAAAAATCAAATTTTAATTTTAAAACATGTGTATGAAACACAAGCTATTTTTATATAAATACGGGACATTCAAAAAAGAATTTCATGAATGAACCGAACGATCAAGTAAACAATAAGTAATTTAGCTTATCTTAAAAGTATGGTGTAACGCTAAAATGCTACAATCTGAGTAAAATACCCTTTTAAATTTTAGGAAATTGAAGAATATAAGTGTTTAATTTATTATTTTGAAAATACGATCAACGATTCTAACTCCGACAATGAGAAACAAGCCGCTTTCTGGGCAGGGTATAAATGTAAACAAAGAGCACGTTGCTCGGCACGTTGCGATGTTTTGGTTCAGGGTTTGAAGCTGAATCCGACTTCACTTTTTCGACGGTTTTCGGCGAAATTGGTGGGCCGTATGTATCTAGTAGGCTATGGTTTCAGCAAGGCTTATCTGTAAGAATTATTTTCAATGTCTGCCATTACAGTAATCTTATTGCTTCGAAATTGTGAAATTAAATCAAATAAAGCAGAGTTCAAATTCGGACCTGGAAAGAGAATGTCATTTAGTGAATGTTCAGATGGAGCGTGAGATGATGCATCAAAAACGATGCGCAGTTTGGTTGTTTGCTTGTCCGTTCGAATCACCGGGTGGTGGAGTAAGTAATATATCAAGTTATCATTGGTCGATTTTATTTCCTGGGGTTCAACATTTTCTACTATTCCTAAATCCTTATATTCATTAATGATATCTTTATATTCTTTAAATAATGCAGGATTATTTACAAGTCGTTTAATTAAACTTTCAAATCTCTTTTGGGAAATTTCATAATTATTAGGGAGATCAAGATTATCATATCTCATAGGTAGTTTAATTTCAGATGTGTTGTTCGTAAATTTTATGGAATTTTCAACTTGTTCTAATATTTGTTTATCACACAAATCTTTGTTCGTATTATCTTCTTGATTCCCCAACCCTTGTATAGTCCAGAATTTTTCAAGTTGAACTGAAATTTTATTATATTTGTTATTATCCCAAATAGATATGTACATAGCGCTCACTAAATTATTTCCATTAACTTCTTCTGAGAATTTGCTGTGAAGTGTCCAATCTAATTTAGTTTCATTCAGAACAAGAGTTGGTGAAATGTGGCCCGGGTTCGTTTCCTGGCCGATGCACAAGTGTTGCTACCGCTTCTGGTTCAATGGATTTCTTCATTAACTAACGCTATCTTAATTAAATCAATTTGCACTTACTCAGTTAATTCCACGGTATATCAGTTTTTTCTCTTCCTTTTTATTAAACGACTATTTACATCTATATTACATTATATAAATTGTATTTACAGTAAAAGCGATAACATGTTCTTAAAAAACATTCTATCAACACACGTACTCATGCAGAGAAAGATGAGTCCAGGAGGCAAGTAACACCACGTAAACAATACAGCTACCGCCCCCCATTTGGCGTCAAAGCATATATTTCTCCACAATGGTAATGAAAGAAAATTGCTAGTTTCAAAAGCTCTATTAACTATAATTTACTTTTGCTAAACTGGTGAAAAATCATTTCTTTTAAATTAATAGTGTCCACTGTCGTCACATTTCGATATCGAAGAATATAGCTTATTTCCATGCCAAAGATATTCTTCCCTATTGTTGCCTGTGACACAAACGCAATTTTTGATATCGAAGCAGTATCGACAGCGTTGAGAATATTCCCGATGTGTTCGTTAAAATTTAAAATACAGCAATTTTGTGTTTATACCAATTATATATTATTTTTATATTATATATATATATTACACTCATACGTAAATATTTATGTGTTATACCCAACACAAACTTTCGGTTTTTATATATGATATACGTGTACATATGATGAATTCTTTTACAAGAAAATGGTAATTTTCGTATAACGATAAGATGTGATTTTTATTTTTGTAACTGTTTTTATCGTTTTTTTCACACAGTTTTTATTAACAGAAAACATACAAAAATTCCCAGTTGTGCATCTCTGGTATCTATATAACCTCAATTAATGGCATGAAGTTCGGTGCAGTAGTTTCTGAGATAATCAGCTTAAATAAAAAAAAATTATGTCACAAAACATCAATGTTTATAAAGTGATACTAGGGAAAATATATTGTCTTATAGGTAGACTCATTGGGGAAAAAATCCGGAAATATGATTGAAAGGATTGATTTGAACCCTTTTTGTAAGGAAATAGTGATGGTCAAAACTTTGATTTAGTCTCTGTTAAAAAAGACCGATCTTAGACTTGTGTTGTTATATACATGATTTCGCAATAAGAATGAAAAAAAAACTTGTATTCCCAATTTTAATTAACATCATTATTAATATATTATTTAAATTAATTAATATTCCAAATTCATTATATTTCTTTAAAAATGTAAATTTCAAATGCGTTTAACCCCTTAACCCTTAAAAGCATGATTTTTTATTTTGCTTCGACAAAATTATATATGATTCTCAGAGAGGTTTTTTACACAGGAAAAATAACGAAAATAAAAAGAGATACATTTTTCGTATAATACGCAACCTTTTCTTATGTTGCACATCTGCAAAACAAGTAAAAACTAAAATATTGCATATTAGTAAATGTTTTAATATGTATGAATCTAAATACCTTATTTTATATATTTTTTTTATTTTGTAAAAGTTAACCCTTAAATGCATGCATTATTCTTTTAGAATGGTGTTTGTTATTCTTATATTAAAGATTGGACACCAGAAATTTTAAGATAGATTTTTAATTTTATTTAGTAGCATATTTTTGTAAGTTTTACAGGAGTAATATTTCTATATAAATTTAGTCGTTTCTATGAGTTAAATAAAATTGATGCAGATAAGCATCACTATGCATTTAAGGGTTGAGTTTCGCGCCCGATAATTGTTGGCTAATGTTATTTAAATTCAGTTTGTTTGCTTGCAACTACTTTTTTGAAGTAGAAGTATTCACCTTATTTAATGGCAGATAAAATAATGCGAGAATAAGGCCAATTACATTCTTTAAAAATCTTGGAGGAAATAAAACAATCTGAATAATAAAAAGTAGCCAGCCTTGCCGGTGAAAGTCACGGTGGCGAGAATTAAGGGTTTAACACTTTAAGGGGCAAGCGATCGTGTTCCAGTAATTTTCAATTCAAACCGGAAACTTCGAAAATTTCCGTTTCCAAATAAGGAAAAGCAATATGCAAAGTTTTTCCATCAAAGTTACAAAAAATAAAATATGTTTAAAAGTTTGCGGTGCGGATCTTGATTAAACTTGGGTCTGATAAAATATATCCCATCGCCCCTCAAGGGGTTAAGGCATAGGTGCCAACTTTTACGCTTTTTTGTTACCACTAAAATTTAATGGAAATTTTTGCATTCAATCGTCAAATTTCGTCAGTTTTATAAAGCAAAATTTACTTTTAAATTTTAGTGGTGTGAAAAAAGCGTAAAAGTTGGCAGCTATGGGTTAAGGTATGGTAATTTTGTCCCACTTTTACTTACTAATGCAAATTTCCTTTCTCACCAGCTTACACTAAATACACTATTTAAACATACATTTATCTTCCACTATTTAGAGAGAGGGGTAATTTACAAATCGCACATGATCCACTCATAGGCTCTCCCGAGCACTTGTTTGTCGTTATTGCTTGGGGGTGCTCTCGTGTCATAATTGGCTGATGGCTGCCGTATTTTGAAGTGGCAATGTAGACTTATCTAAAGTTCTATTAACCCTTTACCCGCTGGTGTTGCGTTCACCCAACGGTCAAAATAAATCCACATATTTAAGTTATTTACATACCTACCACTATTTTTAAATTTAAAAAAAAGACCTTACTTAAAGACATAAAATTTTAAGATCATATAAAGAGAAAATTCTCTTTTAGATTTTGTGGTGGCAAACGACGTTCAGCTAAAAAGTTGAAATTTTTATCCTTATAGTTTTGGCGGTTAATGGATTAAATGAGGTGCATATCGTCGGTACCTAATCAAATTATCCAATGTAAAAAAATGCAGCCAGCGGGGATTTCTTGATTGGCACCACATTTTTGAAATAGTAAAATTCGACTTCTTTAATGACACATTAATTAAGGCTTAATATGCCATTTATGCAGTAAGTCTTTAATATAATATGAGACTAAATTAAACACAAAAATTTTACTATTTCGGAAAAGTGGTGCCAACCAAGAAACCTGAATTTAGAAAATGTACCCCACTGGCAACACTGTTTTCAATATTGGATAGTGTGACATGTTACCGAACATTTTACTACGCCAAAAAAGTAGTAATCTGTTTTGAACAGTTGTCAAAGCTGATGAAATTTTCATTATTTGTTGAAACATTGGTCTGTTGCGTTGTATTTGTAAGACGCAATGAATTTTCAGTCTGCTTAATATGCTTAATGATAATGGTAAATAATCATTCAGAACAGAAAGATTGTTAAGCACTGGAGAAACATATTTTATTTAACCATATAAAAAAAAAATTAATTTTAGAGTAAAATTATCAAGAAAATGGCAATGCCAACGCATAACAAGAACAAAACATTATGCATCAGGAATATATTACGAAACACTTTCAAACACTAATAGAATACTAAAATAAATTTATTTTTTCTTATATAAAATGACATATAAATTAGTAATTAAAAAATAAGACACAGAATTCATCAATTGCTGTCCATATCCGGAAACATGTGCAAATTCTGCCGCACAGTCTTCCATATGATCTATAGAATTTATACACACCACGTATTACACGAAAAATTATATGTTTTAAAATACATACCACAATTGAAAATACACAACCAGCAGTAATCGCCTATAGTCAATCTTCTAACCGCATTCTTTTGAGTATCTCTGTAAATACACGATAGGATATACGCATTCATTAATCCATAGAAATATGTTGTAGTGCACTAAAGAAATGCAAATCAATTTAAATATGTTTTAAATGGTGTGACATCATTAAAGAACACTGCAAACGTTATTTCTTAGTACACATTTATGTCAATGATTTCTTTTGTGGGCACGTGTATACGAACTGTAAATGCTACTCATTATCATTATCAATACCGAACATGCCCTATTTATATAGCAAGAATGGCCGTCGGTCGTGATACCATTACAAGTCACGAACGGCAAGTCATATCGTGACAAAAATGTCAAATTAAATTGGATAATATTTTAAATAGTGAAACATCATTCAGATATACTGTAAAAGATTTTACTCAAAGATATCACAAGGAATAATTAATGCTACTCATCTATAATCCGCAGAAGGACGTTGCCGTCGACCTTAATGAGGCATATAAATGCCATTTTACTTGAAGTATCATGATATCATGAAAATGAGCCGCGAACGATATTCTGCAGAGGGATGTGACCGTCGACCTTAATGAGGCTTATATGCCATTGTACTGGAATTATCATGATATCATGAAAATTCGCCGCGAACGATTTTCTATAAGGAAAAAAATGTAGCGGAGTCCTTTTGAGTGCCTATCTAGACGAACTATTATTGCTATACACTTCATTTTCAATAGTGATCATACTATAGTAAACCTCTATAATAAATATCATTTACATGACAGTCAGATTATATTTACGAGAGTTAGAGCACTGGAAACAGATAGACGGATAGACGGCCATATAAACCGAAGTCTTAAATACATCTAAAAAATAATGGAAAGTATTAAAAATGTAGTAATTAACTTTTGCAAATTATAACACCGATATTTGACATCATATTTGAGTTCTTTCTTTGGCCCGTGTACGACCAAGTTACCCCTATTTAAGAAATGAAAAATGTGCATATTTAATGTAAAGGACTTGAGATAAACTAATGTGAAGATTATTCTCGGAATTTGTAATGACAAACAGATTTTAAGGAAAGGGGTTTGAGGACCCATAATTTAGATCATATAAATTTTTTGCTAAATCTTCCTGGAGTTATTGAAGAAAACAATTGTTAGGGAAAACTCGTACAATTAATTTAGAAATATAAAGATCTGATAGAGGAAATTTCCAGAGTCGTACAATTAGTGACCAGAAAAATTTTAGAGAAAATTTAAATATAAAATAATTTCATTTCATTTCAAATCAAATTCTATACAGCGTTTTTCGTATCATTCTCCCTTTTTTTGATACGCAGCTAAACGATAACATTAACTGGTTCTGTCAAAAAGTCGAAAACTAAAAGTTATATTTGTCTTAAAAAAACGATTGGAAAACTTACATACCCAAGACGCTCATTCTTTCTATACAAAAATTAATGTTGGTCATTTCTTCAATATGAAATTATTAGTAAATTTTGTAATAAAAAATATGTTGTTGAATATAAAATAAGCATATATTATGTTTGGGTCATTTCTTAGCATTTCGTTAAAATGAGAAATGTTTTCGCAATCAAATGAGATTATCTAATTTCTCTCGAAATAAATCAACAACATATCAAATACTGTAATATCTAATTTCTCTCGAAATAAATCAACAACATATCAAATACTGTAAAGAAAAATAAAATAATAAAAGGTAAAACAACTTTTATTTTTAAATAAGTATTACAAAATCTATAAAATTATATTCCAGCTAAAAAGTAAAAATACAAATAAACTACTTTATTTTTATCAAAATTCACTCTGCTTCGTTTAGCTTCTTTTTCTCCGATTCTGTAGTCCCTCATTTTATTCAAACTTTGCAAAATTAATCCTATCATAAAAAGCTGAATGGAGAAAATATATAAATAAAGCATTAATGAATATTATTTTGCTTTTGTTTCATGTTAAAAAGAAAATGATTTAAACCTGTTTTGATAAAAAAAATGCTTCATAAAGACGTATTACTAAAATATAAGGATTAAGCATGAAATTTAATAAAGCGTATTTTTGAGAGTGTCGTTTTACGTAGTAGTTAAACATATATGTCAAATGTTTGGAAAACGTAGTTATCTTTCATAAAAAAAAATTATTATTCGCAAAAATTTAAGTGTTGTTTAAGATTTTAATTAAAATGCATTATGATCTACATAAAAAGATTTTTAAATCATATTTTTTACCATTTAAATTAAAATTAATTTCCGATAAATTTTCAGATATTTATATATTTGGATTTTATTATATACACCGATGTTTCCATATCTGTATAATTTGAATAGTGTACATTGGAAGCATTTTTTGAATACCGTTATTTCATAACAGCACTGATCACATTATCTACTTTGGGAAATCACGTGAATAAATTATAAAAATATTCTAATTCAAAATATGTGATAACAAAAATGCCACAAAAAATCGGTAAATAATTTTTTCTTCACATAACGGGGAAATGTACAGAATTGGTGTATTTTACAATAATGTAAGATGGTCTTTTAAAGCATATTGAACTAGAATTAGGAATATATTTCATATGACACATATGACATTATATTTCCATATTGTTAATTTCACTTCTCGATTAACAAAAATTAATGATTCAAATACATTTAAATCTATTTTTGAACGATTTTAGTGTTAAATGTTTATCGTCATTCAATACCAGTAAATTTAAAGTAGTAATCTTCGCTTTCTTTGATTGAAAATACAGGGTGTTCCGTTAAAGGGGTCCAATATTAATAGGGGTAATAGAGGAGATCACATGGAGCATAAATCAGTATATAAAGCCTGGTCGGATCTCAATAGTTTTCAAGTTACAGCAAATAGAATGAAAATTCGGAAAATTGTAAAAGAACCCTCATTGCTAAACTATCGATAATGCTACATAAAAACAAAGCACATATTTAGAAAGAGCAGAAAAAATCCTACGAAATGACATAAGTTGTTTTAGAATATTGAGAATTAATGGCGAGTTACAAGCTCTGAAACAGTGAAAAAAGTACGAAATCCAATATACATCAAAATAGTTAATCGTTAATTCCAAAAAGACAACTCTAGCTACAACAAGGAAAATGTAGTAAAATTTGGTCCATTCCGAAAACTTTCGAAAAAGCTTACAATGAGCCATATCGGTTTAATTGTGTGAGAGAAATTAATCAGTTTCTTAGTTACAACTCCGCTTTCTTTGACACTAGCAAAGGTTAAACTCCGCCCATCACGATTGGAAACACCGCCTTTTTAATTACTCTCAACTATACATTTTCGATCATGCTTCTTCTGAGATGCAACATTTTTAATTATTCAAGAGTTGAATGAACCAAAATAACTTTACAATAATAGTCTACATTTTAAAGTGGTCTTTTATTGATATAAAGCTTAAGTTAAATTCTTTAAAATTAAACTGGTGGTGAAAATTCGGAAATAATTAAAAATATTGCGATTTGTAACTATCCAAGAAGTTTCAGTACATGTTTTACATGGACAATTATTGTATGTATATGTGCATCATAATTTATGATAGGAAATAATAATAACAAATAGCATAATAATTTTATTAATTATAAATTTAAAAAAGACACTAAATTTTAAATTAATTCATACAAACTTTGTAATTTACAATTTGAGTACACCACAGTCTGTGACTTACAAAATACTGTGCCAAAAAGTGTTGAAAATAAAAGAAAAATGACAAATAAAGAATTACATTCCACGTACTTTATGACATATGTGAAGCATAGTCTTCTGGCCTGCGCTGCACAGTTCAATGTCGGAAGGCAGACGAACGGACATTATTATAATAGGTGTTCGAAGTTGCGCCCATTAACAGAATCGCACAGCCGACAGCGACGTCGTAAAGATTGGCGAACACGCCGAAAAACTCCGACGGAGTTGGGAATGTCTCCTGCAGCGACAACGATTCGCGCTAGTAAATCCTCCGGTGTATCCACAGGCGTTTCATACACCAGCGATTTAAGGTGTCCCCAAACAAAAAAGTCTAACGGATTGAGGTCTGGAGAGCGTGCAGGCCAAGCAACAGGTCCACTGCGTCCAATCCATTTCCCAGGATCTGTTGAATTGAGGTGATTGCGAACACCTATGAAAAAATGTGCCGGTGCGCCATCGTGCATAAACCACATATTGTGGCGCAATGTTGCTGGCACATTTTGCAGTAACTGCGGTAAGATATCCCGTAGGAAAACCAAGTACGTACTGCCATTGAGTACATCTGGGAGTAAATATGGTCCTATGAGATAATCGCCGAGGACACCTGCCCATATGTTCACACTGAACTTTTGTTGTGCGTTCGACGGGAAAACAGTGTGCGGATTTGTATATGACCATGTGTGCATATTGTGTGTGTTTACCACGCCCTCTCTCGTAAATGTTGCTTCATCAGTAAATAAAATATTTTCCAGAAATTGTGGATTATTTTCTGTTACATTAAGCAACCAGCGTACGAATTCTGTCCGCTGAGCACAATCTGTTACTGATAACAGTTGTACCCGCTGCACATGAAAGGGGTGCATGTTTTCTGCACGCAGAACACGCCACACACTTTGGTGAGAAACACCGACTTCAGACGCAGCAGCTCGTGTACTCGTGGAGGGGTTATCTTTAAAAATATTCAGTACATCTTCTTCCATTGCAGGTGTTCGTACATGTCGAGGTTTCCCTGCATCAATGCTTGCTGTATTAAACGATCCAGTCTCCCGTAATCGTCTATCGATTTTTATGAAGAGTTTAGAACTTGGGCAACGTCTCCTTGGAAATTGCTCACGGTACATGCGCTGTGCTAGACATGCATTTCCATGAGCTTGCCCGTACATCAGATGCATGTCCGCATATTCTTCGTTAGAGTATTCCGGCATAATTATTATACATCAACTTACTACAATCCCACTTACAACATCCTCCCTTTAACATAACGCCCACTGATGACTGCTGTTTTATTACACTTTTCTTCCTATACACATAGAAAATTTGCATAAAAAGTACTTCTTCTTCATCATCCTGAAAGTTCATGGAGGAAACGCAGCAGTCACGGAGTTTGCTTTAAGACAAGGCGAGAGCTGCACAATATGTCATTCACTTGACCAGACTGAATAATGAAAGGGTATTGATAGAGGTTGATCAGAAATGTATAATTGAAAGATATTAAAACGGGGTGTTTACAATCGTCATGGGCGGAGTTTCGCCCTTTCCGAGCGTGCAACAGTACAGAGTTGTAACTAGGGAACTGCTTGATTTCTCCCATACAATTAAACTGATATGGTTTATTGTCAGCTTCTTCGAAAGCTTTCGGAATGGACCAAATTTTATAACATTTTCCTTGATGTAGGTAGAGTTGCATTTTTGGAATTAACGATTAACTATTTTGCTAAATATTTGATTTTGTATTTTTTCACTGTTTCAGAGCTTGTAACTCGCCATTAATTCTCAATATTCTAAAACAACTTATGTCATTTCGTAGGATTTTTTCTGCTCTTTCTAAATATGTGCTTCGTTTTTATGTAGCATTATCGATAGTTTAGCAATGAGGGTTTTTTTACAAATTTCCGATTTTTCATTCTATTTGCTGTAACTTGAAAATTATTGAGATCCGGCCAGGCATTTTATACTGATTTATGCTCCGTGTGATCTCCTCTATTACCCCTATTAATATTGGACCCCTTTAACGGAACACCCTGTATATGCTATTCAATAAGATGAAGACGGTTATAGAAACAGTGGTACTGGATCTGCGTAAACCTTTAAGGGGTCTCAGGACTCTTAAAATTGGAAAAAATGAAAAAAAAAGGCCATTTTCAACATTTAATATCTTAAAATGCATTTGATTTTAATACACAATTTTAATTGGAATAAAATATATAAGTATGGTCTTTCATTTCATGTATTTAAAAATATATAAGATACAGAGTTAGCATTTACAGGGTGCTCCAAACTGTTAGACATTTTTCGAGCAAAAAATCGGCATAACAGATTACGCGCACGATTACAAAATAAGTGTTGCAACTAGAATGAAAGTTTTGGTACTTACTTATACTTCAGATTATAATAATTACCCTGAACTTAAATAAATTTGTATTTAAAGCTTTTTTATATTTTTAATATAAAGTTGTATTTAGATAATGCAAAATTAAGAAAATTTCAACAGAATAATCATCTAAAAAAATATTGTTTTGAACAATAAAAAGGTAATTTTAGGTACAGTTTATACAGACTAACATGAAACATATGTTTTGAAAATTTCATGAAAAAATACTCATAAGTTTTTGAGATATCGTGCGCGTTATGCCCAAAAACGTCATTTGGAAAAAAATGGTTTCAAAGTTTCCGAAACAACGCTTCAGCTATTGAACGTGTATGAATATAAAAGCCAGAACTTCAGTTCTAATAGGAATTTCAAGGAAACAATTATATCAAAATGTTCAGAAAAGATAGGAGTTTCAGGGATGAGATTTCCGCGTTTTTTCACACCAGTATATTTTTAGAGAAAATTTTGTTAATTTAAATTGCAAAAATGTTACGATTAAATAAAATATCATGTTCTCTAACAAAATGCTGGTGTGAAAAAACGCGGAAATCTCATCCGTGGAGTTTAACATCTAAAAAAAATTAATTTTCGAAAATTTTAAAGCTTTAAGAGTGCTGAGACCCCTTAAACATGTGAAAGTATAAAAACAGGATTAGAAGTATGAAATTTAATTCTATATTCAGAAATTTTCTTGGTAAATTTTGTATGCACTATTCTGTTTATGCCATAGTGAACAAGCAACAAAGTGTGGGGGTAATACTCATTGTTTTGTATGTTAAAGAACTAGTCTATCCTGTGCAGCGCGTCCAAGTGATTAACCTGATATAATGCAACTAGTGTGGTCAGGTGTCCAGAGTGAATTGGGGCTTCAAATGCCCAGAACATCAGTATTTTAAAGTAATTTTCATCGTGATATCCAATGGCAGAGTTAACTGTGATTAAATATGTCGAAATTTACTGTAAGAAATTAGTGGCGTCCCGAGCATTTCGAATTCTACTTTACGCAGGACAACTGGAATCACTAAATGCAACACATCTTTGTTCATATTATCCATGTCAGCGTTACCAACTTGGTTAAATTTTTATTCGGAAATTTTGAATGCATACCAGAAATTCCAAATAGTAATTTCTGCTTATTTCATAAAGATATTTCGTGATGACTTGAAGTAAAAATTCTTCTTTTATAGTTTTCGTTATGAATTCGGCATTTCTATATAAAAAGGAAGACCAAGATTGGCGTTAATGCTCTACACAGTGAATAAAAAATACTTACTTGCAGACTTGTCAGTTGTAGGGGTTTTATCTTAATTCTGATTGCTTGCTTGCTACTAATTTTCTGAACATTGATCTGAACTATTAGAACTTGAGTTATTTAATGACAGATAAAATTAGGAAACTATTACTGCAGTGTATCCCGATTACCCGGGTTAATCACCGGGAGATGTCGCACGGACAATCGAAAAACACGGATAATCCGAAAACTCTTTTTTTACTGGAAAAAAAATCAACATAAGTACAAAAATGTAAAAATTACTTTCATTTGCATGCTGTATAACACCAAACTAGGAATTTTCCTTTTAATATTTACTGATTAAAAAATCTGTAATGTATCTTTGCTTCTGCTGTTTGTTTATCTCTTGCCTTTTATCGGCACATGCTTTCCGAACCTCAGTAATGTCACCGTAAACAAATCCTCTCTGTCCCATGTAGTCTAACAAAGTTTCTGCAAATTGCACAGCAGTAGAATGATAAATTGTATTTCCTTCATTTGGTATATCTTCTGCATCAGTACTATCATCACTAATAGATTTAACAACACAGTTAATAACGATGTCTTTATCAGTAAAACACTGGAAGTGAGGCTCACATGCATCCTTCTGAAAACAAACTTCTAAATTTTCTTCATGAAGATTTTCAAAACAATTTAATTCCTTTGTTTGTTCAAGAATACTACTGTTTTCATATTCATCTTGAATATATGTAGAAGATTATTCATCAAGCGGTATGACCTGTTTTTGCAATCGTGATAACGTAGACGATTTTATCTTTGACCATGCTGCTGATATTCCATATACTGCATCTAATAACGAATATTGCTTCCAAAAATTTGATTGAGTTTTAATTTCATGTGTCAAATTTTTCAAAAGGTCAGATATGTAGTGCCGTTTCATTGCTGAAATTACACCCTAATCCATAGACTGTATCGCTGTTTGTTGTAACATTTGGAGTTATATATTTACTGGTAATCAAACCGTCACCAAACGCTAGGAATCTTTCATTTGGATGTGAAGGGGCATTGTCTAAAGGCAATACTGCTTTTTGGGGGTAAGCTTTTTGTTTGTAAAGGTTTCCTGACTTCAGGAACAAAATGTTCATGGAACCATTGGAGAAAATATCTTGTGTCATCTATACGCCCTTTTGATTGAAAAAAACAACCGGTAATTTTTTCTGATTCTGTACCCTTAAACGAACGGGGTTTCATAGCCTTCCCGATCATTAGGAGTTTCATTTTATGGTTACCTGAAGCATTTGCACAGCGCATGATGGTAATGCGCTCCTTCGATCATTTGTGGCCTGGAGCTGACCTTTCTTTCCGTGAAACAAGTGTTTTTGTTGGGAGACATTTCCAATACAATCCTGTCTCATCGGCATTATAGATTTGATCGGGAATAAAATTTTCTTCGTCAGTAAATTCTTGAAATTTCCCACAAAACGATTCTACTGCAGTCACATCCGCACTTAGACTTTCTCAACATTTAATTGCCGAGTTCCATAGCGTTGCTTGAATCGAGTGAGCCAACCAGATGGAGCGTTAAAATATCTATCTAATTCTAGTTCTTCATGAAAAAAAAAATCTCGCTTTTTCGGAACACATGGCACCCGAAATACGTGTACCTTCTGCCCTTTTTTTGTATAAGCCACTGTAGTGGAGCAAAATCCAGATCTTTGTATGTTGACCTTGTCTGACTCTTCCATTTCGAAAGCGCATATTCGGCATCACAATCTCTCGTGAAGGTAATGAATATTTCTTTGGTTTTTTTCATATCACGTACAGTTTGCATTCCAATTTGATAATCCTTTACTAATTTGCTAGCTGGTTCTCCATATTTCTAATTTTTTTTAAACATTTAAAACTTTTTGTTTTTGTTTCACACCAATCATTTTTGCCAGTAAAAAATTTCATGCTACTAACTGACGATAAACAAGACGCAAAAACTAAAGAAACCCGTGTGAAAGTGAGAGAAGAGCTGAAAGGCTTTTAGATGATATTCAGGAGACAATGAAAGTATACATCTTGGTGACTCGATTAATCAGAAAGTCAATTATAAAAATATATTTTACCTAAACCGAACACAGCCAAATATGTCATGAAAATCATTGAGAGAATAACTTATGAACACACTGCAGAGCTTTTGAGATCCGCAACACGTGGTTAAAATTGTTGTGTCTTACATCCTATTTTTATTTGTTTAATAATGGAGCTACTGTAGTTTGTTACAAAAAAAAAATCATTTCACAAAGCATTAAGCCAATGTGAAATCATGGTGTTAAAAACCATATAAAAATTAATCATGAATAAATTTAGAAGGCATGTACTATTAAATTAAGAAGAAAATAAAGAGAGAAGAAATAAATACTCATCATGAGCATGGAAAAGGGGGGACCGCATCGCAATCTGTATATCTCCAACTGCCTCAGACAAAACCCCTTTGTCTCCTTCACGTCACACAGTGGGGCAGGTAGCCTCCAAAGTTGGCAATAAATAAAATTTACTTTGACCAAAAAAAAAACACATCATGCATTCTTTTATAGACTTTACGCAGTAAAGCTTAAAACTTTTACATAAGCTATAGAGTTATTTATTAATTAATTTACAAAGCTTTTTCAAATATTTTCTGTACAAAATAAGTTAAAAACAAGAAATTAAGATAGTTATATTCAAATTAAGTATTTATAAATCATCCATAATATCGCATTAAAATGCCAAGAAACTGGTTTTGAAAGCTCAATTAATAAGTTTAATTATTCTGAAGCACACCTTAACGTGAATATGAGCAACTCGTTTTGAAGGAATGAATCCCCCCTTTCAATGGCAAAATGGCAAAAGGCAAAATGTATGTACTACTATCAAGACAGCAGAAGCAAAACCGTTTCTGATGTCTTAGTAGTAGCACACACTTTTTGTCTGAGGAAGAAGCGTCCATTCCTTCAAAACACGTCGCTAGTATTAATTTTATAGTGTGTTTTGAAATTTTTAGAATATTTAATGGATAATATCATCTATGTCATCATCATTGTCACTATCCTGATCACCAGATACATTGAGAAATAGAATTTTTAACAAATGTAGAGCTTCTCGTGGCAGATGTTCTAACTTTTTCCAACTTTTCATTTGTTTGCTAAGCTCACTGGATCCGAACTTAGAAGTAAAAAATTGAAAATATCTCTGTTAGTTTTTTATCGGCTGCACTTTCTTGAGTAGTAACCTCTGTATCTTTTAAAGTCTTTGTTTCTGGTTTCTTGTGCTTCCTCAGTCATCTGTTCTTATGGGCAACAGAGCCGAGCTTATATTTTCTGGTCCGTGAATGAAATACTTGTGTAATGTCCGGGGCATGTTGTATCAAGGATACTTCCAAACAAAATATCTGGTTGTATTACGTGCAAATACACGATAGTTTTCGACGACACAACATTTTAGCTTTTTTTTAAAAAAAAAAGTATATAGAACTACTACGTTCGCAGTTTGCCCTATTCTGGAGCTCTTTTACCAAAAAATCATATTACTTTTCAAAAGCTTTTTCTTTCGAACTTTTCATGATATTACGAAGTTCTCTTCTGGCAATATGTAATGCATTTAAATTCGTGCCTAAAAAAAACCAATATGTAAAGATGTTTATGTACAGTCGTGGAAGAAAAAGTAAACACCCCTATTAACTCTGCAACTAATTATAATAGAAAAAAATTAGAGGTACCAAACGATTGGTGATAAAGTCTACTTTTAAATGATGCATTTAAAATTTGCTTACGGGGCCATCAACAAACCAAAACCAGACCAAACTTTATATTTTTCAATAGCAACACCCAATATTGACACTATATTTTAAATCTTCGGTTCAAACTATGCCTAGATACGAAATATCAAGCCATTTGAATGATAATTTTTTGAATTATAAACATTCAAAATTGAGTGCTTCTAATATTAAATAACATTTTCATATTTTTATTAATATCTCCTGAAATTATAGTCCTAATGTGATAATTTTCCTGTTTAATTATAATGCTAAAAAATCAAAACATAAATACATTGAATTTGTAATTAAAAAAAATTATTATATGGATTACGAATTATGAAAGAAATAATCGAAAGAAATGTGAATTGCAACCTGCATTTTATTGATAGATTTATTTTTCTTATGTCCTGCTTTATGGTTATTAATTTCAAATTTTTCTTTCAAGTAGTTTTCGAATTCTGAGTAAAAAAAGTCAAAATGACGGTTATGAGACCGTCTAAGATGTCCAGAAATGCATAATTTGAAAAAAATATATATATTACTCATTTTAATGAAACATTTGGAAACATTCTGGCGATACTCGAAACATGTTAACCGAATGACAAGTTCATATTGGCAAGAAATAATACATTAATAAAAGTGACATAGTCATTCTGTAGCATTTCAACAATCGAGTACCCAACTTCAATTGGGATGCAGCCCCTAAAATAGGTTCATTTTAAAATAAATCCTTTCTCGAAAACTATTCATAAGAATTTCATGATAATTTGGATTTAAGCAAATTGAAGTGTGTAGAATCTATTTATAGTGTGAAACTTGGGTATTGACATTGAAAAAAACAATGTTTGGGTTCATTTTGATATGTAGATGGCCCCCTTAGCAAATTTTATATACACCATTTAAAAGTAGACTTTATGTCCTGTCGTTTGGCACCGGTAACTTTCTTCTACAATAATTTGTTTCAGAGTTAGTAGGGGTGTTTACTTTTTTTCTCTGACTGTGCGTACACTAACAAAAAATTGAGGATGATCAACTATAAAAATGACCATATAATTAAAAAAGGAGCAAAAAGGAGTAAAATTGTCTGAAATATTTAGCATCCGAAAATTCAAACCTAGTAGAAAAAATTATAGTTGACAGTTAATTTGCTTTAATTCATAACTAAAACCTTCAATGTTTGAAGACACTTTGAATTTTTTTTTTATAAATTTCACAACCATATATTATAAACGTCACTTTATATATAAAAATCATATTAAAAAAAATTAAATGTTAGTGCATTTTTGTTAGATACCTGAAGTTGAAGGTTCCATAGTCAAAAAATATATCTTTAAATTATTATAGCATAATTAACAAACGAATGTTGAAACAAAATTATTGATTTTTTTTTTCACTTATTATCATCGTGCGATTTGCAGTTTAACTTCTTACTTTAATGACGACCAAGATAACTTTGCGCACTTTTTAATACTAGGCAGATATTTCTGACATGTGTTCTATTAAATTGACGTATGTCGGTAGTTCAAAATAGAATTTCATTTTTCGATTTTTTGCCAAATTTGAAGGCTTCTTGCCCCACTGTGCGTCAGGACAAAAAATCAATTCCACTGCCAAAATTCAGTGATATAACATCTCACTCCTATTTCCAGTTGACACTCTGCACTAACAAAATAGTGCGTATTAAAGATATATTGTTAACTTGTAAAATGCCGAGCCTATTACTGCAAGGCACATGAATGTCAGACTTTATTATCCGTAAATTATAGTTTAAATATGAAGGCTGTTTTTCTTGAAGATATTTTCTTATTGAATTTTAAAATTTCAGATATTCATACGCGGGTCTATGCCTATTTTTCCTCTTTTCTCTGGAGAAAAATTTCCAATTTTAAATAGTAGAAATTAAACAGTCGAAGAAACACAAATACCTAAAATGTATAATAGAGGATTTTTTATTTTATTTAGTTTTATTTATTTATTTATTCAAGTAACGTGCCAAAATTCAGGGTTCTTATCTTATTACCTTATTTTTATTGCACGTAGAACTTGAGGACTTTGAAAAGAATAGTATGTTAAGGGAAATAAAAAATCATTCATCTAAAAAAAAATAATATGAAAACTAAGCATAGTTGTTCTTAATGAGAAGATAAACGATATTTTTTTAGAATCTTACACATGAAATAAAATTTAGGCATCTGTACAAAAGGGAATCATTAATTTAAATTTGGAAATTTCCTTTGGTCCTTTTTGGAAAACTTTTCTTTCTCAAAATATTCGTATGACTTTATGAATTAAAGATGTGATTGCGCGTTAATTTTTGAGAGTATGAAAATAAAGCAATTAAAATTGCAAGATCTCATGAAAATATAGCTTACACTTTTGTTTGGCTCTGAAAATGCATTAGTTTTAAACTACAATTTAATTAGGAATCAGGGTAATTGAATTTTATGAAAGTACTTAAGATTTTCAATTTATTGAAGATAAAAAAAAATTTTAAATGAAAAAAACGTTGAAGAAAATATGAAAGGAAAGCTTAGTTGTTTCTGAAAAGAAAGTTGAATGATATCCGGTTGCAATCTTCACGCCTGCGCTGTATGTATATATATATAATATATATATATATATATATATATATATATATAAGCAGGAATTCGGTTTTTACAACAAGCAGAAGCCCTGTATTACGTTAGATTATTCACAGATGAATCACAGATAAATATAAGACAGACTTAAGCATCAGTACAAAGGGAAAACTTTAATTTTTATTTCGAAAGTTCATTTTGTTTTTATTGAAAAAAAATCTGAAATTCTTTATATAGTTTTATGAGTTAAAGATGTGATCGCGCATTCATTTTTGCCTATACATTAATGAATTAATTGGTATATTTCAAAACCTCGAGAAAAAATGTCTTTGACTTCTATTTGGCTTTGAAAATGCAGTATACAAGGCTGCTACTGGTCCGTTTTCTAAATACTAGTATTTTTGAAGAAAACTTTTCGTGGTAGGTTTTTTACAACATTTCAAACAAAAAATAACCATCGAGTTAGGTCTATGCAAAATTTTCAAGAGAATGTAAAAATAAGATGCGTCTTTGAAAATATTGGTATTTAAATAACGGACGGTGTAGAAAACAAATGGAATTATAAAAAATGAGGAAGAAGCATATAGTGTAGAATCTACCAGCCGCGAGTGAAATAGCTGAGGAAGTCGTCACAAGATGTCGGATGATTTTTTTCATGGAATCAAGAGTTTCTGATTACCGCCGGAGCAAACTTCCACCAGTAAATTTTGAATAGAAAATTTAACCTTATTTAAGCGGCTTTATTCGTGCAAAAATTCTCTCAGAAATATGCAAAAAAATTCTATTTGGTTTTACTGGTGGATGTTGGCCAGATAATTATAATCTCTTGCAGTGACACTGACAGGAGGTTGCTATGTTGTCATGGAAACGCAAGGTCTAACTACCTTGAAGTAGACTTCCACCAGTTAAAATAAATATGTGTTTTTGGCTATATTTATGACTAAAATTCTGTATTAATAAGACATTTGAATAATGAGAAAATTTCTTTTCAAGATTACTGGTGGAAATTTGTTCCGGCACTTCCATCGAAATACTCAAGGCCAGAAGACGAATTGTGACGTCATCACTAATCGAACGACTTCTCACATGTGTTGGAATTCACACAGAAGAATTTTTAATAGCAATTTTATTTTATTTTATTTGTGGATATCTATTATATTGTAAAACAATAATAACTATTTAAACTTACAGGTGAGAATTTGGAATCCCCCAATAAAAAATCAGCCAGATCCGGCAACACTGTGGCATTCCGCATCTGGCTGAAATTTTATTTAGGGATTCCGAATTCTCACCAGTAAGATTAAATAGTTATTATTGTTTTATAAGAAGATAGATATTCCACAAATAAAATATAAGAAAATTGCTATTTTAAAATTTTCCGGTGTGAATTCCAACACTAGTGTGAAGTCGGTCGATTAGTGATGACGTCAAAACTCGTATCATCTGGCCTTGTGTATTTCGATGGCAGCGGCCCCGATGGTAATGAACCACTGCGGATCCGGCTACAGTTGAACCATCACCATTTTGAGGCTTTGTCAATTAATCTTTATTCATAAATTCATGGGAAAACCTGTCTGTAGTTTTTACTCGTTGACTGCCACGGATTGGAAGACTTTTTTAGAAGACATTTCCAAACTGGTTTTCAGTGTTGATCGAGTCGTTTCATAATTCTCTATGACGACAATGTTTGTTAATTTTATAACTTTTTTAATTCAAAAATATAAAATTTCGGCTATTTTTACATGTTGAATGCCAGGCTGAAATCATTAAACATACCTGGTGTGGGATACGTTTAGTGATTTAGTGCGTAGTGGGAGGTATGTTTAGTTTTTTTTTTTACTTTAAAATACATTGTAATAAATTATCAATTGTCCCTTGTCCCATTTCATAGCAATAAATTTTCTTCAGTGAAAATATTGATGGCACATGTATTCGTGGGGAATGATGCCCAAGAAAATATTTCTGGCACAGATATTTGTCACATATTTGTGTGCCATGGCAGTTAATTTGTCCAAGAAAAACTTATTTAAGAATTAAAATAATGGAATTTTATGAAGACAATGATATGGATAAAAAATAATATAAATAGAAAATAGATGAAAGTGTGAAAAGCAAAGGAGTTATTCCAAAAGGAATGATTGGTTATATCCAGTAAAAAACTTAATGAAATAAAACCGAAGCATCCCTAAGGAGAAGTAATCATTTATATCTTGAAATTTCATTTTGTTTCGTGTAATAAAAATTGACTTTTTGCACTTCTTCGCATTGGTTTTATAAATTGAACATGAAGGTTTTACTTTTGGTTTTGAGAATATGATAGTAAAAAATGTGAAATTTCGAACTCGGTGAATTTTTTTTTCATTTCATTTAACTTCGCAAACATGCTCGTTTCAATTTATGATTTTGTTAAAATTCTAGTATTTACTGTATTTTCGATATACATAAAGTGAATATTTCTCATGTGAAAAATAATGTACCGTAATTTCCGTATGCGCCACAGCTCAGATAACTCGATTTCCTATCAGAATTAATTTTACATAAAATGTGACTTATTTTTGCTTAGCATTTATTTTACTTCATTTTTTAAATAAAATTTCCGGTATGAAAAAGACTTAACTAAGTCGCGGCGCATAGGCGGGAAATTACGGTAGATGAAAATATGGAAAGGAAGTTTAGTTGTTTTTAAAAGAAAGATGGATGATATTTCACTAGAATATTTACACATGAAATAAAACTGAAGGATCCGTACGAGGTAAAATTTAAGTTAGATTTCGATTTTTTTTTTTTATAGCAATTTGACATTCCAGATTTAACCCCTTAATTCTCGCTCACGTGATATTCACGGGATGTGTCTTTTATTCATTTTATTCTTTTTTGTTTGATTCCCACCAGTTTTATAAAATAGTGTAATTGGCTTTATTATGGTATCATTTTACCTGTCATTAAATAAGATGAATATTTCTTTTTCAAAAAAGTGGTGCCAATAAGTAATTTGAATTTTTAAACCGTAATTTAATGCGACCATTAAAGGGTTAATAAAATGGTTTAATGATTTAAACATGTTCTTCTGCATTTATCTTTGACAAAAAGAAAATAGAAAAATTGAAATTGTAACATCTGGAGGAAATGTGGCTTTAAAAAAGTACTTGTTTTCAACAAAGTTCTATTTATTTCACCATTTCTGTCAGAAATATGTAGTTCAAATTTTAGACGGGTGCCCAAAACCGGTTTCTATTTTTTTTTCTTTTTTTTTATCGAACATACATCATTTTTAATATCTCCTAATTTCAGATCTTACATCATGCAATAGAGAAGAAAATTTACTTTCGATGAAAGGGTCTAGCAGGATAAGCATGGCGAAATGTCCCCCAACGGCTGATGTTTGAAATAACACGTGTGGTAATAAGGCTCACCATGAGAATGCAATATAGAATGTTTTTAGTCTCTGACCTTGAACTGTCCTTGAGATAACCGGGGAAGTATGTGCCGTCCCTACTATTTTTCAAATACGTTTTTCTCAAAAAGTACAAAAGTTAAAAAGAAATTAATCCAACGCCAATTATTGAAGAATATATTAGTTCGCATTATGTATTTTTTTCACATTTTTACAAAAATTTTGACATAGAAAAATAAACAAAAATATTTTTAAAAAAATTTTTAATGTAGTAATTTTATATTTACCATTTTTATACTGCCTACCAAAAAATTACAGAATAAGCCTCAAAGTATTTACTTTTAAGAAAAAAAAATTTCGTTCAAATCGAAGATGCGCTTTTTGAGTTATAAAAAAAATAATGTTAGCAACTTGCTAAAATATTCGTAACTTTCGCTGTTTTCGTTTGCAGAAATACGCTACTATCAATGCATTGGTCGATTCGTGACATTTCCACTCGGGCAGGATGCGCAGTGCGCCAAAATAAGAGAATGTTTCCATATATACCACTTCCCTATAGGTTTGTTTAAGTTTGTAAACATTCTGTTATTTTGGCGTACTGCGCATCCTTGACATCGTAGGATATCGATAGGGGAAGGGGGTTATCATTTGATATCGTTATATATCGTTATCATTTTTGATCAAAACAAAATTTACTTTTTTGGTATCTTTTATTCTTACATCCGTTATCTTAAATTTTTTTAAGTCTGTTTTCTTTTTTTTATGAAAATACAAAGTTATAATTAAAACCATTGAATGGTTATAAAACATTTCATTCCAAAATAGAGACTAACCCAAAGGTCGCCATTAATATTCTCCTGCCATATGCGTATATAATTCGTTGTTTGAGAAACCAGATTTGAAATTATACTTGTTATTTTTGCTAGTAAAAGATGGGGAAGAATGTTGTCCGCCTGTTTTGTTTACAAGAAGTTCTGTTTAGCCCCGTGCAAGGGCGAAGTGCAAGAAGACAATATTGATGTTCAATGCATTATCTAACAAAGAGTTATTATTAAAAACTTTTAAATAATATTTCTTTAAAATGTTATTTGGTATAAAGTTATTTCTTATATAACAGTGATATCTTATAAATTTCTTCTCTTTATTTAAATAAGTAAAATATGCAAATAAAAAATGTACAACCATAACTGTATATCATTGCAAACGTATAAAAAGAAAAAAAAGGAAAATAATTGTAAAAATAAAAAGAATTTTTAAACACTGATAACAATATTATTTGGGGAAGGGGATTCGAGGAATAATAACGTATGATATCGGAAGTTTGGGAGGGGGTCCGGAATTACCAAAAAGTTGATAACCTTATACATTTACAACCCCTATAGCTTCACCTGCACAATGGACTACACCATCGACTTAATATTATTATGAGAGAAGGTGGCGCAGTACTCCAAAATAACAGAATGTTTACAAACACGAAACAAACCTATAGGGAAGTGGTATGTATGGAAACATTCTCTGATTTTGGCGCATTGCACATCCTGCCCGAGTCGAAATGTCCCGAATCGACGAATGCATTGATAGTAGCATATTTCTGCTAATGCAAACAGGGAAAGATACGAATGTTTTAGCAAGTTGCTAACATTATTTTTTTATAACTCAAAAAGCGCATCTTTGATTTTAACGAATATTTTTTTTCTTAAAAGTACATACTTTGAGGCTTATTCTGCAATTTTTTGGTTGGTGTAAGTATATAATTACTACATTAATAATTTTTTTTTTATATTTTTGTTTATTTTTCTATGTTAAAATTTTTGTAAAAATGTGAAAAAATATATATAATGTGAACTAATATATTCTTCAATAACTGGCGTTGGTTTCATTTTTTTAACTTTTGTACTTTTTGAGAAAAACGTATTTGAAAAATAGTAGCGCCGGCGCATACTTCCCCGATTATCTCAAAGGCAGTTCAAGGTCAGAGGCTAAAATCACTCTATATTGTATTCTCATGGTGAGCCTTATTACCACACATGTTATTTCTAACATCGGCCGTGGGGGCCATTTCACTATGCTTATCCGTCTAGACGCTTTGTTTAAAAAATTTAGCTCAATTTAATGATTTTTATACCTTTTAAAAACTTCAACAATACTCTTAACTCAGATCGCTGCAGTAATTTAAAGTAAATGGTGCTGAGTTGCACCTTTATACATTTAAGGGTTAAATTACATTTTCATATTTTTATTAATATCTCCTAAAATTATAAGTTTAATATAATAATTATTTTGTGTGGTTATAATTCTTAAAAAAAAAAAAAATAGTACATTGAATTTGAAATTTTAAAAATTTTATATTATGAATTATGAAATTAATATTTGATAAAAATATGAATTGCAACCCAGAATTCTTTTGATCGATTTGTATTTATTATGTCATGCTTTATACAAATTCTCAATTTCAAATTTTTCTTCCAAGTAGTTTTCGAATTATGCTTAAAAAACATCAAAAAGTTGGTTAAAGGGTTATCTATGATATGCATAAAAGCATAATTTGAAATATATACATATTTTCTTATTTTATTGTAACATTTGGGCTGGCAAGAGTCGAAACATATTAAGCGAGTGAAATGGTCATATTAGCATGAAATAATACATTAATAGAAGTGACATAGTCATTCTGTAGCATAACAATCGAGTACCGAACTTCAATTTGGATACAGCACCTAAAATATGCTCATTTGAAAATAATTCATTTCTCTGAAAGTAATCCTACGAATTTCACGAAAATTTTTATTTAGGCTGATTGAATGGCGTAGAATTTATTTATGGTGTCAAACTTGGGTACAGCTATGAGAAAAAAAAAACAAAGTTTGGGTTCGGTTTCATATGTATATGCCCCCCTAAGCAAATTTTATATACATAATTTAAAAGTGCACTTTATTTCCAACCGTTTGGTACCAGTAACTTTCTTCTACAATAGTTCGTTGCAGTGTTACTAGGGGTGGGGGGGGGATCCTTTTTTCACAACTGTCATTTACAACTCTAAAAAAATAGTTCATTAATAAAACCTCTGCGCTGTGCATTTTTAAGAAAACACCCCAACATATAAACCGTTGGATAAGAAATTAAACATTAATTACGATTAAATTATCCCGATACCAACCTAACATTAACCTAAAAAGATTGCCACGTGATGCAATAAAAGTAACACTTAATTACAACTTAACAAGGTTTTATTTACAAAACATTTCAAAAATATTTACAAAATAAAGAAAAAGAAAAACATCTACGCTACCGCGTAGTGGGATAATAGTAGAGTTGCGAATAAAGAGGAGGAGACATATGCTTACCAATCGATCGTAAATTTCGATATTTGCTTTCATGAACAAAAGTTACATTTTTTCAAAATTCAGTAGTTGTTTTATATAAGTTTTAGCAAATGCCAGACTAGCATATCGGTTGGTTGGTTGATTGATTGTATGAGGTTTTGTGGCGCAAAATCCCTTAAGGGACATACTGCACCAAAAACGTGGATAAAAACACCAAAAGCTGAGAAAGACTAGCATATCGGCTTGTTGTTGCTGATATAAGGCTTTTAACTTGGCACTCTGCCATGAAACTTATGTTTCCTTAAAATATGGCTGACTATTTAAGAATTACGAGATTTTATGAATCGATTTTCAATTTTCAGAGTCCCTTTTACAGCATTAACTCTGGGTTTAATGAGAACTACTCTCTCAGTTAGTCTCTCAATCCCTCTCTCAACCCCCCCAGCCCATTTCGCGTTCAATTAATCTGTGGACGCTTTTATCTCCGGTTGTTTTTAATATTGTCCTGAACCTTTAAATAATATTAAACACATTAGGTATACTCAGCTTCACTATTTATTGTAAACAGCAAACTTATTTTTCCAGTGATTTGTTACCAAGTTTTACAGATCAGCAGAAACCTCCTTGTTTATCGCCATAATTACATAGAAAATACGTTATGTCGAAATTATCTTGTTTAAAATATTACTTGTAATAATTTATCAAAAAAGTAGAAATGGAATCTCTTGCAGATCTGCCTTACCTAACTTACGCGTAAAAGTCATTAAAAATCACTGAAATGCAAAAGAGAAAATCGGAAAAGAACACTCCCATTGGTTTAACATTTGATTGCCACTTTCATCACGTGATTAATGTAGGTTCTCAAATAAAACACAAAGTGATTATTTAAATATGTTTATGAATAATTTATGTTACTTTCATATCATAAGTTCTTATTCCTTCATAAAATAAAACTGTGAAGAAATATTTTTATTAGCTCATAAAACATATTTCTTCAGACTGAAGAAACTACCTTATTTTATTTCGCTTTTTCTCCCACTTCTCCCGTACAAAGCATAAATTGTACTTACCGAAATAGCATTTCGTGCATTTAGAATTCTTAAGATTCTTTCTAATAAAGAATAAAATGGCGAGCACAGACATATACAGTTCATAATTCACTTTAGAATCCGATCTTTTGTTTTTTAAAAGTAACTTTACGAGCTTAGGTGTTCATATAAAATCTATTTAAATCATCTTAGACATAAAATGTAGGACAATATTTCACTTAAGCGTATTTTATGTTGACATTTCTTTTCCTTTTTCATTTTTAAACTTAATATATATTTGAATAAATTTTGTTACTGAATGTATCCCTATGTGTTCTTAACTTTCTGCTATTATTCAGTCACATTATACTTTTGAGAGCGGGAAGGTGTGGGTGTGGCAATGTAAGACCCGCTAAATTAATATTATTAGTTTTTTCGGTGGGGAAGTGACAACTTCGTAAGACAACATTCGTAAAGACATCCCCATTAGATTAGAGAAACTTTAAAGAAAAAATTCTATAAAAATAAAATAACTGTGATCATCAGGACAAGAAAATAATTCATAGCCTTCTGTTCATTTGTGGTCACCGCTGCTTCATAAAAATGATTCTAAAACAAACAACAAAGGTATGGTTGATTGGTTGCGGGTTCTACGGCTGGAACAAACACTTCCTGACGAGTTCAATTTTTCCAACTAAGCGAAACATAATACCCAAGATGGTATTCGAACCCAAAACCTTGATTTATGGGTAGGTAGATACATAACCATCTACGTACCCATGGTTTAGCGGATTTTCATTACCTGCAGTATACTCTTCTAAGTTGTCTATATAGCAGACCATATGCTATTGTCAATAAGGTTATCTGAGCGAAATATGGCCACTGGTTGTCGGCCCAGGTAGTTCAAACAGTAGAGCATTGTAAATTTAAGCAAAGGTTCCAGGTTCGAATCCCGGCATGGGCATTTTTTCTCCCAAAATTTAAAATTCCGCCTTATTGAAAAGTTCAATTCGTATATCTTTAGCAATCAGTATAATTGCGAAAAAATATAGTTACATTTTAATGTAATTTTTTTATAAAATATTATTTAATATTGTTTAATGTTTTATATTATTGATTTTATAAAATATGAATGCTTTATTAGCCGCATCAATGGTTGATGCTAACCTATTAGAAACGGGAATATTTGTCTAAGATCCGATTGTTCAAGAATTTCACTAGCCATGAGGCTGTATTTATCAGTCATCTTTATTCGGATTACACTGGTCTTCACAATATTTGGAACAGATAAATCATTAAGTGTTTTATAAATTATTTTCAATACTATAACAGGGTTCGTACGCCTCAAGGATTCAGCAGATTTAAGGGTTTCAATAACAGTATATTTGTAAAGTAATGGACGCCATATATTTGCTAATGATGGGCAGAATGAATGACTTTATAATTCGAATGAATCATTCAGCCAGCGCAAAAGCATAATTTCCAGCATCTGTATATATTTTTAATCAATTTCCACCAGAAATTTTGTTAAAAGAAAACAAGCAAAAGCATAGTTGCAAGCCTTCGTAAATATTTTTAATCAATTATTTTCATAATTTTGAAGATAAAAATTTTTATATTTTCATGGGGTTCTTAAATTAATTATAATTAAAATAAGAAAGTTCTATTTCGATATAAAATTGCTTGTAGAAATTGAATAAAAAAGACTTAGGTTGGCAGCAATACCACTGCCATATCACTTTGTCTAATTATATACATTGATGTCAAAAATTAAGGCCCAATCACAAAATACTAATTTTCACGTACGCAAAAACTCAAAAGGAAATAATGTAATTCGAATACTTACTATCTGTACAGCACAGCTAAGTCCTTATAACATCTCATTTATATCACACATGGTCACAAGTGTCACAGTCACTACGGTGAAGCAAAAAAATAGGAAATTCCATACATCTCATTATGAGTCTCAAATGATCATTATATGTGACTCCACTGAGGCTTCACTGTGACTGCTGCTTTTTGACGAGTCACCATGTGACTTTACAATGTAGTTACATTGTGACTCTAATGTGACTGTCATCTGCAGACTTAATTTCAAAGTCATCGTGAACGCTGCAGTGTCATAAGATACCAAATAATGTCACATTAAAGTCACATGATGACTTTCAGGTGACAGAGAGACTACTGTGAAGTCACCATTGTGCTCTTTTGTGAAAAGTCACAATGTGACTATAAGTGATATTATTTGGTGACTTATCATAATGCAACGTTCATAATGATTTTGAAATTTAGTCTAAAAATGACAATCACATGAGAGTCACAATGTAACTACATCGTAAAGTCACCTGGTGACTCGTCACAAAGCAGCAGTCACACTGACGTCTCAGCGAGGTCACATATAGTGATCATTTGAGACTCATAATGCGACATGTGGAATTTCCTATTTTTTGTTTCACCGTAGTGACTGGGACACTTGTGACCATGTGTGACATGAATGAGATGCTATATGGATTAGCTGTGCTGTAGGGATAGTAATTATTTGAATTATATTACTGTAAGGCGGACTCTGTGTGAGACGGAAATCTGTCTAACTCGGAAAGATTTTCAAGTCCCTGTAAATCCATAGACATAGAGTAAAATTTGTCTAAGGCGGAATATTGTCTACTGCGGAAAATTTTCTTGGTCCCGCCTTAGACAGAGTTTACTGTATTTACTTTTGAGTACTCGCTTACTTAAAAATTAGCATTTTGTGGCTGGTCCTTAATTTTGGACACCAGTGTAATTTTAAACTTCCCTTTGGTGTAATTTTTGTACAGAATAGAAAAAAAAATGCTAACTTAAAAATCAGTGGTGTTTGTCCTAATTAATCTCTGTATGAATTAAGACAAAAAATAACATTTTAAAATTAGTGGAAATTTGCCTGATTGATGAAGTTAAGCCTGATTGTGGAAGTTTGCCTGAAGTTAGCGACCTGATCGTCGCTAACTTTAAGTCGAAGCCTATGGTTCGCTATAGAAAAATTAAACTTCTATCTCATTTTTCTGAAAAGTTTAGATAAACCAGTTATAAACTTCTCAATCTAAGCTAACGATGTGATAAACGTGAAGACAATATTTGTAACGCTGTTTCCAACAAACATTATTTTCTGTGAAATGTAATAAAAGTATACTTTATAAATGCTGACCACTAACATTCTAACAATGCTGAACTATACGATGTTTAATTTGTACTGCAGCTGACAGTACGACAGAATTACAGTAGGCTTCCATATGTCCCCATGACGACTTTACTTTTAACGCAAATAAAAATTATTCTGTTGAAAATTTTGGTGAAATGCCTTCATTATTTAAAAAAATTTGAGCAGAAATCAGAGTTAGCTTTAGCGTTTCTAATCAAATTAATTTCTTTGTTCTTAATTTGAAAGAGACTTCAGAATGAAACTGCGACCAAAAATCAATGACTACTGCAATGAAAAAACCCAAAACTATAAGTTTAAATAATGACTACAAACATCCTATGCAAAAAGACTCATTGAAAAATTCTGAAAATGCAAACAAGAAAATTATAAAGAACTAGCTTAACCTCTTGAGGGAGGTGGGATATATTTTACCCCACCTAGGATTAATGAAGATTTGCACCAGAAATATTTTATTAAATTTTACTTTTCTAACTTTTGTGGAGAAAAGTCGTAAAATTGCTTTTCCTTATTTTGCAATAAATCTTTTCGCAGATTCCAGTCTGAATTTGACATTACAGAAACACAATTACTTACCCCTCAAGGGGTTAAAAATATCACCTGACAAATGTTGTCGAAGGATTCTTAACATATTAAAGCACTCCTAGTCCAAGAGCCGGCAGCACAAAAACCTATGTTATCAAGCACAAGAAAAAAAACCTTTATTTTATGGGAGAGTAAAAGTAGGGGAATCTGATGATCCATGTCGACCGGAAGTGAAGTGGTGCATAAGCCAAAAATTGATACCACCAGTGGTTGACTAGTAGGTTTATCATTGTGTTTGTCCTACAACTATCCACCATAATTTCATACCTTTTTTTGTAGGACAAACACAATGATAAACCTACGCGTCAACAACTGGTGGTAATAATTTTTGGCTTATGCACCACTTCACTTCCGGTAGACATGAATCATTAGATTCCCCTACTTCTACTCTTCCCTAAAAATTTTTTTTTTCTTGTGCTTGATAACATAGGTTTTTGTGCTGTCGGTTCTTGGACTATCATCTTTTTCATTCAATTATTTCAGCATTTCAACAGCAGAAGTTCTATGCCCCTGAAATTGTTAAGTACGCAATTCTCTAACAAAAGCTTAAAAATAAAACGCAAATTTATTATCCTGAAAACTCCTTTAAAAGTTTATGTAATTAAAAGTCACGTATATTTAAACCGAAAAGTATTTAAAACCCATTTACAATATTGCTACTTGTCATTTTTAAATATATATATATATATATCCTTTATGATTAATTCTTGAGAAAAAGATTAAATCTGCCACCATGTGAATTCATTTTTAAATCACCGTAAATTTAAAATTATATAGAATTTTTGGAAATTTTGTTCTACCATCTACGCCTTCCAAATGGTCAGCTTTTTGAGTACTAGTATTTTCTAAGAAAATTTTTATTTTAAGTTTTTTTTTTTTTTTTTTTTTTTTGTAAATATTGTAGAAGCGTACCATAAAATGTTTCTTAAAAAATACTTGTGTTGAAAAAGAAAACCATTTGGGACCCTACAACCCTCTATTTTTATTTAGATTTACGTTAAAAAAAAATGTTTGACATTAAACGCAATATTTCAGAAGAATTGGCAAAATATGGGTGAAAGAGTAAAATTGAAAATTGTGTATATTCAAAGATTTATTAAATATCTCAATTGAAAATATCTCAAACTTCTCAAATTATATTCTTTTCTAAGAATCGTATTCTGCCTTATTATTAACTACACACGTGAGGAATATTTATTTCTTATAAGACGTATTATTATAATTTCTTAATTAATAAAAACCTGGAAATGATAAGTAGTATTCTAACTAATAATGCAGAACATACTGTTAAAATATCAGAGAGTCTCTTTTCTTTAAACTTTCTTAATGTAAAAAATAGAGATTTTTTTTATATAAATATACGCTTTCTTCTTTCAAGTAATGAAATTTACTGGAAACAAGAGAATGAATAGCGGTCTCGCGTGTATAACTTTAAAAGCTTCCATTAATGCAAAGTGATCAGCGCAGACACGATTAGAAGAAAAAACTTAATGTGAAAAGCTGCTCTGCGAATTTAACTAATTCATTAATAAAAATCTCCAAACGCTGGAAGAAGAAAATATTCTAATTAATTATTCTATTTTTCTTTTATTTCCTTTAAGATATTTATAGGATAACGAACACTTATAATTAAGGATATAATATTCAGAAACGCTACATAATATCGTCTTAGATTGATTTTGTTTTAGTGTTTTTACTTAATTATTAGTGCTTCCAAAGCAACAAAATTTAGACTCACATCATTCGTATTTCATTTTACATTTAACATCTTTATTTAATAGTCACTAACCTTTTACGGCGCGGAGTAATTCTGTTTATAAACTGATGAAATAATGGACCTATCCCAGAATTTATAAACGAATTTATTAGAAAATATGAACTTGCTTATTTTACGTACATTATAAAAGGAAAGCATTAATTAAATATTCTTGGTGCCGATTATCAGTTTTGGAATTAAAATTAGGTGTTCTTTTTTAAGTACACCGCCCTCGAAAGGGTTAAAAATACTACTAAGCAAACTTCATCCGTAATATATTCTGAAATACATGAGTTTTTTTTGCACGTGTATAAATGTTTTTTTAATACAATGTATCAGCCAGACTCTTGTACATGTCATACTATTTTTTAAGAAGAAATGAAAGAGTTGAGTAGCTTTTATGTGCCTACCTTCGAGGCACTTTTTTTTAATATGAAATTTTTATCAAGAACATTTGTTTTTAGTTAAAATAGCGAATAAAATTATGAATTCACATAAATTTTCAATGGAATCTTAACTCTTCAAATTTAGGCAATATTTAGTCAAATTTTAGTAAAGAATTGCGTTTATGCAAAACCCTCTATAATGAAATCTATTTCTTTTTTTTTCAACAATATATTAGCAAACCACTTACCTGTGTTATGAAGCAAAAGATTTGTAATACATAGATGCCAACTTGTACGGATTTTTGTTACCGGTAAAATTTAATAGAAAATGTTGCCTAATTCAATTGCAGTGAATGTTGGTAATTAAGTAAGGCAGAAAATTCTATTAAATTTTGTGGTAGCAAAAATCCGTACAAGTTGGCAGCTACGGTAATATCTCTTAACCCTTTCAGGGGCAAGGTACTTCTATTCCTCAAATGCTGAAAGGAGTGATTTTTTTAATGTGTATTTTCCAATAAAAATGGCTCTTAAACTAATATATTCCGATTTACTAGCTATATTTTTGTAACTATACCAATAGATAAGCAGAAACCTGTTACAAAGTTTTATTTTAATATCTTAAAAACTTTTTAAGAAATGATGTTTCTCCTAAACGTACACAACGAAAAGCAAAGTTTTCCAGAAAACGCAAATTATGATTTTGATGTAGCACAAAGAATTATGTACAAAGTTTACAACTTTAACTCTTTGAGCTCTGATGGGTAAATTCCTTCCCACATCCAAAATTTACAAAAAAAAAAAAAAAATATTTCAGAATAAGAAAAAGCTTTGGTTCACGTACTTAATAAAAGGAGAAATTTCAGTCGAATATTCTGGTGCCAATGGGGCATTTAGGAATCAAAATTAAGTGGTCCAAAAATGAACCACCGCCCTTAAGGGGTTAAATTTACTAACATATACCAAATTTTGTATACCAAACATAATTTTTTAATGTGTATTTTTCAATTAAAAAAATAACTCTTAAATTAATATATACCGACTTAGAAGCTATATTTTTGCTTCATAACATACCAATAGATGAGCAGAACCACGTTACAAAATTTTATTTCAATATCTTAAAAACTTGTTAAGAAATGATATTTCTCTTAAACGTACACAATGAAAAGCGCAGTTTTCCAGAAAACGCAAATTACGATTTTGATGTAGCACAAAAAATTATGTATAAAGTTTACAAGTAAAATCTACCATAATTGTATGTGCTTATATATTCGTGTATGTATTATATATTATATATTTGAGTATGTATTATACATTATATATTTGTGTATTAAAATGTAACATTTCTATGGCTCTTTAAATGGTCACTTCCGGTTTCAGAAAGTTCATTTCCTGTTTATATTTTGCGCTATAACTTTGCTTCTAATTATCGCTGAACCAAAAGTAAGACATTTTTTTAATCCTAAATGTTTGAACTTTAATTTAAAATAATAAAAAAATTTAAATTTTTCGCAAAAACATAGATTTGAGGGAAGGCACATACTTTAACCATTTGAAGAGCAAGTAATTGTAATGCTGAATTCGCACCAGAATTTTTGAAAAATTTTATTTCAAAATAAGGAAAAGCAATTTTACAAATTTTTTCTAACAATGTTATAAAAGTAAAATTTAATAAAAAGTTTCTGCTGCAAATTATTGTTAAAATTAGGTGGGATATGATATATCCCATCCCCCTCAAGGTTTTAACAGAATATTTTTGTGACTGAGTTGAGATACACAAAATTAAAAAGTATCTTGAATTAAACTTTTCTTTCACAAATACTTAAATGCAATCATGTCCTTTTTTGTGTTTCTTTTTCAGTGTTTCAAAATATCATTCGTGATGTTATGATTCAAAAAATTATGTAAGAAAAACGTTTAAAATTAGAACAGATGGTGTCGAAATTTAAAAATAGAACGCTTTCTATCCTTACGTAAAAGACTTATTAGACTAGAAATGGATTTGTTTTCAATATGAAAACTAAATTCCAAAACCAGACATGTGCTTGAATATTTTTATGTTAAAGTCACCTTCTTCTAAAAAACATCCCATTTCATTAGAACTCCTGTAACTTCTGCTTTGGCAGATATTTTTCTAGCATACAAGGTAGATATTTTAGTATGGAAAAAGTGGTATTTCATCCACATTTTTAGTTTATTGTGTCAAAAAATTAAAAGTTAAGGGGTTAATTCTTTCATTTTATTTTTTTAATTGAAACACATATGTATGATTGAAACAATGTAAATGAAGCACACATTCCTATCTTCAAGTATAGGAAAATTTATTGATGTGCCCAGAGTGATACTAGGTGATGTCTCACCACTTTTTCGAATAATAACCCTCACATTGCTTTATCACAGAAAAAATGAAAAATTCTTTGATTAAATAAGTTGAAGATTACAATTTGGAAAAAGTTGTGGAAAACTCGCACCCTGGTCTCTCCCTGTCTACGTAACTGGAATTAACCCTTTGTATCACAGCGTTGTATAGCGGCACAATACCCAAAAGTTAATGTTACTTATACATTAGGCTTTAAAAGACAATTTTATTTATTGCTGCTATCTTCCAACAGATTAGTTAATAGAAATTGTTCATAGATTTCACAATAGACGACGATACTGAGTTAATTTTTCATGCCAAAATTTTATTTATCATTTGGGCAGTTTCACATCATTATTGCTAAAATGAAATTCGGAAATTTGTCAAATTAAAAACGCTGGAGGTGTCTAAAAATAGATTTTTTACAAAGGTCAGTTCGTAAATTTTATATCTTTGAATAAAATATTGACAAAATTTATGAGAAGGGTGCAATTTTCTGTTTATTGCAAATGTAAAAAAATATCTTTTGTCAATATTTTTTAATTTTTATGTTTCATTTTTTTAAATTATTTCTTACATTCTTAAAATGATGTATTTTAACATGTGAGTAAATATTTTCACTTTGCAGTTGTTGTGTTACAAAGGGTTAACGTATCCATGTGAAATGTTTTGTTTTATCCTATTGCTATTAGACCTATTTCACATTTTTAATGGTTTTGACTCTTATCTGTATTCATACAACTGTATATTCGAAAAGCTGTGTTTGTAGCACACAGCAACAGATATAGCTAATTTGTCATGAATAAATGTGTTTTTAAATATCGAAAATCGGAGTAATCTGCAAAGTGGGGCTTAATTAAATTAGTGCTTTTCCTTCAGCACTGAATTTTCAAAACATGGTTGCCTGTTTGGCCTCCATTTTTATCTCAAAATTTGGACTTTAGATCGAAACTATTTGAAAAAGAATTTTTACTTTAACCGCTTCCCTTAACAATTTTTTTGAAAAAAACTGAAAAAATTATCACTTTTTTACAATCAGATCATTGCATTTCATCATTTGCATTTCATATCACAAAACTTGGAAAACTGCCAATCAAATATTATATATATTTAATTCTATATAATTTATTATATTACATAAGAATATTTTCTTTCTTTTTAAGCTTCGGGACGAGTAAAAACGTGATAAAACAAATCGTAGTGACAAATTAGGCCATGTCCGAGTTTTCTCGGGATAATAATTAATTGTAATATATTTGAACCCGAGATAACTCTGGATAATCAGGGAAGCAGTTTAGTAATCAATAGAAGTTTCAAATTAAATAAATCTGAAAATACTTTTTTGCACTTTTTGGTGCTAATCCGAATTTTTTAAATAAAAGTGGAGGCCAAACTGGCAACCCTGGATCTAAACACGCTCCAAAACATAGCGAATATGAATCTAAGTATGCAGGGAAAATGTATGTTTCAACATTACTTTTAATATAAAACTAGTGGCGATGGAAATTGTCACCAATAAGTAAAAGCAGAGTAAACATATCACAACGTAAACACATTTTACAACAGTTAAACATTTTAACCTTTAGACCAGGGGTGGCTGTGGAACGCCGACACCACTAATTTTTTTTTTTTTTTTCAGAGAAATAGCCGATTTCTTGAATCGCAGATATTCGATGATTAGATAAGGTAAAGATTACTATAAAATTTTACTGGTGTCTAGTGTGCCATAGTTGGCCACCTCTGCTTTATACTGTAAAACAAATGGTAACCTTCCACGTACATTCGAGAAACATTTGTTCATTTCAAGCCTTTTTATAACACTTAAAGGCTTTCTTGAACTATTCTTTTTTTTTAAACATTAATTCCGGACATTTCGTCATTAAATAATTCATTATCTTGAAATAGCGATGACAGTTGGCCTACTGGAACACGGGTTCGACAACCTTGGTTTACAAAATACAGATTCGTTTTCTTAAATTTAATATATTTAACAGCTTTCGAAATTGTTTACGACATATTAATTCTGACCTGCTTTTACTTATAAATAAAAATTTCCATTCAAACAAGTTTACACTAAAAGCATTGTTCATATATGTATTTGCCCTGTTTCTATATACGTATGCTTGTACCAGAATTAAAAAAAAAACACGCCGTTAATCCGTTGTCTTTTATTTTACATCGATAATTTACATTCCAGAATATTGGTTTATCGGAGAGAATTTGCGCTGCACTATATATACATTTAATAAAGAATTGGAAACGTTTATTAAAACTGACTTAAAATTTCCTGAGTAATTTTGGAACGTTCTTCTGAACAAATCTGTAACCTTCCCGTGAAAAGTTCAGGTTCATTCCTGATGTTTCACACGAAACTTACTGTTATTTCTGCAGAGTGTTTCAGAATAATCCAGTTAACGTTCCTGATATTTCTAAACATTCCTTGAAAATACTGGGCAACCCAGCTGCACATTATTTTCAACAAACGTCCCTGGGTTATTTGTTAATATATAAGATCGCGGCAAAACGCTATTTTGTAAACGCTTGAAAAAAAAAACTATCATTTTAGAAACTCACATGCAAGACATATTTTAATCATATTAACATGGAATAGAATTCAAAATGGAAGTAATATGACATACTGAAAATCCAAAAAAGAGGCCTATTTTTTTACAATGAAGAAATGAAATTTTTTTTAACCCCTTAATTCTCGCTTTCGTGATATTCACAGGCTGTGTCTTTTATGCAGATTGTTTAACCCCTTAATCGTCGCGGCTAGTAAATGTCGAATACTTTTTAAAAATTCAGATTGTTTCATTGCCACCACTTTTTTCAAGTTGAAATATTTTCTTCATTTAATGGCAGATAAAATTTCGAGAGAGTAAAGCCAATTGCATTATTTAAAAAAACTGGTGGGAATAAAACATTCGGAATAAAAGAAAACAAGCGTACACTGCCCGTGACAGTCACGGGCGCGACGATTAAGGGGTTAATTCCCATCCGTTTTATAAAATAGTGTAATTGGCTTTGGCTTTATTATAGTATCATTTTACCTGTCACTAAATAAAGCGAATATTTCTTTTCAAAAAAGTGGTGCCAATAAGCAATTTGAATTTTTAAACCGTAATTTAATGCGACCGTTAAGGGGTTAAATAGGGATGTTTCACATTTGAGCTCATTTCATATCGTCTGTACCATGTCAAACTATCCAATATGAAAACAGTGTTGCCAGTGGGCTGCTATTTTTAAATTCAGATTTCTTGATTGGCATCATTTTACTGAAATGGTAAAATTCCCCTTGTTTTCGCTATAATTAACCCTTTGCACTCGAAAGGTGACTCTCACTCACCACTAGTGCTGCTAGGTGTCTTGCGTAAATTCAAGCTCAAAATGCTCTTGTCACCAATAATTTAAAGAAATTTGCTTAGTCTTATCTAATGGCAGAATTATTTGTGATTAAAGATGGTCAAGTAAACTATATGAAATAAGTGGTGTCCAAAGAATTTGCAGACCTCATTTACACGTGACACCTGGCAACACGTGTGGTGAGTGAGAGTCACCTCTCGAATGTAAAGAGTTAATATGTGATACAATAAGGTTAAATAAGGCGAATTTTACATTTAAAAAAAGTGATGCCAATCAAGAAATCTGAATTAAAAATAAGTAGTCCACTGGCAACGCTGTTTTTATATTGGATAGTTTGACATGGTACCGACGATATAAGTAAATAATTATTATTCTCTGTTTAAAAAAAAGGGGAAGGAGGGAGCTTTCTTGAAACTGTCGTTTAACCCTTTGAGGGGCGAGCAATTGCGTTTGTGTAATGCTGAATTCCCACCGGAAATTTAGAAGATTTTTATTTCAAAATAAGGAAAAGCAATTTTTCAAGTATTTCCTCCTAAAGTTATAGAACTAAAACTTAATTAAAATTTTTTGGTGCAGATCTTATTTAAACTTAGGTGGGATATAATATATCCCACCGGCCCTCAAGGGGTTAAAATAATTTTTTGAACAGATGAACGTAATAAGAGAAAACCGTTCTAAAAATTCTCTTCCAGGGGGGCTTCTTGACAAAAAAACATTATTATTTTTTTTTCAGTATTTAGTTAATATGTATACATAAGAAGAGTGAAATTATAATGAAATTTATTTTTCTATTTTTTTTTTATTTTCAAAATAAAATAAAGAAAAAGGATATTTTTTAAATTAAACTTGAAAATCTGGGGAATGTCAATGGCTCTTCTCGCATGATGAAAGTGATGGTCAATGACGGAGATGGGTGAAAGAAAGTCCCCAAATAAACTTCTCTTTCCGTAACATTTTCCAAAAACAGTCAATAGACCGTTAAAAGGAATCAGTCCATTATAGTAACGATATAACTGAGATTTTTAAAAAAAATGTTGCAAGCGGTACTTTCTTTTTAATGCGAATGAGCATGATTGCTACCACTTTTCTCAAATAAAAATATTCGCTTTTTTCACAAATATTTACCTTCTAATGCTCATGGCAAAATGCGTTCCAGAAATTGCGTAATTCAGAGAATCGGAATTCATACTAGAAAATCTAAATTGTAAATTTCGGTTTATTTAACACGGGTTCCTACAGGTCAGGAAATTTCCCTGACTTTAGGTCAAATAAACACCAGTATTTTCTTAGAGAAAAAGATGCTTTTTCAATCTCGCGATTATATAAGTCGAATTCTCTTACATAAAAATATTGGTATTTCAGCTAAAAGTGTAGGAACCCTGTAATAACGAAATATCTGTTATTAAATAAAGCAAAAAATTCTATTTCAAATTTCAAGTGTGAATACGGAAAATGTGAATGAAAAAATCCTCAAAATTGGGAACATTGATGATAGCATAAATGCTACCATGGCCATTAGAGGGCAAAATAAGGCGAATATTGCTATTTAAAATATTAATATCAATAAAGCAATCTCAACCCCTTGTTGAGCAGTGGGGTATAGGTTTATCCCACGTATTTGTAAAAAGCTTCCTACCAGAATTATTGAATAAAATTTCATTTTATAACTTTGAAGTAAAAGTACGGTAAAACTGCGTTTTTCTAATTTTAAATATTTTTTTTCTATAATTCTGGTGTGACTTCAACATTTAACAATCACAAGAACATAGCCCTGAAGGGTTTAATAAGAAATTACCCGTCTAACTATCAAACCACTGAGCTAAAGTAATGTTGTCTAATCGGGTAACTCCGGGAGAGTCGCCGCATACGGAATAGATGCCGCACCCCTTGTTTTTCTTGTAATTATAGATAGATGGTCGTCAAATGCACACTATGGTGCGCAATGAGATTATTTTAACCAGTGAATAGCGTGAATACAATTTCGATGTTTATTTGTAGAAGTACAATCCTTATTTTGACGTAAGTGCATAATTTCACTGTCCAAACTTTTAAACACGTTATGTTTAAATACTTTTCATACACTAATTACTAAATGCATACATGATTTCGAAGTCAAAACTAAGTGTAGAGTTTGTATAGAGAAATGTGTGTATGGTTATGCAATCCCCCTTAGCGATGGCAGGTAATTGTGATGGCGGAGTCTGCATCATGCAAAATGGGATACATGCTGCACTGCAATTCCGGTATACAGGCCGCAGTTTCTTTTGTACGGGATGAGAAAGTGTTATTAACTTTTCCTTTTCTTTTTGCACAGACTAACCATGTTAGGCATGTTATCAAGTTTACTAAAACAAAGGGAGAAAAAGGGAAAAATATAAAGTAAGAAGTGCAAGAAAGATGCAACTCACGATGATAATAATGAAAAATTGGATTACGCGTAACACAGACGTGCTTTGAAGGAATGTTTAAGAAACTACTCCAATAAAGAGGAAGTGTAATTGGCTTCGTTGCATCCTGTGTCAAATGTAGTTACATAAAGACTGTACTTTTTCGACATTTTTTCTGTAGATTGTAGTAAAAAAAACAGGTCTCTTAACCCATTCCGAACAATAGGTGCATACAAGCACCTTCATAAAGAGCATACAAAATTTGTTTTCGGCACCAGTAAAAAGGAAAAGTAATATTTGCTTTCTTTAATTAGAGCATTTTCATGAGTATTTAAATAAAGGTAACTTCTTTTTAAAAAGTTGTGCCAACCGAATAAAATTTGCATAAAAGCCACCGGTCCCGACAGGGTTAACAAATAAATTATGTAAACACAATTTTATTTTTTTTATTTTTTCTCTCTAGTACATTGATGTAACGTTGTTGCTGAAATAACAATTAAAATTTAATGTAAAAAAAAGTAAGTCGATAATTTTAATAGTGAAAGTAGGCAACAATTATTAATTTGAATCTACTAATAAGTTTCATTGTACTCATTTAGTTTCATTTTGTTATTACATCGGTAATTTTAGTCCAGATATGAATATTTTTATGAATATTTTTATTTATAATTTCATTCTGTTCTTATTACAAGCGCGGCATAACAACCGCACAAGTGCGGCGTCTCAGCCTGAATATACGGGTGACGCGCCACAGTGTAATGTTTTAGAAAAAAATTGTTAAAAAATATTAATTATTTGTTTTGAATTTTTTTGTCGCAGTACACGCGTTGAATATTTAACATTAAATAGCACAGCATGATTTTTTTTTTATTTTATGTTCACCATGGGACTTTATACGCAAATTAAAAAAATGTGCGGCATAATTTGCGCGCGTTGTATATTTAACATTAATAGCACAGCATGATTTTTTTTATTTTATGTTCACCATGGGACTTTATCCGCAAATTTGAAAAAATGTGCGTCATAAATCCCGGAATTACGCTATACATTTAGCAAGGCTTCCACACAGCACGATTTTTGATTATCACTTTTTTGAAATGAAAATCTTCCTTCTAGATTTACCATGCAAAATTTGTGGAAACCTAGCCCGGAGATTATTTCTATTTCATATGTTGCTAAAACTCATCACAATTTCTTTTATTCAGAAAAATTACTATTGTTAAAAAGGATTAGATTCAGCCCTGACTCCACTTAAAGAGCACTTTGACCCTTTAAGGTGCAAAGCACTTCCATTGCTAAAATGATTGCATGAATGAGTGACACAGGAATTTGCGAACAAGTTTATTTGAAAATTAGAAAAAGCTTTATTTCACATAGGGTAATTCCGGGATTTATGCCGCACATTTTTTTGAATTTGTGTATAAAGTCCCATGGTGGACATAAAATAAAAAAAATCATGCTGTGCTATTTAATATTAAATATACAACGCGTGTACTGCGACAAAAAATTTCAAAACAAATTACTAATATTTTTTAACAATTTTCTTCTAAAACTTTGCATTGCGGCACATCCACCCGTACATTCAGGCTGAGACGCCGCACTTGACGCCGCACGTGTAGTTATGCCGCGCTTGTAATAAGAACAGAATGAAATTGTAAAAAAATATATATATGTATATAAAAATATTCATATCTGGACTATAATTAACGATATAATAACAAAATGAAACTAAATGAGTACAATGAAACGTATTAGTACATTCAAATTAATAATTGTCTGCCTACCTTCACTATTAAAATTAATGACTTATTTTTTTTACATTAAATTTTAATTGTTATTTCAGCAAAAACGTAACACCAATGTATTAGAAGGGGGGGGAGGGATGTAAAATTGTATTTGCATAATTTATTTGTTAACCCTTTCGGGACAGGTGGCTGTTACACAAATTTTATTCGGTTAGTACCACTTTTTTAAAAGAAGTTACATTTACTTATATAATCATGAAAATGCTCTAATTAAACAAATAAAATATTACTTTTCTTTTTTACTGGTGCCAGAAACAAATTTTGTAAGCTCTTTATGAAGATGCTTATATGCACCTATGGTTCCGAATGGGTTAACAGGCCTGTTTTTTCGACTACAATCTACAGAAAAAGTGTCGAAAAAGTACAGTCTTTATGTAACTACATTTAAACACATGATGCAACGAAGTCAATTGCACTTCCTCTTTTTTGGAGTACTTGTCTAAACATTCCTTGCAAAGAATGTCTGCGTTACGCTTAATCCAATTTTTCATTATTATCATCTTGATTTGCTTCTTTCTTGCCCTTCTTACTTTTTATTTTCCTCTTTTTCTCCTTTGGTTTTAGTAAACTTGATAATATGCCTAAAATGGTTAGTCTGTGCAAAAAGAAAAGGAAAAGTTAATAACACTTAATCATCCCGTACAAAAGAAACTGCGGCATGTATACCGGAATAGCAGTGCGGCATGTATCCCATTTTGCAGGGTGCAGGCGTCGGCCATCACAGTTACCTGCCATCGCTAAGGGGAATGGCGTAACCATACACACAGTACTCTATATAAACGCTACACTTAGTTTTGACTTCGAAATCATGCATGCATTTAGTAATTAGTGTATGAAAAGTATTTAAACATAACGTGTTTAAAAGTTTGGACAGTGAAATCATGCACATACGTCAAATTAAGGATTGTACTTCTACAAGTAAACATCGAAATGGGATTCACGCTATACACTGGTTAATATAATCTCATTGCGCACATATACTATGCGTTTGACGACTATCTATCGATAATTACAATAAATACAAGGGATGCGGCGACTCTCCCGGAGTTACCCTATATAATGAACAGAAAATGATTGTACCAAAATTTTGGTGTCATTGTGGCATTTGGGAGTCAAGTTGGGTGTTTCATGTAACGGGACAGGGACACTGAGCAACAAAGGGTTAACTGATGTAATTTTGTAAGTGGCAGTTCCTAGAATATATACCCCGCAATTTGAAATGGAAATTTTCTCCAACCTTCTCATTCCTTTCTATTCTTATAAGCCTCTCAACAAGGATAATTTCACATGGAAAAACGCGACCGCAGAGATCTCTGCATGCTGCTTGTTTTCGGAAAGCAAACCCTTCCGCGTTATTGCGCATGCGTCAGGTCTGCTTTGATTTTATCAAAATAGTGGTGAGCGGAGTTTGTTTAGCTGCATTTTTTAAGAATGCGCTTTTGGGTAAATAATATCGATTTATGGTAAACCGGTTTTTTTTTAGTTAATATTTAAAAAAAAAAAAAAAAACGAAAACGCTTAAAAATTAAAAAAGTTATACAACATTTTTGCTTTTCTCGAAACATTTTTTTTTTTTTTTTTTGCAAATCCAGGGGTTAACATCAGTTAATCATAAGCATTAACCCTCTTGCTGCGTAATTGTTTTATCAAAATAGCTTCAAAAATTGCGTACTTAATTCCTTCGCGACGAGCGTTTTTACGAATTTTTATTCTTTCTCACCGGTTTTTCAAAACAAAAATTTTCGCCTGATTTAATCAGGAAAATGCTCCGATTAGATAAGGCAAAATTTACAATAAAAAGTTACTGGTGGGAATGATCAAGGAGGGTTAATTGGACGGAAAAAATGCATCCCGATGAAATCTCGGGTTGCGCAAATATTGCTACTTTTACGTTGACGAGAAACTTTTGGGTTGCACAGCGAGTGGGTTAAAAAAGCTTACTTGTTAAAATATACCTATAAATGTTATCCTCCTCATCTGCTGAAATTCATCTACACCTTTGAAGAGACTGTTACGTGTCTCTTCCACGTTGCAATGAGAATCTAACGCCATCAGCTCACTAAAAGCCTAAGTGTACTTTAAATCATGGCCGTGGCTAGAGAGCCGGGTCTTTATTATAGATCCGGCAGGCTACTGCGCATGCGTAGCAGGACTGTCGGTTGCTCCAGAGAACGAATCACCATTTGAACGATTCTTATTACCGGCAGTGTTTCTGTGCAAGCAAGCATATGATAGACTGCCGGAACCCAATAAACTATGCAGTAAATAAACAACATTAACATTGTTTTGGAAGCATCATTTTAGAGATATTAAAAGTTTTATCAATTCAAAGTACTAGAAATAAAAAATTTCCGAATTCTTTTTTACTCTCATTTACATTAATATGTTTTATATCTTATAATATTTGTTTGGTTTTCTTTTATTTTTTTAGGAGGGGGTGGGGATAAAGACCGAATCTACATTTTAACTCGTAAAGAAATAATTATTGTTATTTACTGCTTATTATAAAAATACTCAACTGTGAATACCGTAGTTTATTACAGTTTTGATAGTTAAGTTTAATAAAATAACATATTAGTCGTTATTAACTGCCTACAGATAACTAAATAAATATTTCTACATTTATTTTAATATGATAATACACAATATTTCTGAATGTCGCATAGTAAATAGCATAAAAATACCAGAATGATACTAAAAAATGAAAATAAATGTAGCTGAGTTTGAAAACATCAAAATTATCAATTTTTAGTATAACAAAATGTTTGTTTATAATTTTCAAATCTTGATGTTAAGGGGAAGGAATAACCCCTCCACCTCGCTCTGCTTCAAAAAAAAAAAAAAAAAAAAAAAAAAAAGAGGAGTTGGGGGGGGGGGGGGTTGAAAAAATATTTTTTTTTCCATTCTATGTTTATTTTTAAAATCTCCCTCATTTCATATTGGAATTCATGTACTTCCAAAGAATTTCCATCACAATACGTGTATTTGGCGTGCATCCCAATAGGTGAAAGTTCACTGATTTGATATTTGTTTAATAATTTTGATTTATGCGGATTAGTGAATATGTTAAAGAGGCATGATTATTTTTTATGTTTGTTTTTTAAGAAATGGAGAGCATAATTTAAGCTATGTATTTAGTATTTCTAAATAGTTTTCTCAAAGTACAGTCATGATTTAATTAATATGAAACTATTAGATGATAAAAGAATATATTTAAAAAATATATTGAACTCTTTAATTTATATTTTCTACTTTTCAGTATTTAAAATATTTCGTCATAGCACTTTTACAGCCAGTTGGCATACTTTGCTGTATAATTAACTCCATTGTTTCTGTTATTCACAAACAGTTGTAAAATAAAGAATTTGTGTTGGTTTATCTCTTGCTGTCGGCTAAAGGGAAAATGCTGTAAAATTAATTTATAATTAAGTTCTAAAAATATTGAAATGTTGTATTTTCTTCACACACTAGTGTATAAAATTTTTATACTCTAGCTTTAAAACTGTAGAATATCAAGAAGTTAGTGAAAAATTGATTAAAAAATTCTATTTTTACGTACAAAATACCCAAAATAGAGTCCTGCATCGGATCAGGTAACCTGATTTTCCTTGCACACGACTCAACCCACAAATCAAGTTAGAACTGGTTTTTTTTTGGGGGGGGGGGGGTTGGGGGGGGGGTTGCAAGTCAGGTTGAGTTTTGATTTTTACACATCAATTCTTTTGTTTTCAAAAGAAAGTTCTGAAATTTTTTTCGGATTAAAAGCCATATATGAATATTAATGAGTTTAAGGGTTCATTTTTTTTTAAAAACTAAAATGGAATTTAGATGTTATTGTAGACTATTTTTCCATATTTACAATTAAAATAGGGATTATTTTTCTTTCACTTGTGGGTGTGGATTAAAATGTGTTAGGTTAGAGTCAAACTTCTTTTGGTCAGATTGAAATAGAATTATCAAGTATAATAACACCTGTGCGTAAGTCTAATGTATATTTGTATACAGTCGAACCTCGTTAACACGAAATTAAAGGAACTGTGAATTTTTTCTGTGTTATCTGAGATTTGTATTAAACGTAAAAACAGTAGCGCCATCTATGATAGACATAAAAATGAAATAAATTAACCTACAAATATCTCCCTTCTCTTAAAATCATAAATTCGTAAGAAATAAAAATTTAATATAGAAATGAAACAAATTGGTCATCATTTTAGGCAATAATAAATTTATTTACAGCAAAATACTGAAAGTAAGCACCCCTTTAGCAGACAGGAAATTCTGAGGATTTTAAATGAGGCTTATAATTGGAACTTTTGTGAAAAGGATGGGAAAATTGGAAGGGTGGGGGTTATATTTGGAAATTATGAAATTTCATAGGATTTATACAATTTGCAAAATAAAATAAACATTTTTTGGTTTTAAAATTTCCTTCGATAGAAGCTAAATAGTTTCGGCTTCTATCGGGCTATTCTATTCCATACTTCGGGCTTATAATTGGAACTTTTTTTAAAAGGATGGGAAAATTGGAAGGGTGGGGGTTATATCTGGAATTTATGAAATTTCACAGGATTTATACAATTTGCAAAATAAAATTAACATTTTTTGGTTTTAAAATTTCCTTCGATAAAAGCTAAATAGTTTCCATTAATAAAAATAATAAATTAATGAAACAAATTTACATAAAATAATTAATTTAGATACGAAAGGAATATGAACAAAAATTATAATAAACTCAGTATAAATATCTATTAAGTCTTAGTGCATAAAAATCAAGGAAAACATTAATAGTATTACATAGAGAACATATGTCATTCTGATACAATGGGTATATAAAGAGATTACTTACAAATAATTTGCATAATATATATTCATTTAGGAGAAATGGAAACAAATAAAATTAATGCATTTCGTGAAAACAGAAGGATTGAAAGTGTTAGAAAATAAAACTTGAAAGGGAGGGCTTATAAATGGTACTTTTTCAAAAAAGGAAAAATTCTCATATATTGTGGGGGGGGGGGGGGGGCTTACTTTTTGTACATGCTAATATTTTTTTTAAGTCTGTTATTAACTTTTGCTTTAATTTTTGCAGGTTGCTTATTTTTATGAATATGTGGGCATCATCTAATTTGTCCAAAGCTCGGGAAGCATCCTCTTGTTTATAGGGAAACTTTGTACAGTTTTCACTGCTGTCGGTTTATTCTGTGGAGTTATAAAAATTAAAGACCAGCTTGTACTTACTAAATGGCTTCTGATTAAATATATAGTATTGACTGGGATAACGTCTAGATACCACAATTGGGAAAGGACTGGCAATTAAATCCAAAGATTCTCGGTTCGAGACACTGCCTGAACTCATTTTCATTCAGTTGGAAAAATTTCTAATCCTTGTAACTTTTCAATCAAAAAAATATTTTCACCCTAGGCACTATTTTATGAAATTCTATATCATGTTAAACAAATGAATTAACATTAATTTTCCGACTTAACTGACGGGACCTCGATATTATTTCATGTTAAGCGATATTTGTTAACAAGGTTTGACTGTATTAGACATTTGGCTAAAGTTTTGATTTTGGGATGGGTTTTGACTGTTTTGTGTCGGCTTCAAGTTGGCCAGATTTTTCATAAGAATGTTCAAGATATTTTTTTCTGACTAAAAACTATTTATTTGAATATTAATGAGTATAAATATGTTCCTTTTTTTGCCTTAAAACTAAAATTGAAATTAGAGATGTTATTGTAGACTAATTTTCCAAAATTGCATTAATTTTCTTTCACTCTGGGTGTGGGTTAAATTGCGTCAAGTTTGAGTCAAACACTTTTTGCCGGGTTCAGACAGGGTCAAAACTCAAAGGGAACATGTGCTCTGGGTGCCAGAACGAAGGCAAAGGCGGTGCCAAATGAAGATTTTGAATGTCGTTTGACACAAAAATGTGTATGGTTTACAATTATAAAAAAGTTCGACTATATCTACCCGAAATATATAAAATCCTAATGAAACGAATTTATGAAACAATTTTATAAAACGACTGATTACGTTTCACAACTCTTAACACTAGAACGCCCGAAAAGTTTACTCAAGTTTCATAAAAATATTTCACACCAAAATTTTTATTTAAAATTATTTAACTGATTTATTTAACGAAAATCTGCGTTTTTAAAATTTAACTTAGTTTGTGAAAGAATTTCTGGTTCCAGTTGATATTTAATCATATGGTAGGAGTCGAAACGACTCCTTCCGGGCGTTCTAGTGTTAAAACATGGAATGTTTGGCGATGAAATTGACAGAAATTATCTGTAATAAGCTGTGGATGTCAAAAGGTTATTAGAATTTTTAAATTTTAATTAGTTTTCGAGATTTTTTTTTCTAAATTTAATGACATTTATGTAATTACGGCAACAAAATTACACAATTTATGTGGGAAAAGGGAGAAAATTTAAATTTAGAGATTATTAGATATTTTTTTTCATCATTTTCAATGTGAATTTGAAATTATCTTTTATTTCAATTGCAAGTGAGGAAAATATAGTGATGAAATTATGTTTTCCAGGAAAGTTGAAAAATAATTCATTAAATAATAATAAAATAAATAATAATTTCTTATTTATTTTAATTAAATTTTAATCATTTCAAGATAATTTTTTTAAATATTTTAGAAAAGGTTATTATTTTAAATTGTTGCCATTTGTTAAAACAGTGCAAAGAATAATATTTCCTTACGATTCAAATTTATTTACATGTGAATATTAAAAGTGAAAGAAAACTTAAAAATAACAAATACATTAATTTCTGTTAAAATCAGTAAATTGGAGAAATTATGTCATATTTAAAATGACCTAATAATAATGCTGCCAAACAATTTAAATTTATATCTATGCGAGTCATTTATTTCATATTTCCATATTATATTTCTAATTAATGTTTCCAATTCTAAGACACCACAGATAATAATATTTCTTTTTAACAAAAGTATTTTCATGTGAATGTTAAAAAGAGAATTAAAACTTTACTGAAAATTTTTTTAAATGTCTGTATTGTATTTTGTTAGTCTTTTCATAACGTTGTTAAAAAATACTGGGATGGCAAAGACCCTGTTTACTGAATTTCTTTTATTTAAGTTTATTTTCAAATGTTTAAATGACCTTATTTAATCAAACATGAAAACAGACATAGGATGTAATAACAACAGCCGAATCGGCCTTAAAATTTCTCAATCAAGGGGAAATTAATGGAAACCCCTTTACAGAGAGATCAATATACTTGTCTTTTATTTATAATTCAATCTTCTCTACTCTTTTTAAAGCTGATCAAATTAGCGTGTCTTTAGATTCTGCGGTGTCTGAGCGGGGGTTAGCACGCATAGCTCGTAGAAGGCAGAGCCCCCTCGTATGTATATATATATATATATATGAAGTTTGGATAAAATGTCTCGAGCCATAAAATCCAAAAGGAAAACTGAATCAAATGCATTAAAACTGATAAATAAATAAAAATATTAACCCCTTTGCGACAAGAGTTTTTTTGCTCAATTTTTAATTTTTTACCACCGGTTTTTCAAAACAGAAAATTTTCCGTAATTGAATCACAAAAATGCTCTGACTAAATAAGGTAAACTTTACAATTAAAAATAACTGGTGGGAATAATGAAGGATTCTGAGCACCTTAAGTGGCACGTGTAGTGGTCGCTCGTCCCCAAGGGGTTTTAATCTACAATAAAGATTGCAAATGAATAAGACAAAAAAGAACTGTTCTCAGACCTATTTTTATACTTCCATTCCAACTATACCATGTCTATGCCTTTTATCGTGGAAATCCCTTCCTGCGTAGGAAGAATTACTAAAATTTTTCAAGGTCAATCTCTCCTCATGTCTCTGTGATACTGACCGGCAAGTATAATTCACAAGCGATTCCCTCGATTTTCTGTTAGATGAAAAACTTCCATGAAGAGTGTTCTATGCTTTATTTCTTTCTCGCTCAGCAGCATAGAGCATTAGTAGTAGGAGAAGGACGGTTCAACTACAGCAGGAGCCGAAGGAGCCAGAAGGTCATTGCCTTCCTGGCTCCTTTTGAAATTAGATTATCATCTAACATGAGGGGTCTTATCTAAGAGGGCGTTATCTAACATGGAACATTTTATGAAAGATAAGGATTTTCGAAGGGTAGATTTTTTTGATAAATTCACGGGATTAGAAATTTATAATATTAGAAATGGAATTTTCTCAGGGATGCTATTTTTATTTTATGCGTTTTTGGAAAGAAATGAAATTGGAATGTTAGATTCGTAATTTGAAGAGTAGTGAAAAAGAATTTTACCAATTGAATTAGAGAAGAGTATAAACGTAAACTACTATCGTGGGAAAGCTTTTTTTCCTATTGAATGACTTTTTGATGTTCCCACCGAATTAGGTAAAAAAATAATAATAATACACTTTCAAAATAAAGTTAAAATTAATTTTTCATCACGATGACAATTAACCAAGAATCTCAAATTCAGGACATCCCGTTTCCAGGTTGAAAGAAAAAAAAAGAGAAAAAGGTTAGATTAATTTTCTCTAGCTAATAAAAACTTAAAGACGTGAGACAATTTCGAAAGTAAAGGAATTTTTAAAAAAATTATGGTAGAAAAAAAAATACACATGTGAGACAATTTACCTCTACTACTTCATTAGGATACGTAAAAAAATATATTACTTATTTCAACAACAAAATTTCTTATGTCTCTCTTCACTTGAAAGAAAAGAATGCTTTACACTGCTTTTGCGATTAATTTTTAACACCTACATCTCTTTTTTTTCTATGTCTAATCTTACTACTAGTGGTTTTTTATTCTTCTTCATTTTGAATGGTAGTAATTGAGACTTAAATACTAAATGCACACCTCAATGTGCGGTCGTCTGCTAAGAACGAAAATAATTTTCAGAACTTGTAGGTTGGAAACTTACACCACGTTTCCAAACCCACTCGTTTCCTTATTTTAAACCTTAAGGGTTTGAACTTTTTAACAAAAAGGAGATTGATTTTCAAAAGAGAGAAAGATTTTTACTGAGAAAAAATTTTAACTTTCAGAGTGATAGAAAAAAATGAAATATTTTTTTTCTTCTCTGGGAATCATTATTAATACTCGTATATTTCGAAGGCACACTCTTTCAGGTAAGGAATTCATTCTTTTGAATTTCATACCTGGAAGCAGTGGCGTACCCAAGGGGGGGGGGGGCTGATGGGGCTACAGACCCCCCCCCCCGAAATTTTCGAAAGTGATATAGAAAGGTGCTGATTTTTCGTCTTTCTTTTATGGAAATTTTTTTAATTTTTTTCCATTATACAGCGGACAAGCCATTCTCATTAGTCCCATATTAGTCTACATTGACAACAAAGAAGAGAAAGGGGGGCTGACGGGGTTATAGCCCCCCCCCCCCCCTACTCCTCCTGAAATAGTCAAAAAATTAAATGAAAAAGTGGTTTTTTTTCTTACTTTTTAAAGATAAATCTGTAATTTTTTCTTCTGTCATACAGCAAAATAGCCATTCTCGTTAACACCATATTAGACCAGGTTATATTAGTTAGGGGGCTGATGGAATTTCAGCCCCCTCCTCTCGAAATGGTCGAAAATGAAATGAAAAAACAGTGCTGAATTTTTTCTGTCTGTTTAAAATAAATTTGCATTTTTCCCCTATCGTTCAACAGACTATGCGCTTCCTTCGCTTTAGTTCCATATTAGTCCATATTGACACCAAAGAAGAGAAAAGGGGTTGATGGGGTTACAGCCCCCCCCCCCCCCCCCCAACCAGAAATCGCGAAAAATTAAATGAAAAAGTGTTTTTTCTTTACTTTTTAAAGATAAATCTGTAATTTTTTCTTCTGTCATAGAGTAAAATAGTCATTCTCGTTAACACCATATTAGTCCACATTTACATCACAGCATACCCTAAGATGGGGAGGGGGCTGATGGAATTACAACCTCCTCCTCTGGAAATAGTCGAAAATGAAATGAAAAAGTAGAGCTGATTTTTTTTCTGTCTATTTGAGATAAATTTGCATTTCCCCCCCTATCATTTAACAGACTAGCCGCTCCCTTCGCTGTAGTTCCATATTAGTGTACAGTGACATCACATTATACCCGAAAAGATAGAAGGGGGTTAATGGATTTACAGCCCTCTCCCAAAAATTCAAACATGAAATGAAAAAGTTCTGATATTTTCCTTTTCGTTTGAGATAAATTTGTATTTTTCTTCTATCATTCAACAGACTAGCCGCTCTCTTCTCTTTAGTTCCATACTAGTGCACAGTGATACCACATTATACCCAAAGAGGTGAAAGGGGCTAATGGGGTGTCCCCTTCCTAAATAGTTGAAAATGAAATGAAAAAAAAGGCTGTTTTTTCTTCTTGTTTGAGATAAATTTGTAATTTTTCTTCTACCACACGGCGAAATAGCCATTCTCGTTAACACCGTATTAGTCCACATTGACACCACAGCATACCCAAAGATGGGGAGGGGGCTGATGGAATTACAGCCCCCTCCTCCCGAAATAGTCGAAAATGAGATTAAAAAATATTGCTTTTTTCCTTTCTGTTTGAGATAAATTTGTATTTTTTTTCTCCTATCATTCAACAGACTAGCTACTCTCTTCTCTTTAGTTCCATATTAATGCACAGTGACACCACAATATATCCAAAGAAGTAGAAAGGGGGTGATGTGTTACAGCCCCTTCCCAAAATAGTCGAAAATGAAATGAAAAAAGGGCTGATATTTTTCTTTTTGTTCGAGATGAATTTGTGATGCACTTGTTTTCTGCAATACAACGAACTACACGTTCTGGCTAGTCTCATATCAACGCACAGTTACACCACATTATACCCAATGAGGGGAAGGGGCTGATGGGGTTACTTACTCTTCCGAAATAATCAAATATGAAATGAAAAAAAATTCCAGGTTTTTTTTCTTTCTTTTGATATTAATTTTTTATTTTTTTCTGCGACGCAGCTATTCTGGTTAGTCCCATATATTAGTGCACAGTGATGCCCCAGCATACACCAAAGGATTCGATGGGGACGGGGGTTATGACGTTACAGCTCCATTCCACCTCTGAAGAGATCGCAGTGAAATGAAAAAAGGGCTGATATTCCTTCTTTTTCAGATAAATTTGTTTTATTTTCTGGCATGCCACGAATTTGTTTTTCCTGTTAATCCAATATCCTCCTCAGTCCTGCGACCAAATTTACTTGAGACCACAAAATCCATTTTCAAATGACTGAAATCACTGTTTTACTCGATCAATGAAAACATATATACTCAGTTCAAGAGACCTACAAATAAATTCGACAAATCTAAAAGTATTTTAATTTAAGGATTTTTTTAATTTTTCCCATAGTCGTCGGCCGCCAAGATTGTCAATGCGGGGGTATGTTAATGCACAGTAACACCACAGCTAATCTCAAGTCGATTTCGTCTAAATCGGAAATCCGGTGCGGAAGAGTTGACTGTAAAAGTAGCTTATTAACTTTCATTTTTCAGTTGCATCTCCATGCCACACCGAAATATGGGGGTGCGGAGGGTTGAAGGGACTAAACTTCTTTTACCTGCCAAAACGGTCAGATTAAATGGTAAAAAAAGTTTACTTCTTACTTTTTAGATCAATTCAATTACAGTCGAACCTCTATTTAACGAAGTCGCTAAATCCCGGAAAAAAGTTCGTTATATGGAAAATTCGTTAAATAGAGATTCACCTTTTAAAATACTTTAAACTACATAAAACAGATTTTAAATTCATAAACACTAAATATTTTTACTAAAAGTAATTAATCACATTTTTAAAAATAAATTATAGCGATTTGTTTTAGTTATTTTACCCACCGATATCCATCATCAATTTATTTTTTCTGTGTGTTTAAATCTTTGAAATCGGCAAGGAAAACAAAACATTATCCGGGAATACACTGTATTTTCTGTTTAAAGTAAATAGTTTTACATTAAAATTAACGAATTTTAATGACATTATCGCATTTATTATTATTATAAAAAATAATTTTAATTATACATTAACATATGCGTCCTTAAATTTGATTTCTGAAAAACTCTGTTAATTTTGTTTTATCTCATAATTGTGTCATCATATCTCATAATTATCTCATAAATGTGCTTTATCTCATAATACGTGTCGCATCTTTACAATGCACCAAAACCACCTTCATACGTATTTTCTTCTAACTATAATCCGCGTCGGTTGTTTAAAATGATTTTAGCATTTCATTATACGAAGTTTTGTTAATTCTTGCATAATGATCATTTCCATCATCATCATATTCGTTTTCATCGCAATTCATTGCTGTATTGTTTTTATTTTTCACACTGTCGAAAATATCCAATTCGGATAGTGTTTCCGAGACCTCAATTTAAGAATTAAGTGAAATACAATCATCAATCAGCACATCATGGTTAATTTCTCATTGAATCCACATTTTTTTAAGTTACACTAAGGGATTATCGTCTTCGTCCTCCGTACTTGCCAAATTCTCACTGCTGACAAAGAAGGTGCCTGGTAAAACCAGTTCAAGACCATTGAACATCATAAAATGTGTTTAAAGAAAGAATAAGTTTGAAATGTCCAGAAATATTTTGAGAAATGGGGAGAAGAAAAAAATTTGGATCACAAGAAAAAGTTCGTTAAATAGAGAATGCACTTCGCTATTTGGAGATTATTTTACGAAGAAATTCGCAAAATGTTCTTGGTTCCAAGGAAAAGTTCGCAAAATAGAGAAATTCGCAAAATAGTGGTTCGTTAAATAGAGGTCCGACTGTATATATATATTTGTCATGCATCGCACTTGTCTTTCTTGTTAGTCCCATATTAGTGCATAATGACACCTTAACTAATCCCTTCAGAATTTTGGCTAAGTCGGAAGTCAGGCACACTATATATGTGCGGAAGAGCTGACTGTGAATGATATTCATTAACTTTTGTTTTTAACACTCGATTACTTCCTCGTATCTGTAAGATACACAGTGATTTCTTGTTTGACTGCAAAGACATCTTTGGAGTTCGGTAATGTCCTCTCCCCCCACTTATCTTCCTATTCTGTCTTAACTTTGCAGCCAGTATTTTTCATCTGGAACGGTTTAAAGTCCTTCGTATTACTTGTGCAATGCACAAATAATAAACAAAGTCTTTATTTTATATATGTGTATGAAAATATTTTGTGTATACAAAAAATATTTTGTGTTTGTTACAATATTAATTTATTGTTAAACAAAAACCGTAACCAGAATTTAGTTTCGGGGATTGGAAGAACAATTTTATAGATTTTAAGTTATAATGACTTTCTTTTAAATGAAAGTATATATAAAAAAAAAAAAAAAATCAGTAACACTTTTCAACAGATTTCGACGTGGGACGGTCTCAGGATCGGACCCGTGCCCTCCCCCCTTCCCCCCAGATTTGAGTCTGAGTTAAAAAAAAAAAAAAATTGAAATTCTCAGCAAATTTTCTGAAAGGTTACAGCAGAGGGGGAAAGGAGAGGTAATCCCTTCCTGCTGCTAATTATTTTTGTTGTAGTTTGGGTTAACTCTGTTTATATTCAGGTCAATTTCAGGCTGAGTGGGTTCGGGTTAACCAGATTTCTAAAAAGTTCAGCATATTATTTCAGTTTAAAAATTATACATATAATAATAAATACAGATATTTGTATGTATTTTTAACGCGATCCTTTGATGAAATACAGGTTTTTATCACGACGCTTTGACGAAATTTGCATTTTCCCCGAACTTATGACAAAATTAGCTTTTTTCCGCGACCCTTTGACGAAATTCGCGTTTTTTTTCGTGATCCTTTGTCAAAATTTGCGTTTTTTCCGCGAGTTTTTGATGAAATTCGAGTTTTTTTTGTGAACTTTTGCCGAAATTCGCGTTTTTTTACGAAACCCTTTGTCGAAATTTGCGTTTTTTTCGCGGCTTTTTTGACGAAATTCGCTTTTTTCTCGTCTTTTTGATGAATTTCGCGGCTCTTTGACGAAATTCGCGTTTTTTTCTACAGAAATGGTCGTGTTTTTTTTGTTTTTTCACTGCTGTTTGACGAAATTCGCTTCTTTCCGCAGTCTCTTGCCGAAAGTCACGTTTCTCTGTGGCCCTTCTTTGTGACCATGCTTTTTTTTCCGCTTCCCTTTGACGGAATGCATATTTTTTTTAGCAATCCTTTGCCAAAATTTGCGTTTTTTCTGCAGCCCTTTGAGGAAATTTGCGTTTTTTCTGAGGTCATTTGCCGAAATTCACGTTTTTTTACGCAATCCTTCGTCGAAATTCACGTTTTTCCGCAGCCTTTTGATGAAATTCTCTTTTTTTCTGCGGCCTTTTGAAGAAATTCGCGTTTTTTCCAGATCCTTTGTCGAAATTTGCTTTTTTCCGCGGGGTTTTGACAAAATTAGTGGTTTTTCCGCAGCCTTTTGATGAAATTCACATTTTTCTGTGGCCCTTCTTTGTGACCCTTCTTTTTCTTTTTTTTTGCGATCCTTTAACGAAATTCGCGTTGTTTCAGCTTCCCTTTGACGAAATGCGTTTTTTTTAGCGATCCTTTGTCGAAATTCGCGTTTTTTTCTGTGGTCATTTGCCAAAATTCGTGTTTTTTAATGCAATCCTTCGTCGAAATTTGCGTTTTTTCCGCGGCTCTTTGACGAAATTTGCGTTTTTTTTATGAAATTTGCGTTTTTCTGCGGCCTTTTGACGAAATTCACATTTTTCTGTGTCCCTTTGATGAAATTCATGTTTTCTCAGCTTCCCTTTGACGGAATGCGGGGTTTTTTTAGCGATGTTTTGTCGAAATTTGCAGTTTTCTGTGGTCCTTTGACGAAATTCGCGTTTTTTCTGTGGTCATTTGACAAAATTCGCGTTTTTGCGCAATCCTTCCTTGAAATTTGCGTTTTTTCGCGGCTTTTTGTCGAAATTCGTGCTTTTTCTCGTCTTTTTGATGAAATTTGCGTTTTTCTGTGGCCTTTTGACGAAATTCACGTTTTCCCGTGTCCCTTTGACGAAATTCGCGTTTCTTGCGATCCTTTACGAAATTAGCTTCTTTTTCGCAGCCCTTTGACGGAATGCGTGTTTTTAGCGATCTTTTTTTCGAAATTCGCGTTTTTTCCGCAACCTTTTAATGAAATTCGTGTTTTTTCTGCGGCCTTCTGACGAAATTCGGGTTTTTTCTGTGCTCATTTTGACGAAATTAGCGTTTCCTCTAGAATAATTTGACGAAATTCACGTTTTCTCCGCTATCATTTGACGAAATTTGACTTTTTTCGCGATCCTTTGACAAACTTCGCATTTTATCTGCGGCCGTATGACATAATTCTGGTTTTTTTCCTTGATCCTTTAAAGAAATTGGAGATTTTTTTTTGCGAACGATTGACGAAATTGATTTTTTTCGGCGACCATTTGTCAAAAATCGCGATAATTTTTTAAGTTCAAATTTTCGGACTGATGACCGAATTTTTCAAATTTTCGGAACAAAGTCACCCTTGCACCCCCCCCCCACCCCTGGCTACGGCCTTATTGACAAAAATGATTTCTGTTTATAACACAATGCAACGTGTTTTGTAAGATTTAGAACATTATGAAAATTTAAGTCAGCCCCCCCCGAAATAAAATCCTGGGTACGCCACTGCCTGGAAGAGTGTGCCCTCATCTTTTATCCGGGCTTGGGACCGGCATTTACTGTTTAAAACTCCTAATTTTAAACAGTGAAAGGCAGATTTATACACACACACACATTCACACAAACTTTATTTATTTATTATTATTTTTAGCTGCTAACAATGCGCATATTTCGCAGTCTTGAGTTCATAATACTGTATTTCTTTCAACTGCCACCCAGATCCCCTTTGAAGATACTTTTCAAATAATTTAACGATCTTTTGGTGACTCTCCTCTAAGTTTTCTTCGATACTGTCGTTGGTAAATTGTCGATATGTATTACCACGGAAATAAGCTTCGATTACTTCCATTTCATCTTCTAAGGAGCTCTTTTCTAAAAGCATTTTTATTAGCAGATACCACTTAATTGCTTGCTCCTCTTCTACAGTTTTTTCCAGAATTTCCCGTAATTCTTCTCGAGTAGCTTCATAAAAAGTAGTGATATCGAACATGGTCTCTTCTTCAGGCTCTATCATGATGGTCTTGAAAACGCCAAATGCTTCAGTTTCCTTCCTTGCTTTTCTGCTTAAGGTTGGTATCGTTCTTGCTTTTTTCACTGAGACATATTCCCTTACATTATAATCATGAGACACACGCATATGATGCTTGAGGTTTGATTTTTTCACAAATTTCAAATCACATTTTTCACAGTTGAAAGGCTGTTTTCCATATCCATGACTTGAACACATGTGGCACATGAGATTTCGTTTAGAAGCAAATTTCAATACGCATTCTTTACAAATGTAAAGTGGATTTTCATGTGATTTCATATGTTACTTCAGATTATCTGTTCTAGAAAACTGTAACTTGCAGAAATTACAAATAAAACTTTCTCGCTCCGTATCATGTATCTTCTTATGCCTTTTGAAATTGCTTTGTTTAGAGAATGATTTCTGACATGTCTCACAAACGTATGTGTTCTAAAAATATAAAAAAGACAACGTTAGTTTTATCTATCATAATAATTTTTAAAAGAAACAGCATACCTTTTCATAATTAAATTCTTCTCAAATTAAAATACAATTCTTTTCACCCTACTAAAAAAATTTTAAGCCCTTTTTTATGAACATTTTTCGATCTTTGCATCTTTTATATTACATAGACATTTTTTAAAATTTAATATAAAAGAAAATGTTTTGAAATTCAAAATAACAAAAATCAATTCTATTAAACGATGTACTTGCATACGCTTTAAGATCCTATATCTAAACAAATAATTCTTTCACTTATATACATAAGATTAAAAACAATTCTTTATTCATTTTAAATATTTTAAAGACTTTTACTTCAATGGTATGATTTTGTCTAAAGAAAAGTAATCTCCTCTATAAGAAAACACTTCTGAATAAATAAATATATATATATATACAACACATACATAAATTAACGCATACATTAACTAGAGAAAATTCAATCGCAATAAGGATTATGAAATAAGTTTACAACCCTACCGGCATATTGTTAAGTAATTCCATTTAATGACTAAAACTAAAGAAACTTAATTAAAATAATTCAATTATCACTTGAGTATAGTTAATCACATTCACTGTACATATCATTTAAAAGTTTAAAAAATGCATATTTAATTTTATTAACTAAGCTTAGTCACCTTATTTCAATGTGAAAATATTTTAAAATCCTTAAAAGAAAAAAAGTATTTTTAAATCTAATTTAACTAAATACTCGAAAATTTGCATGATTTTAAATAGTAAATACATTGAAATATTCTACTTTCAAATCTTAATTAAATATCCACTATTCTATTTGATAAAACGTGAAAAGTTACCTTTTTCCATTATTAAACCATACAACAAAATTATGAAAAGTTTACCGATTAAAAATTTACTTTTCATAAAACCTTTTACAGAAAATTATTCTAGCATGGATAGGTACTGACTTATCAGAGATTTTCACACAAACGCTGACTCATTGATAAGATAGTCTTATTAGAGCATAATAAAACGCGACCACCATTCATTACATTAGTAAATTGCTCATATTGAAATGCGGTAATATTTTTTCAACTTTTATAAAGTATCCTATGTTTTCTTTCTACCAGCTCACCACATTCTAAGATTTGATTCCTAAACAAGTAAAAATTAAATTTAAAAAATCAAAAAATCCGACTGGATAAAAAGCGAACTAATTAATTATTTCTCATCAATGTGAAACTATTTTTTATATTACTCACCTATTTTTATTTATTTATTTGTATTGATGACTTTTAAGTTGTGTTTAATTGTTTGTTCCTATATATAAACACTGTTTTGGTGAGGCCTAAAAATGTCTATAAAGGTTAGAGCTGCAGTAAAGCTAAAGATCCTACCTAAACAACTTCCAGGTTGTATGATATTTAAACCGCGTTTCTAACTGTAAAATAGTCAATGAAACATCGTCTTCATTTTGAAAGACCTATCCAATGATATTCCACTCAATATGTTGCGAAAAAAAATTTTTCGTCTCTACCGCCATTTTGAATTTATAAAAACAACAACTAATCTATAACCATCGGACGATTAAAACGAATCGATATAGACCACATTTATTAAAATCCATCCAGCTGTTGGGATGCTTCGAGGGTATAAAGAAATCCACATACCCAGATACGCGTGAAACACATAACCCTTCTTGCCAGTCGGGTAAAAAGACTGTGAAACTAATTCAAATAGACAAAAGGAGGTATTCTTCTTAATACTTTTCTATGCATCTTCGAAAAATTAACCTATATAACAAATTTCTCCCAATAAAAGTTTAACTTGAAAGCAACTTACTTGTGAAAAATATATAAACTTTCAAAATATATATGTATTAGAAACACATGCAATTGACGATTTGTTGATAAAGCGCACTTGTTAAGACATGACTAAATCATTACCTCTATAAATTTACAAAAGCAGTTTTAAGCGAAAACTTCGAATAATAGTTTTAAAATAAAAACATAAATCACCTCATCATAGTTTCAAAATAAAGACTAAATTCATTTCTTTATGAAAAAGCAGCTTATATAGAAAAAATATTCATAAAAATATATAGTATAATGAAAAATAAAACAATCCTGCAGGAAAAAATAATAGTAACACTTCATTTAAAAAAATAGGAAAAAGCATTTTTACTAATAAACATTAAAAAAATTGTTTAAAAAATTTTCACTTTTTTCTTTGAAATATAGAAAAATTATTTTATTTTAGAAAATATGAAAAAAGAATTTTTACTAATATACATTTTTTTTTAATATGGACTTTTTAAAAATATAAAAGCATTTCCAAAGTAAATTTTAAAATATAAACTTAAATAAAAAAAAATATGAAATGCATATTTACTTATACACATTAAAAAAATAGTTTTTTAAAATAGATTTAAACCTTTTCATTTTAGAAAAATATCAAAAACATTTCTACTACTACACATTTTGAAAATAGATTCCATAAATAGTTTTAAAAAATTAGTTTTAAAATATAGACTTAATTCATTTTAGGAAATACGAAAAAAAACATACAATGTTAAACATACAATGTAAACATAGAATAGTCATCGAAAAATATATAGTATAGCGAAGGAGAAAAAAGAATAATAAAGAAATAATAATAATAACATTTCATTTCAGTAAAATATTAAAAGCAGTTTTGCTAATAATAAAATAAACTAATAGATTCAATAAATAGTTAAAAAAATAAAGACTTAAATCATTTTAGAAAATATAAAAAACTTTTTTTTTTGCTAAAAGACATTAAAAAAAAGGTTCCCTATATAGTTTTAAAATACAGACTTAATTCATCTCATTTTTTGAAATAGATATGAAAAACAGAATTTTAATATGTATCAGCACATACTTCCTGAAAGTATAGGATTTAAAATTACTCTTTCAACCAAATCTATCATTTAAGAAATGTTCATTAAACATATATATATAATCATTTCACAGGAAATAAACAAAAAAGGACCTCTATCCTTTATTTCAAAAGTTGAATTTTATCTACACTAAATTAATTTAAAAATACTTTCATTTATCAATAAATATACAAGCATCCACAAATAAAAGTATATAAATTATTTTTTGAATGTCTTACTTTTTCCTGAAGAGTCGGGGATTCAATTGAGCTGAGCGGGTTCAAAGACATTCTTGCTGGCTATAAAAATCCGAAATGAACGCACAAACTATCAATATATCATCCGTAGACATGTTGATCCTACTAAGTACAGATCAAGAGACTGAATGATGATAAAATTTTACTGTGTGCGAATATATAGATCAGTTTCAATCACGTGATCAGAATCCTCCAACCAATCAAAATCGCGTGTTATGCCCAAAAACGCCATTTGGAAAATAATGACTTTAAAGTTTCGGAAACGCCGCTTCAGCTATTCTGCGGGTATAATTCTCAAAGCCAAAACTTCTGTTCTAATGGGAATTTCAAGGAAACAATTATATCAAAATATTAAAAAAAGATAGGAGTTTAACATCTAAAAAAATTAAAATTTCTTAAATTTGGAAGCTTTAACCCCTTGAAGGGCGCCGTTTGCAGTCTGCAAACGGTTAATTTTAATGCCGAAATTAACAAACGGGACCAGAATTTTTTAATACACTTTCGATCTCATAATATACGTGAAAAATAGCTTTTGATTATTTGCAAATAAATTTGTTCTTAAATTGCGGTGTGAATTAAATATTTGAACATTTTTAGAGCAGAAATGCCTTGCCCCTGAAAGGGTTAAGAGTCCTGCGACCACTTAATCCTTTCCGACACGGAGTAAATCTATTTATAAACTTATGAAATGAAATAATGAACTGACACCAGAATTTATAAACGAATTTATTAGAAAATGCGAACTTGCTTATTTTCACGTACATGATAAAAGGAAAATTTTAATTAAATATTCTTGGTGTCGTTAGTCTGTTTTGGAATTGAAATTAGGCGTCCGTTTTTTAAGGTCATCGCCCTCGAAAGATTTAATTAGAATGAATCGCATAAATACTGTGGGATTCGCGATAGTTTGCATTGATTGTATCTCTCAATACGCCTCGAGTAACTTTAAAAGTTAATTAAACACCTATCTGGAAAATCGCGGCACTGAACAAGGCGGCGCTGCAACTTTGAGACCTCAATTCGAAGCCCGCTTAGCACAATGCCAAATTTAAACTTTGAACAAATGTTTTGTTTTAGCTACACTGTAGAGATAAAGGTTATTACTACGCCGAATTTAGTTTCATGAAATGCCAAATGAAGTTTAACTATGCACTGCATTTATTGTCAGTACCGAATTAAGTTCATCATAAACAGATTAGAATAATATTAAAAAAAGAGTTATACGAATAGCTATATTTGATATTATTTAGGTTCCATATCTCTTTGAACTTTCGTGGTATACCCATTTACACTTTTCTAATATATACAGTTATACCCAGCCCTAAGTTGTATAGTTTTTTACAAAGTCTTAGTATTCTTTTAGCAACTTTTTTTTCCCTTAATAATACAATTACAAATTCATATATTTATTTTACGGAACCCTCTGTACTCGAGTAATGCTCTCACTTACCGTTTATTAGCTTTTTGAGTTGTTAATATCTTAATGTATATATTCTCCACTAACCTCCCCCCCCCCCCCCCCCCCCAAAAAAAAAAAAAAAAAAAAATCCAGACTACATTGAACACGTTGGATATTTCAATAGCGGACTAAAAGTTCATTTATTCTAAAATCTTGTACCCCCCTTGATTTTTTTTCTGCCTGAGCTATAATTCCAATACATTCTGAATTATTTGAATGTGAAAGCCTTTCATTTATCCAGTACATAATTTTATTTATAATATCCTTCTTCGGGCTATAAATGAAATTGTTCTTTTCCCTGATTATGAGTATAATTAAACAAGAATTTAATGGTAACATTTTAATTATTCATTATTTTGATAAGTGAAATCTTTAAAGCATATTTTTTTATCATTCAAAACAATTTTAATGATTAAATATATTAATTAAATTAAAAAAATGAGTAATAAATTTATTACTTTTTATGAATGACATCTTGAAACATTTTCACAATTTTAAAGGCATGTTATGAGGCTTAATTTTTTAGATATCAAGATTACATATGATTTATTTACAGTCATTATAAAACTGAAGTTATTTTATTTAAAAAAATGGATAAAAATTCAATTAGAAACTCATTACTTTTTCATTCTAGATTAATAACAAACAAAATCATACACTATACTATTCATTCTAGTACAATGGAAAATCATTTATGCATTTCTCACTTCTATGAATTAACTTTTAAACCTTTTTTTCCCCTATGATTCCAATCATTGGTGAACACTAGGGAGGGGGACGACTGCCACAACCCAGATTTTAAAATTTTCTTTTTCTCATATTATTTAAAAAAAATATATTAAAATTTATTCTTTTCAAATTGTTTCAAATATTTAAACACTAACAGAAATTGGAACTGGGGATTTTTTGCCAGGGTAGCCTTGCCTTCCCCTCACCACTTCTGTGGAAGGTAATTTTTAATTCTGTTTTACTTTTTAAATTCATGTGTTGTTAAAATAGATCTTAAACAAGGGTTTGCAGGGGAACAGAGCCCCTTGGTGACAAAAATAATAAACTGTTTCAACTTTTCATTTTTAAAAAGAAAAACAATGTAGAATATTATTTTGGAATTTTAATATGTCTTATTTTGTTACATTTTGGTATTGTTTTATTTTAATATGTTTAAAAATTATCTTGCACATGAGGTTATGATTAAAAGAAAACAAAATCTTGGTTTAAATTCATATTTATATTCTTCATTAAAAGAAAAAAGAAAGTGCAGACTACATTGGATATGTTGTATGGTATATGTTGGATACTTCAATATACTTTATGTAATTTCAATTGTCTTCTCAAGGATATCCATCCTCACTACTTTCCCCTTCGGTGTCATAGGAAAAGGTAGAGCTAAGCAGACAAACGTGGTGTTACCATAGTTACTGGCCAAAGATAAAGACCAAAAACTGACCTTGATAAGGCAATTGAAATTACATATAGTATAGCAAACCACATGTTTTAATGTTTTTGTTTAAAAGTTTGTCGCAAAATCTTGCCCTCCCTTCACTTTTTCTGCACGAGCCCATGATTTCAATATATTCTTAATAATTTGAATATGAAAGCACTTATGCAGCACATAATTTCATTTATATGTCCTTCAGTTTATAAATGAAAATTAGTTTATGCAGAAAATCCTCCCCCCCTCACCATTGAACAAAAAATTAATGATAGCATTTTAATTATCATTTTGATAAATTGATTTGATATGATTTGCTTTAACACAAATTTTTAATTAATCTACATTTTAAAAAGTTTGATTTAATATATCCATGAAATTTGAAAAAATAATGTACTAAATTTATTATTTAAAAAAACAATGTTTTAAAAGTTACTGAATATATATCACATACATTAATTTGTGAAATATATGTCATTAAGCATCTACACAAGTATAAGTAAATATAAGGTTTATATTTTTTAATATCAAGATTATATATGATTATCATATGTTACAAATGATTTGTTTACAATTATTATAGAATTGAAATAATTTTATTAAAAATATTTTCCTTTTTACAGTATTATTGTTATATTATCATCACTATTTGAAAATTACAATTATTTGTATCTAATTCTAAGTTTGTTTATATACATAACAAATTATTAAACAGATCTCATATCTCATCCTTGGTTTATAATTCAATGAATTATTTATAACTATTGCGTTTTCAAATCAATATTAACTATCATTCATTTATGAGCAATACAAAATATTTTTTCCTGCCTGTCTGTTTGTAGTTTAGCTAACAAACTTTTATTGGTAAATAGAAAAAAAAAATCACAAGCTGTTAAATGTTACAATATTTAAATTTACATATCGAAAAATTATAGCGAAATTTGTATTCTGAGTTTTTAAAAAAAAGAACAAAAAACCCTTTTACATCATGTTTGGATTAATTTTTTACAAAATAAAATCGATCGAATTTTAGCACACCTCGGAAAAAAAATAATAGAAAACATAATATTCACAACAGTTTAAATCGTCACTGTTTAAATATGATTATATTTTTCAACGTTTGCTGATATTGGATCAAAAATCGCCGCAATACGTGATATGTTGACATGTTCTGTTTACGTTTTTCGGAGTTGTGACCGGATTGAAACGGCTTTGAGGCAGTCGCAACTTTACGACTCATTCGGCTGGAAGGCGTTTCATTTGTATCGCGTGCAGCAGGATTTGTGACTGCGACCCAAGTTATGACGGGAATCGTTTCAGCTGTATCCAGGCCTGTGGTCGTAGAAATGATTTCAAGGAGGAATCGTTCTTATGATTAGAGTTGATTCAAAGGTTCACTGGAACCATACTATAGCTCCGGCTGGCGAAATTCTAAAATGGAGGGCCAAAATCACAGTCAGGTGAAATACAGCCACCCCATTGGTTGTGTGGTCGCGTGGTTTTAAGAAAGATAAGGGTGAGGATCACCAACTTGTTTCCCCATTTGAATTTTGAAAGGAGTGAGAGGAAAAGTAATTTTGAAGCGATTGTTACCTTATTTACATTTATGCATTATTTACCTTATTATTTTGTTCACTTTTATTTATAATAAACAATCGAAATTAAGTAAATTAAGATATTTTGATAACATTTTATACAACGAGAATGAATAGTTTAGATTACAAGTTGTAACAATTTTTAAATGATATGACATGACAATTATTCTTTAATAAAATTTAGTTTTCATTGAAAAATACTTGTAATATCATTTAAAAATTGTCTATAAATTCCGTATGGTAAAAATCTCAATAAATGTTCTCCTCTACACACCCCCCCCCCCCCCCGCACAATTTAAATCCATAAAATCACAAAAAAAATAATATTATTCCAGAAAATGTCAACAACTATTTAATATTTAAAAAAAAGAACCCTTTCTAGACTCTAAGTCGGAAACTTTAAATTAACAAAATTATATTTAAAAAATTACAAAAATAATTTAAAACATACAGAATTTAATGTTTTAGCATTAAATAATAATAATAAAATAAAAAAAACTTAAAAATAAATCCAAAAAAATATTTTTAAGTCGCTCCAGGTTCTCTGCCCATAAAATAAATATGAAAGTAAAAAAGTTTCTGTTTTTAACCCTTTATGCCCGACGGGACATTAAAGTGCCATTAAAATAACTTGTGATAAAACTAATTTAATACATCGATAGTTATACTGTTTAGGATGATTTATAGATGTTTTACTTTATCTTATTCCAAAAAAAACATTATTGGGTGCACAAAAAAAATTAAAAAAAAAATTCTTTTGTTTTTGCATCTTTTTCAGCTTTCTTGGCGTTGACAGATTGGAGGGGGGAGGCGCAAGTTTCTGTTTCAAAATATTTCTATAGTAAGAAATGATATTTGTATATTTTGTAATTCTACAAAATACTAAAAAACAAGATTTTAAATAAAAGATTTGAGGGAAGTTACAAATATTGCACAAAATCCCTATAAATTTAATTTAATTAATTTTGGCAAAATCCTTCTAAAATTTATTAAATGATTGTGTAAATCTTCTAATGTAGTTTCAAAAATTCACAAAATATGCTTTAGAAGATGAAATTTTCACAAATTCGTAATTTGGGACATAAAAGGTAAACATTCTTTTATAGACATTCAATATTTATTTTAAAAATCAAACCTAATGACTGCTATTCAAGTCCGCTGCAATGTGTTAATTTGGCGTGACCCCGATAATGGAAATTTGCTTCGTTTAATTTACGATTAGAAAAGCATGAACTTGTGCATTTATTTTAAAAATTACAATTTTCTCTGTTTTTTTTTTCTAATATATGCAAAAGGAAAAAAAGAAGCATAGTTTAAACAACCTTTCAAGATTTCTAAATTGTTTTTTGAAACATAAAATCATTAATTAACGATAAAAGTGCATTTAAAAAATATATTTATATTTTATTTTTTCATTTTAATATTTAAAATATTTCATTGTTGCAGTTTCACAGCTAATTGGCATATTTTAGCGTGCATGATCTGGCACATAATTAATTCCATTCTTCTTGTAATTCTTATACAATTATAATGATAAACATTATTTAGCAATTTGCCACTTGGACCCTCCTTAGGGAAACATATTATTAATTTATAATTAAATTCTCAAAATATTAAAATGTTATATTGTCATCGAAAAACTGTTTATTCTTAATGATTAAAATCGGTTTAAAAACTGACATTATTTTTTAAAATTATTTTCCATTAGGCAAAATTTTTTGAAAGTTTTTAATATTCTAAGTTAGTTATTGAATTTTTCTATAGAAAAGTGTGAATATTTGTTTTATTTTGGATTTTAAAAGTAACATAAGGAAAAAAAAAAGTGCAAGTTGTATTTTTAATTTTCATTAACTAAAAAATTACTTGCCATATTATTTAAAAATTTTTACAGCTTAAAATCGAAATCTTTCATTCACATTTTTTAAAAAGTCATCAAAATATCTTGAGTTAATTTCAATGGCTTATTTTAAATGAAATAGAAAAAATTCGCTTCAATACATGATTTTTTCTCGGAAAAGAGAGTATCCGACGTTTCCCCTAGCGCTAGAGATTGCTCCCTGAAAAGGACGCGACTCAATGACCAATGAGATGCTCGGATTTCACCTGACTGTGATTTTGGCCCTCCATTTTAGAATTTCGCCTCCGGCTGCCGGAGTTCTACCCAATGTTTTACTGTATTTGTCCTTTCAGGGAAAGAAGTTAGGTTCAATTTCATTGGCTATCGGTGAAGCGATAGCCAATGAAATTGCAGGATTTCGCACTAATGCTAAAAGTCTTATGGAAAGTCAAATTTCGCATGAGAGAATATAACTTTTTATCTCTGTAGAATAAATCTAAATCTTTGAATCATTCATCGCATTGAATACGAATCATTCAAATTGATTAAATCATTAAGGCGTTTCCACATGGTTTCCACAGACGAATCTGAAATTGAAATCATTGTATTCTATGGAATAGTTTTTTTAGGTAAGTTTATTTATTATATACCTGACGTCGTTTCAAAGTGTTTAAAAGCCTGTGGGCTAATCCATGAAATCATGGACAAACATTGAAAAAAAATAATATTTATGAATGTACATTTATTACATTTTTTGTCAACAAAAATGTTCAAAGTTATTTTTCCATGCAAAATAAAAATTGGCAACAGTAACAGTGTTTTAAAACCATGTGGTTCGTGATTTGCGGTGAGAGCGATATTATGGATTTTTTAACTTCATCGTCTGCTATAATTGGTAAGTTTGAAACATTTTACTATGTTTGTACCTTTTTCATATCTAATAGTTACATAATTAATACCTTTTTAAAGTAACAGATTGCTTAATTCTAAATCAAATCACTACATGACTATATCTTTGTTACACATGTAACGTGAGTCACAAAAACATGCATTTTTCATCACTGCTGAAAAAATACTGAATGCATTTATGTATAATTTCATACTTTCCTTCTGTGATATGCTAACAATTAATATATAACCCTAAAAATAAATTATAAGCTTTAAATATATAGAATAAACACTAATTACTTTGGTAATGTGAGTCACTGTAACGTGATCCATGTAATGAGAGTTACATTTGAAAAAAAGTTAATACTATATTTTATCTTTTAAATATTGCTATTAAGTTGCATAGAAAACCTTTTTGGGACTAGTGTTGATATGCTGGTCCCAGTCCGAAGATGCCACCAAGGCTTGGCAAAACACAAATATGGTTGCTAGAATGATATGTGTGATGTTGGCGTGGTGAGCCAATCGTGATTGTTCAAGAGTAGGGTCTTTTCAGCAACCCCAAGAGACAGGTGTCAGGATCATTTGTTATTTACTTACTGACTGACTAAAAGTGGTTTGGTCCATAGCTGACGTTGCAAGATGGCTATGTTCGCTTTATTCTGTGCTAATAAAGAGAAGATTAAGTTGCATAAGGCATTTCGCTTTTTAGGCTTTTTTTTTAGGTTGGTGATGTGGGGGGGGGGGGGGTAAATACAAAAATAATGTATATTAAGACAGTATAAGCTTTTGAATTTATTAATATACTTGTATTTACATATATATTTAATTATAATCCAAAAGTAATACGGCATAAACGTAACATTCTGAAAATTAGTACCATTAAATATATATTTAAAAGATGGAAAGGTGTTGAATGAGTTCGTCCGCATTAGGGTCATTCCATATCAAATCAACCAAAAAAAATTATTTTTGAACCTTCAGGATTCAGATTTTTATATTTTTTTGTTTATTTGTTGTACCTGTCAAGAGGACAAGAAAAACCAAAATTTCCGATTTTTTGGGTTTTTAATTTTTGAGTTATCGACTTTCAAAAAATGAAAAATTGCCGAAATTTGACTCCACTTTGACACCTTTAAACAGCTGTAGGCAAAAAACTACTTGACTTAGAAAGCTCAATTTGGTATCATTCTCTTCTGCTTTTTACGATCTTTAATTTGATATACAACATGATTAAAGTATTTAAAATTTAATTTTTTAATTAAAAATTTAAATTTTAAAATTTCAAAAACACCCCTTTTGATTTTTTTGAAAAAAATATATGTTTTAAAGACATCAATTGACTATGTGTATGCCAACTTTCATAATGGGATGACAATGGGTTCCTATGGAAATTAATATTTTTGTATTATCATATACGAAATTTGCTATACTTGTATTTTCATGTCAAAAGCGTAACTGTAAACTCATTGGTTAATGTTTGAATTAGAGGTCTGCACAGGTCAAAATTTACAGGCCTGGGTCTGGTATAAAAATTAAGTTTGGCCTGAGCTTGGTCTATAGAAAAAAAAATTTATGGCCTGGCCTAGTATAAAAGTTTGGCCTGAGACGGCACGGTATAAAAGTTAACAGTTTGGCCCCAGCCCATACAAAAAAAAAAAAATAAGGGCCCGGTCCAGGATAAAAGCTAAAAGTTTGGCCAGCCCAGCTGAGAAAAAAGTTAAATTTTTTGCCCAACCAGACTGAATTTCTACAAAACATGGATTTTTACGTCGATGTGATTAAAAATTGTCTCATACGAGAAGTTCTGATCAAAAATACTTATTTTAGCCTTTTATTATTATTCGGGTTTATAATCTTTATTTTTAAAGAAGGGCCTTAGGCTGCGATTTTTTTCTTTTTTTTATGAATCTCTATTTGCTTCTAAATGTTTGTTATCATTAATATTGTTAATCCATACTCCAAGTATTGGAAACTTAAAAATCTGAAAAATGCTATACAGTAAAATCTTCTAAGACAGAATTGCATAGAAAAGAAAAATAAAGCATTATAGACAGGTTCCCTTCTTAGCAGGTGTGAATGTATTACATTATTTTCTCCACATACGAGTATTATTATACAGTAGACTCCCTCAAATCCGCAGATGCCTAAAATCCATACATCATCACAGATGTAAACGATGAAACTTTCAGTTCAGATGTAATGACAAAATTACAGAATTTTTTAGTTTTATAACATTCTGTATGCATTTTAATATGTAATTCTTGATAATATGACTAAACTCGTGGTTTTTCATGAAGTATAATTTTTTTTCTGAAAAAAATCCAAGATATTGCTGATATCACTGGTAATCACAATCTTTTTACCAAAAATATTTATGCAGTAATCAAGCTTTTTTGGTTATTAAGACTAGCTAAACCGGAAATAAAACTTCCTTACTTTATGATTTTTATGTGAAATTATAAAGTACCTTTAAAAGGAAAATTTTGTTGAAAAATTCAAGGGATGTATCTCATCTTTATTATGCATATTTAATTATACATTATTAATTATCTACTTGACCTTTTAATAATTTAATCATTTTTAAAAATATCTTACTTTTGATCATTTTAGTTTATTACTTTACTTAATTATTTTAATATTTTACTATATTGCAAGCATTCATTATAATTTTGATTGCATTATTACATTCAAATTATTGTTTAAAAAATGTAAACAAGGCAATGACCAGAAATCTTCAAAATTCTAAAATCCACACACCCTCTGGTCCCAAGCTGTGCAGATTTGAGGGAGTCTACTGTAATAATTTTGCATGGACTTTCACATTTTTCCTTTTAAGACAGGATTCTGTCATAGGCAGTTTCTTTTTAACAGGTTTTGCTGTATTTTAATTTTATTGCCTAGGAATTTACTATTCTTTAAAATGAATAAATTTTAAAGTTTAATCGTAGAATGACGATTTAAAAATATATGCATTTTTTGCAAAAATTTTTAAGTCAGGCCAAATTTTACTGATAGCACGGTCCAGACCACGCTGAGACGATGATTTTCATACAGGCTGGATCGAGACAAGAACTAAAAATTTTGACTTGTGCAGACCTAGGAAGAATGAAGCCAGACCCCTGGCTGGGTTCTCAAAAAATAAGTTAGGCCTGATCCTTCAGAGAAAAGTAAGGCCCGAGTGTCGTGAATAAAAATAGCCCAGACCTCTAGTTTGAATACTACTACTAATCTATGAAGTAGTTTTTGTATTACAAGTAAATATGAAAATTTAATCTATTAAATATATCAGGTAATAACAATTTGAGAAATGTTCGTTTATTTAATGACAATTGAGTAGTCATACTAATTCATGGTTTACTTTTAAATTAAACAATAAAGATATTCAAAAGGAAATTAACTTACAGGCTCAGTGTAAAATTAACCCTGTATAATCAATTGCAAGTGAATATAAAATAAGCTTCCTACATTCAAAGGGACCAGCAATTTCATTTTTTTTTTTTTATACACAATTAAATGATATATTAAATGTATTAGGGGAGATCTTTTTGCAAAAAGTTGAGCTGTTACTGCAACTGGGAAAGTTTATATTCTGAGTAATGAAGTTGACTTCGTTTGTAAAATTCCTATCTTAAAAGTCCTTGAAATGAAATTTTTTTGCATATTTATGTTTTTAATTACAAACAAATTTCAATTTTTAATAACATTTTATAAAATATTAATTGTGTAGCAAATATTATAAAGTCATATGTGCACTGAATGTTTCAAAGAGCTGCTTCATGAATTAAGCATAATTGGATAACAGGTGTAAAGAGTCCTACCTCTTGATAACTACACCTAAAGCTTCAAATATCAAATTCCATTGAAGCTAGCTAATACAACATTCATATAATATGTCGAGCAATTTTAGTGGACTGTTTGTTACAAGTACCTGATCTCCATTAAGATAATTTGAAATTGATTATAAAGACTAAAGAGTTAGACACAGAGCCTGTAAGTTTTTGCATATTTTTATTGTTTAAAAGTTAACCATGTATTAGAATGCCTGCTCTACTGTCATTAAATAAACAAGCATTTTACAAATTATAACTTGATATTATATTTAATAGATTAAATTTTCATATTTATTTGTATTACAAAAACTACTTAATAGATTAGTCGTCGTATTCATTCAAACATTAACCAATGAGTTTACACTTTACAGTTACGCTTTAAACATGGAAAACAAGCAAATTTCATATGTAATAATACAAAAATATTAATTTCCATAAGAACCCATTGCCATCCCATTATGAAAGTTGGCATACACATAGTCAATTAATGTCTTTAAAACATATATTTTTTTCAAAAAAATCAAAAGGGGTGTTTTTGAAATTTTAAAATTTAAATTTTTAATTTTTTAATAAAAAATTTACATTTTAAATAATTTAATCATGTTGTATATCAATTTAAAGATCATTAAAAACAGAAGAGAATGACACCAATTAGAGCTCTCTAAGTCAGATAGTTTTTTGTCTACAGCTGTTTAAAGGTGTCAAAGTGGAGTCAAATTTCGACAATTTTTCATTTTTTAAAAATTAATAACTGAAAAATTAAAAGCGCAAAAAATCGGAAATTTTGGTTTTTCTTGTTAACTTGGCAGACTCTACCACTGCACCGAAAATTATAAATTTCTGAGATGTCAAGGTTCAGACCATTGGGTGATTTGACATGGAATGACCCATTAATACAATTTTCTGTTTGTTAAATAATACAGAAATATAAAATATAGACAAATATATAAAAATTCATAATAGAAGATTCTTTTTACAGAAAGGAAGGAATATTAGATTCTCTAGAATAGCCAAGGAATATTAATATTGATAAATTATTTTATCTCAGTACAGAATAAAAAAATATATATTTTATGTAAATAATAAAATGCGTACTGAGCTTTTCGACATTTTTTTCATTCCTTTTCCATGTATGTTTTACATTCATGAATAACTCATGTTTTATTTATTTATTTTTTTTATCGTATTGTTGGTGGTCTAGACTGCTGCATAATTTGTACTCAGAGTCAGTTAATTATATAGGCGAACGCCGTTCGCAGAAAATTTTCAAAGTTGCAGGCAGTTTTGATTTTTTTTTTTCAAATTTCTTTATATAAAAAAAAAAATATCAAGACCCCCCCGGGCGGAGAATCTGTGTGATGCACGTCACAGACTCTTGAGAAGGTCTGCAGACTATTTTTCAACTGGAGAAAAAAAAAGTTTGCTAGAAATTATTTGCCATGCATCATGATACAGTACTTTTTGGAAGGCGCGCCACATACGAGTTTAAAACTTTAAAATATTGTAAGTGCGGCACTTATGCCGGAACAGCAGGTATAATGTTTTTTTTCCCCTCCTGCCAGGGCCGGTAGCAGAAACAGAGCAGCACCGAGAAGGGTGCTGGAGATTAATTTAACAGATTTAAAAAATATTTTGTGTTACAAAAATAAATGTTAAATGATCGCTTTTAAATAAAGTTTATTTGGTTGGAAATTTTTGCAAATCTTTTTACATTCGAAAGGGGAATATTGTTTTAATATCTTAGTAAATATTATCGTCTTTTCAATAAAGTCTAATTCAGAAAACTGGAGGGGGGGGGGGAGTGCGTGTAACGTAATGCGAGGGATTAGAAAGAGTGCATTTGTCTTTGAAAGAGGGCATTTAAGTGCAGCAGACTGTTTATAAAATTTCTACTTGTATTGCAGACTGCAGAAAAAAATTCTGCTTAATAATGCTTGTAAATTATTTTTCTTTTAGTGATGTTGCTTAGTGGCATTCCACTCACATATAACTTTTAATTTTTGTTGTTAGCAGCAATATCTGACTCGGGAGGGGTGCAGCGTTTTTTTGCAGAAAAATTTTAAGAAATTATTTGAGTTTGCAGACAGTTTTACATTTTATCTAAGTCTGTTGGTACTGACCGAACCCGGAATGAAAGATATTAATTCATGTTTTAATGTATGAAAAGAAATCTATAATTTTATCTTTAATGCCAATTTTGTCTTTTATGTAGAATAATGGACATAGCTATATTATTTATTATTCAAATAAAGTAAAACATCCAGGGCCGAAACTAGAGGAAGATGTACCCCGGGCACCAAAACGAAAAGCGAAGCTTTTGTTTATCGTTTCATACAAAAGTATATAGGGTAGATGTGCCAGTAATGGACACCCCTTGATGTTTTTGGTTCATAAAAAAATAACTAATAAACATTTAGCTTTATTTTTTTTATAATTCCCCCTTGTATGTTTTATAAAACTGGGTTCTTGTTGATACTTTTAATCAAACCAATCAGGAAGCAGAAAATAATGTTTCAAAGTTTCACTGTTTTTCTGTGAAAATCTTCATGAAGAGGCTAAGAGTTGGCTTCGTTTAATCAATTTATATATTTATTTTCTTGCAAAATTTGAATGTTTTTGTTTGAGTAGCAATAGAAAACTTTGAATTTTATATACCAATGGCCATTTACAAAATTTCATTTATTTTTAAGATTTTAAGAGGGGTGTCCATTACTGGGATGGTTAATTAGTCATTTTCCAGTAATGGACACCCCATGTAGACATTGCTAAAAATGCAATTTTAGGCTGAATCCATATCAACTCGGGCAGGGGGGGTTACCTTCATAGTCTCAGAAGTTTTTGAATTGAACATATGTTAAAATTTAAGAAAAAGTAAGATACTTTAATATTTTCATTTTGCCAAAAAAAATTCCTGGCCCGAGATACAGGCCGCCAAAGATGACATCCCCGGCATCCTTTCTCATTCGCGATTTTCGATAAAAGTTTTAAAGTGCTCTATCTCTAGAACGGTGCAAGATATTTTGTTGCGGTTTATTTTATTTTAAAGATAATATTCTTCTGTTTAAAATGATATACCCAATTTTGAAAAATGTATTCAAATTTTTGTGTGGCAACCTTTTTGAAAAAGAATTTTTTTTTTTTCGAAAATGCCAATCCTAAAAATTTTGATTTTTTTGCTGTTGATCAATACCATTGGGAACTATCTTCACTGTAAAGGAGAACTTCCACTTTTGAGTTTAACAAATTTTAGAAACATTTAAAAAATTCAGAGAATTTTACAGGAACTGTATATATACAGTTCCAGTAAAAGTCACTGAATTTTTGCTTATTTGTATCATATTTGTAAGGATAATCCTACTATGTATCCTAAACAAGTTAGAAATTGCAATATCAAATGTGGCAAATGAGGTGCATGCATAGTATTAACTAGTTTTATAAATATTCAGATCTTGGTGCAATAAGTGTTACACTCTTGGGCAAAAAGGCATGAATACAAAATTTACTATAATTCCATATATTAAATTCAGTAATATGGAAGTAATATGAATTCATCTTAAAAGGACTTAATCGCCATGACAACCTAGAATCATTGCCTATCATGGTATATCATTGAATCAGTTATGTATTATAGGATTTTTAAATAGAATGAAGAAAACTTTTATTAATGTCTTTTATGTTTTAATTTGATTTTCATAGCATTTGAAGTAATACATACTTTATTTTCAATACCGAACATAGTAAAACAATCTCAATAACATATATCAATTACACAGCAATACAAATTATATTAATACAAGTTAGAGTTCAGACAGATGGGCAGACAAATTGAATCCATAAAGACTTTCAACTATGTTGGAAATTGTTAAAAACACATAAATAGGTCGGAATTTGACTTTTAAAAATTTATGTCAATAGACGGAAGCATACTTGAATACTTTCATACAACCCTGTATTTTACCTACTATCTTTTTATACATGCCACTATTTAGCTAATATTTAATTAACATTAAAACATCCTTAAAACCAGTGAAATCACCCTTCCAGAGATTATCATCCATAGACGGCCATGTATCTAATTCTTTGCATGGACCTGTATATCATTTTATCTATATTCTCCAAACATATCTTAGTATACTAAATGTAGTTCAGCGTAAAAATGCATAACTCATTTAAAAATCACCTTTAAGCTACTTTCATTCATACTCAGTAAACCTTTAAGATTTCTTTTGTGTAGCCCTGTATATGATCTACAGCATTTATGCACACAACGTAATATGGAAAAATTTAGTTAAACATAAAAACTCAAACACAACTAACAATGCACTTCCAGCAATACCCTTACGATTTCTTTTGTGTAGCCCTGTATATGATCTACAGCCTTTATACACACAACGTAATATGGAAATATTTAATTAAACTTAAAAACTCATATCGCAACTAAAAATGCACCTCTAGCAATCTTCGCTAATGTGCAGTATTTCCAATAAGGTAAAGTATCCGAAATCTTTTGTGTGTCCCTGTAAACACTATGCACTTTCTATGACACAGGAAGTAATTTTTTGTAAACCTCTGCAATAAAGTATGTATCACTTCAAATGCTATGAAAATCAAATTAAAACATAAAAGACATTAATAAAAGTTTTCTTCATTCTATTTAAAAATCCTATAATACATAATTGATTCAATGATATACCATGATAGGCAATGATTCTAGGTTGCCATGGCGATTAAGTCCTTTTAAGATGGATTCATATTACTTCCATATTACTGAATTTAATATATGGAATTATAGTAAATTTTGTATTCATGCCTTTTTGCCCAAGAGTGTAACACTTATTGCACCAAGATCTGAATATTTATAAAACTAGTTAATACTATGCACGCACCTCATTTGCCACATTTGATATTGCAATTTCTAACTTGTTTAGGATACATAGTAGGATTATCCTTACAAATATGATACAAATAAGCAAAAATTCAGTGACTTTTACTGGAACTGTATCTATACAGTTCCTGTAAAATTCTCTGAATTTTTTAAATGTTTCTAAAATTTGTTAAACTCAAAAGTGGAAGTTCTCCTTTACAGTGAAGATAGTTTCCAATAGTATTGATCAACAGCAAAAAAATCAAAATTTTTAGGATTGGCATTTTTGAAAAAAAAATTTTTTTTTCAAAAGGTTGCCACAAGAAAAGTTGAATACATTTTTCAAAATTGGGTATATCATTTTAAACAGAAGAACATTATCTTTAAAATAAAAAAAACCGCAACAAAATATCTTGCACCGTTCTAGAGATAGAGCACTTTAAAATTTTTATCGAAAATGGCGAATTGGATATGGTGCCCGGGATGCCATCTTTGGCGGCCTGTATCTCGGGCCAGGAATTTTTTTGGGCAAAACCAAAATATACAAGTATCTTATTTTTTATTGAATTTTAACATATGTTCAATTCAAAAACTTCTGAGACTATGAAGGTAAGATTTTTTCTTTGGCTGCCTGAATTGACATGGATCATAGCTTTAGTAATGTTTATAGTGCATAAAATACTTTGGCTTAACTGCAAACCTAAATAATCAAATTTAATTTTTAAATTATACTTACCAAAATGTAATAACACCAAAACTTTTATAAATAGCTGCTTTTAAGTTATTTTATGAAATTTCAATATTTTATTTTATTTATTTTTTTTTTTTTTATGTAGTACATATACCTTGCATATTTTATAATCCGGCAATCAAACCAGCCAGGAAGCAAAAAATATTGTTTAAGAGCACAGTCAAAGAGGGGCTCATAGGGCTTAATCCCTCTCCGTTTAAATAAAAACAATTAAGTTACAGAAGTTATTAAAAATCTATTTTCTGTCTTAAATGTTTCCTTATTTCAAAAAAATGTAATAGTATTAATGAAAGTTACAGGTAATATTCATGAAACTATAGTAAATCTGCAGATCATTGGCCTCAAACATCAGTACTACAGTTTTATTTTGAAATTATTTTATTTAGTATTTAAAATATTCAACTCACAATATCATTTCTTTCATATTTGTAATATTAATTATAATAAATGATATATCAAGTAGAGTCTGGAAGATTGTTAAAAATAGTGACACAAAACTAAACATTTAAAAATAGTGGCACAAAACTAAACATTAATATTCCAAAACTTTTTTTTAATTACCTGTTACAATAATTTGATAGCTGTAATTGCCTGATATTTAGTATTTTAATCTATCCATCTAAAATAATTAAAACATCGATCTTCTGATAATTTCAATAATTGATACAAACAATAAATGATTATCACAAATACTTTATTAATTACTGGTATCCTAAATGTTAAATTTATTTGAAAATAACTATTTTGTTTCATTAGTATGTATTCATCAAATTCTGGTTCTAAATAGTCATAAAAACAATTATATTTATTACTTTTTATGGGGTGTCCATTACTGGAACAGAGGGTGTCCACTACTGGGCCAGAGGGTGTCCATTACTGGGCTTTTGGGTGTTTTGATATATTTCTGTTATTTAAAATTAAATTTCTATTCATATTGCAGGGATCACTCTAGAACATAAAAAAGGGCAGGGCGCATATTACAAAAAAGGGCATTTTTCTTGTAAAGGGCACATTATTTAAAAAAAAGGGCATTTTTGTAATAACTGCATACTGTTTAGAAAACACATTAATATTACTTTTATATAATCTCAGAAATAATACACTTTCATATCACGGGAGAAACGCATATTTCGCTAAAGGATCGCGGAAAAAATGCAAATTTCATCAAAGAATCGTGAAAAAACCGCAAATTTCATTCAAGGATCACAGAAAAAACGCGAATTTTGTCAAAGTATCAAGGCATAAAACCAAAAATTTCGTCAAAGAATCGCGGAAAAAACGAAATTTTGTCAAAGGATCGTGAACAAAAACGCAAATTTCGCCAAAAGACCGCTAAAAAAAATTCAAATTTCGTCAAAGGATCGCAAATAAAAACACACATTTTGTCAAAAGATCGCGAAAAAACCTCCCACAAATTTCATCAAAAAAATCGCGATAAAAAACGCAAATTTCATCATAGTATCACGAAAAAAAAAAGGAAATTTACTCAAAGGATTGCAGAGAAAATGCAAAGTTTGTTATTGGATCATGGAAAAAACGCGGATTTTGTCAAAGGGCCGCGGGAAAAACGCGAAACTCGTCAAAAGGCCGCGGAAAAAACGCATAGTTAATGTCGCGAGGTGATTTTCCCCCCCCCCCCCCCATTCTGCTGTAACCTTTCAGAAAATTTTCTGTGAATTTCAGATTTTTTTTTTTTTTTACTCATAATCACCCCTTATCTGTACATAAGTTCAAACTATATACTTATCGCAGAAATTGTGAAAAGTACAGCACAACAACGCCACCTGTTCGGGCATTTACACCAAAACTTAATCAGCGTCTATTTGTGTCAACGTCTAACAGAATATGAAGTTTCATGAAATTCCTTTAATTAGTTCTTCAGATATAGTTATCACGGAAATCGTGAAAAATGCAGCACAGCAGCGCCGCCTGTTGAGCGATTTACACTGAAAACTAATCAGCACCCATTTATATCAAGGTCTAACTGAATTTAAAGTTTTATTAAAATCTGTGCAATAGTTCTTGAGATAGAGCACCCATAAAATTTTTGTCACGTACGGACAGACCGGCAGACAGTTTTCAAAAAACAGTCAAATCGTGTTCAGGACGTTCTAAAACGTATAAATCTGTCGAAAATTTTCACGAATCCAATAATGTCTTGTAAAGATAGAAGAAAGAAAGGGGGGGGGGGGATTCCGTCTTATCTTTTGCATTTTCCATTCTTTATTAAAGGAGCATTTTGTCACAATTTGAAAAAAACTTTGAAAAACAATTATCAGACTGATATGGCCAAAGAAATCCAGATCCGGACCACATCAGCAGAAAAAAGATTAATGGCCGGCCCGAATCTAATAATAAAAAAATCGGCCGTGGATCGTGCCAGGCCGAGCCGACGAAAAAATTAAACGGGCCTATAAGAAAATTAAGTATTTTCTGAAAGATCTTTTGTCTGTATTAAAACATCGAAACACCATTAATGTAGGTTAGTTATTATAACGAAAAAAATACAACAAATTGTACTATAAAAATCCTAATTCTCATTACTCTTATTTTTAAAGTAATAATTTTAATTTAAATCTCTTATGTTTTTTCACAAAATATTTTTTTTAAAGGTGAATTAAAGTTTTTCACATATGTCAAAGTATTAAGGGTTTGTACCCATTTCTTTAAATATAAATCAAGGAGATTCAAAGATCAAAACAAAAAATATTTAAAGACCTATAAACTATTGAATAGGCATTTTTTTAATATAGGGTTGCATTTTCTTAAATACAGTATTTAAACATTCAAATGGCGGGGGAGGGGGTTCGGCGTGCGGCAGTAGATTTTTAGAAGACTATTTACAAATAGTTATTTCAAAATAATATGGTATTTTAAACTTAGTGTATAGGCAAAACAAGAAAGGAAAGGGGGCGGGCTTCAAAAATTTTGGAAGAGGTGGAGAGCTCCTAGGGAGTAGAGAGAGAGAGAGAGAAAAAAAAAGGAGTGAAGAGTTTTAAGCGATTTTTTTTCCCTGAATTAAATTTGAACTTAATATATTACATGTATAAAAATGTATAGGTAATATACAGGGCTGTACAAAAGAATTCAAGAACGTTTCCGGCTATTTGTAGTGAATTTTTATATATGCTATGCTTTTTCTTATCTACGCTGTATATATCAAATCCTAATGAAACGAAGTTATGAAACGGCTGATGAAACGACTGATTATGTTTCACAGCTATTACTCCTAAAATATAGAACCTTTTCCGGAGAAATTAACACCAATTATCCATATTGATCCGCGTATATCAAAAATGGCATAAGGATTTTTAAATTTGAATAAATTTTCGAGATATTAATTTTTTCCCCAATTTTAATGATATTTCTCGTATGATGGCAACAAAATGACACCCTTTTTGTGTAAAAAAGAGAAAAAACGGAATATATAGGGATTATTAGATTTCGATTTTGAAATTATTTGTTATTTCAATCGAAAGTGAAGCAATATTGTCATTAAATTATGTTTTTCAGGAAAACATAAAAAATAATTCATTAAATATTAATAATAATATTAAATAAATAATAATTTCTTATTTATTTTAATCAAACTTTCATCATGTCGAGATTATTTTTTTCATATTTTAGAAAGGTTATTTCAAATTGTTACCAATTTTAAAAAGTCCTTCCGGCCAGTGCCGGGAGGAAGAGGTAGCTTTCATATTCCTTATTTTAAAAAAGCTAACTTATATTATTCAAACACACGAAGCTCAATTTAGTGGAAACCGAATATAGGAGATTCAATACCAATTTTTATCAATATAATGAATGAGAATTTCGCGAAATTAGTCTGCTTTCCTTTAAAGTAACTTATATTTGGCTGCCAAATTTGGCAATTTCTTAAAGTGCCTGCCATTTTAAGACAACATGGTGGATGAGGCTAACCAGTGAACTTGATCGAGACTTTAGTAATTGCTGTGCACATGCTCACTCGCATCAGAATCGGTTGGTATATACGAGTGCTGTTGCAGGCAAAAAATCAGATTTTTCAAAATGTCACCCACATTAGAAATTGAAAGTGCTATATCTGAGCCATTTTTTAAGATAGACAAACAAAAAATTATCCTGAATCCTTGTATCAAGGTCAAATACTTAAGAAAGAATACTTTTCAATTTCTAATTTTTTTGCACCTCACTTTAAATATATATATATTTTTTAATTTAATGGCAGCCATTTTGAAACAAGATAGCTGATGAATCTGGCCAGCGAACTTGGTCGAGATATTGATGTACACTATCCACATGCTTTCTTACATCGAAATAGGCGAATATGTGTTATCGCGTGACAAATACAAGATCGTTTCAAAATGTTAGCCATGCTAGAAATTCAAAGTGCTATAATTCAACCATTTTTTAAGATATAAACGAAAGAATAAATTTTCAGAAACAAAAACTGCTCCGAAATCTTTGTATCAAGGCCAAACACACAAAAAAAATCTTTTTCATTTTCCAATTTTTTATTACCTCATTTTAAATTTTTTTTTAATGGCAACCCTTTTGAAACAAGATGGCGAATGAAGCTGGCCAACGAACTCGGTCGAGACATTGGTATGTACTACATACAGACCAAGTTACATCGAAATCGGTTCATAAATACGCCTGTTATCGCGTGTCAAAATTCAGGACGTTTCAAAATGTCAGCCACTCTAGAAATTCAAAATGCTATAACTCAGCCATTTTTTAAGATATAGACGAAACAAAAACTGCTCTGGAATCTTTGTATAAAGGTCAAATACATAAGAAAAAAATATTTTTCCATTTACAATTTTTTGGTACCACATTTCAAATTTAAAATTTTTTTAAAAATTTTAAATGGCCGCCATTTTGAAACAAAACGGCAGATGAAGCTGGCCAACGAACTCAGTCGAGACATTGGTATGTACTACGTACAGACCAAGTTACATCGAAATCGGTTCATAAATACGCCTGTTATCGCGTGACAAAAATCAGGTCGTTTTAAAATGTCAGCCACAATAGAAATTCAAAATGCTATAACTCAGCCATTTTTTTAGATATAGACGAAACAAAAACTGTTCCGGAATCTTTGTATTAAGATCAAACACATACAAAAAAAAATCTTTTTCATTTCCCAATTTTTTGGTATCTCATTTTAAATTAAATTTTTTTTAAATGGCCGCCATTTTGAAACAAGATGGCGGATGAAGCTGGCCAACGAACTCGGTCGAGACATTGGTATGTACTATGTACACACCGAATTACATTGAAATCGGTTCATAAATACAAGAGTTACAGTGTGACAAATGTCAGATATATATACCAATTTTGAACGGAGGGTGGTTTCGGGGTCTGGGGGGTCATGATCGATGAAAATATACCAAAATATTTTGAAATCGCTTTCGTCCGAACGGCTGGAATAGGTAGCTTTTTGTAATGAAAGCTACCTAAAACCACGCAAAAAAAAATATTCCTTTACGATTAAAAATTTATTTGCACGTGGCTATTAAAATCAGAAAAAACTTCGCAATTAAATAAGCTTAAAGAGTTTTATTTCAGTTTGTTTTTTTGCCAGTTCTAATAGATCTCCGCTAAACGAGAACCATGAGAATTACAGAATCAAAATGTATTTTAGATGCAATTGAAGCATAAAAAAAAATCAAAGTAATAAAAAAAAAAAATGCTATTCTAAATTCAATTATGTATGTTGCATGCGTCAGGCTATCACTGTCAACTTTTTCTTTCTTTTTTTTTCGTTTGTGAATATTTTAAAATTTTATCGAAGATGCAATACGTATGAGTAAGCTATCTACTTATGTAAATAAGAAAAAATTAATTTTTATGTATAATCAAAATATATATATGTAAATTTTGCAAATGAGTTTAGTTTTTCAGCGAGTTTACGTTTTCAAAGCATACATTTTTCATTTGTTACGCGCCATATATTTCTTTCTTTATTTTTTGTTCATTTCCTTCTATATTTTTATTGTTTTATTTTCTATTTGAAATTTTGCTGTTATATCACCTCTTTTGCATAATTTTAATTGTAAAACTTGCAAAATACACTAATTTAAATTTGAAACTTACTTGTTATTTAAATTGTAGTCGGTTTTTGTTGTTGTTTTTTCTTATTTTCCTTGATAATCACATGAAGTTCAAGAAGTAAGTGAAAAAAAGTATAAATATCTTAGGGACGATCACATAATTTAAAAAATGAATATTAATTGAAAATTTAAATCTGGAGCTCAAACATATTTTTCTTGTTTTCACTTTCAGTTAATATCGTTATCCATATTTTTGGTGGAAGTAAAGTTGAAGGCCGAGTGGGAACTGAACATGCGCAATACAAATTTTCATTCAATGTTCTTTTTTTTTTTTTGTCTCGCTTGCACATGTACTAATGTTATACTCTTGAATTTTGTTTTTGTGAATCATATATATTGCTGCAGATATATTGCATCTATATTGAATATTGTATCTTTTAATTGAATAGATGACAATGCCAGAATGAACTGAAAATTAATTATATATATTGAGCTCAGCAATTTTGGATATTTTTTAATAGTGTAAATTTTATTGAAGATGATCAAAATTAAAAAAGAAAAGAAAAGAGTTTGATAAAATATGTGGAAGACAGATATGAATCTTCCCAATGAATGAGAAAACTCTACTATGGTATATTTTGGGTAATTAATGTTTTTTATCCCTCCGAGCGTCTTGCAAAAGGGTAAAATTGTAATGTTGTTTTCTTTAATTTTGTTTTAAATGCTAAGAAAATATGATTCTTTCAACATTATAAAAAAAAAAACTAAATTACAAATATGAATGTAATCCTTGAGAGTATTAATCATTCTTCAATGTATTTAATATTCCTTTAATCTATAGAATTATATTATCTTAAATATTGCTTGCATAGATTTTTTTTTCTGTGACTAAGTCACGGTGTTTCTGCCACTGGGACACAATGATCTTTAAGATTTTGGTCAAGCTGTAAAAGAAATTTCTCTTTATTAGGGAAATTATCTCTAAGAATTAAAATCAAAATATAAAGTGGAATAAGAGAGTATTCAAATATTGGGTGTTAGCTATAGCATTTTAATAATAATCTGTTGTATATATATATTCCGTTATCTGCTGAAGCTTATGACCAAAAATGTTGACTCCGAATTGCCACTCAAATTGTCAACCCAAAGAAGTATTTGAAATTTATTTTTTTAGTAACTGTGAAAAAGAACATTATATTCAACAAACTGCATCAAATGTTTAATACTAGTAATCAAAAGATCGTTTATAAAGATTATCAGGGCATCTATGTTTCTCTGTGTAGAGCAGTTTGCTCTATGAACCTAACTGTTTACTGATACTGTTTAAATTAAAATATGAATTTTTTCCATTTTCTACATAAATTGACTGTAATTATTTAATTTAAATTATTTTCAAATGTAGTTATACTACTTATATATCCAACAATGTCTATTTTTAACAGACTTCAAAAAGAAGGAGGTTATCAATTCGACCTGTATGTATGTTTTGCCCATGTTCACGCATAACTTCCGCAAATATGAACCGATTTTGATAATTCTTTTTTTGTTTGAAAGTGTGAGTCACCCATTTGGTCCCATTGCAATTTCATCAAAATCTGATGATTATAACATTATAAAAAAAAAAAAAAACTTCAAAATTGAAATCCTTTTTGAAGCAATCGCCTAATTATAAGCGTTCATATTTTATGCTGTTACTCTTACAGAGATACAAGGTCTTTTCAAAGTGCGAAAGCTTAGCTGGACAAGGGCCAAGATACAAATATTTCACTGTGAGCAAAGCGAGATTGACCAATCGGATACCTGCATTTTTGCGAACTTTTCGCTGTTTGCAAAAATGCAGGCTTCTGATTGGTCGATCTCGTTTCGCTAAGAGCGAAAAATCTATCTGGATCCTGGCCCAAGTTCTGTCATCCACCAAACCGGAAGATACAAAATGATATGGAGGATATTCCATCACTGTTTTGATCACGTGGTCAAGGTAAAAACTTCTAGCGTAAAGAAGGGAAGGCTCTGTAGACGTGTAATGTAAATCCCCGCTAGCCAATGAAACAGTTCATGAGGCAAAGCAGTAGTATCTTCCCTTCTTATCAGTTAGAAGTTCCTTGGGTAAATTACCGGTATCACATGACTTTTTTCAGCCTCTAACCATTTTTTGGAATATCCTCCATTCTTGAATGTAGGCCGGCTCACCGTGGCTGAGTGGTCAAGGCATTACACCGCTAATCGGTTGCGAGTATCCCGCTGGCTCAGTTGCACACTCTTTGTGAAGCTCCCTGCTGTATTTCTCTATGTTGTAAATTTCCTTGTGTGTGCTATCTTGTCCGCATATATTGACGATGATTTATAAGTGGGCACTTGACGGCAAGCGCACAGGTCAGATGTATGTTAATAAAATGTCAAATGAATGTAGATTGTTGGAGTACAATGCACTTGTTTAAAAAACTATCATAAGTATTAAATGCTAATAAAATCAATACTTCGAATGAAATTACAAAAAATTTATTAAACTATTTGTTTAATAAATAATTTTTGTAAATTATTTCTATGACAAATTAATTATTTATTGAGCAGATATTGATTGAAATAAGGATAATTATGTATTACTGTATGAATAACTAAAAAGTAGGAAATAAAATAAACTTTTCAAAAAAAAAAAAATGTAAGACTTAAAAAAAAAAGCGCTAAAAAGAATTAAATAATTCTTTAAAATTCTCTAATGACGAAACATTATCCAATAACCACACATCGGATATTATATATCGGCATAAAAGCCTTAAATTTATGTAGAATTTAATATCCACCAAACATGGATTTTCTAGAGAATAATTTTTACAAGAGATTAATTTACATATTTATGATTTAATTTACAAATATATACATATAAAAAGTAATCAATTACTTTTTGAAGTTGGTGCTAATCTATCTTAAGTATAGTTAAATTCTGCTACGATAGGTACTTCCAGCACTTCTCAATACCTTTTGCTGAATGCCTGCAAATCAAAATTTGTGTGTAATGGAAAAATCCGCTTTTCTCAAAAACTGTGACCTAGGGTAATCGCTTATATTTTTCCTGCAAGGTTTTAGTTAACGTCTACTACCTGTAATTTTGTCATAATTTTAGTTTCAGTAGATTTGGAAATAGATGGAGGGGGGGGGGCATATTTTTGCACCACTTTTTCGACGATATCTCTGAAAATATAATACCTAAAATCAAAAGAAATGTATTTGAGTCCAAAAATACATTTAAAATATAGTAAAAAAAAATATATATATATATTTTTTAAGCAACTTAATTAGCCCTCTACATTTTTCCTAAATATATTTGTGAATCTATAATAATCTATAAATATGTGGGTCAATAGTCTTTTATTACTTCCCCCAATTTGAACTTTCCACGTTCCGTAGTTTATGAGTAAAATGGCTGTGACAGACAAACAGACAGACACAGGAGTAATCTTATAATGGTTCAGTTTTTACTTTTTAAGTATGGAACTCTAAAAATGAATTAAAAAATGTGTCAGAAATTAGCCAGTTTGAATTTGAGAACAGCATTAAGTAAATAAAATATACATGCTAAAATTTAAATTGGTAAGTAGAAACAGATACATTATGTAAATAAAATGTACACGTGAAAATATAGCATAAATTTTAAATTCTAAATACTTTTTTTTTCTTTTTAATTAGATTTTATTTACCATGCTTCCTTTTTTTTTTTTTCTTTCTTTTTCAAAATTTGGTTTGGATTGCTAGGGTTCAACTAAAATGCATGAACAGAAATATTTCCCCCCAGAATTATCCCACAATTTGGCCTTTGGCTAGTTAAATCCATTAGCAATGTAACTGTAAATTTGTGGAAATAATAATTAAGTTTCAAGGGCGGTGGCTGGAGGGTCTAGCCACCTAATTTTAATTCCAAAACAGACAAATTGCACCAAGAATATTTTAATAAAACTTTGCTTTTGTAATGAAAGTGAAAAATAGCAAGTTTTTACTTTCTAAGAAATTCGTTTGAATATTCTTGTGTCAGTCAATTATTTCATCATTTTAGAAACAGAACTCTTCTGCCCCTAAAAGGTTTAAAAGATGTCAATATTGTTGAAATTCCAAATTTAAGTTCTTTAATTTAAAGCGTTACATAGCAAAACTATATTAAAGAAATATTAGATTAAAAATAGTTTATTATTAGACATAAATAACACGGGAGTAATATTGTCTGATCCATATTTATAAATTGGGCTGAAATTTTGAACCCGGTCTCGAATGATAATCATCTTACTCCAGGCCCAATGCAAACTACTTGCATTTCCTTAGTTTAGTTCACGCCGTGGGCCGGGAAAAACTGAATCTGAAGTTTGATGAAAATTCGTGCATTAATTCTTGCGATAGAGCTATTGCCATAGCTGCCAACTCTTCCGATTTTTTCAGAATTCCTCTGAAAAATCGGCATGTTTTCCGATTTTACGTGCGTAATGCATTTTCTTCCGCTTTTCGTCATTTTCTTCAGATTTTCGGACTTTTCTTATGCTTTTTACGCGAGTTTGGTCAAAGGATCGCAGAGAAACCCCGAAATTTTGTCGAATGTTCGCGGGAAAGATGCAAATGTCGTCAGAAGATCGCATGAAAAACAAGAATTCCCCCCAAAAGAGTGCGTAAAGACAAGAATTCCGTGAAATGATTGCGAAAAAACACTAATTTCGTCAAAAGATCGGGTAAAAAAAGTGCCGTCAAAAGATCGTATAAAAACGCTATTTCCGTAAAAAACAACGCGTAAGAACATGAATTCCGTTAAAGAATCGCGGGAAAAAACGTGTGTTTCGTCAGAAGATCGCGGAAAAAACGCATGTTTCGTCAGAAGATCGCGGAAAAAACGCGTGCTTCGTCAAAATATCGCGGAAAAAACGCGTGCTTTGTCAACAGATCGCGGAAAAAACGCGTGCTTCGTCAAAAGATCGCGGAAAAAACGCGTGTTTCGTCAGAAGATTGCGGGGAAAAAACCTAAATTTCGCCGAACGATCGCGGGAAAGATGCGAATTTCGTGAAAAGATAGCGTAAACAATGCGTAGGCGTTATTCTGGTCCAAATTTTCCGAATATGTAAGGCATTCATTTCTGAAAATTGAAAAAAAAATCTCACCAATTCAAAAATTTGGATATAAAAAATATCGCGAATTTCGACAAATGTTCGGCAAAAAAAATAAATTTTGTCTATCGTTTGCAGAAAAATCGCCAATTTCGTCAAAGAATCTCGTAAAAAACGCAAATTTTGTCAAAAGATCGCGGAAAAACGGCAAATTTCCTCAAAAGATTGTGAAAAAACGGCACATTTCATCAAAAGATCGCGAAAAAATGGCACATTTCGTCAAAAGATCGCGAAAACTGTGGGTTTTCTATCGCGAATCAATAAATGACCGCATGTTGTTTTTCCCTCGAGTCATCCTCCCGTTTCATTTTCTCTTCGGACGATCGCAGAGTCTGTGGCGTGACGTATGGCTCACGCTTTTAACCTTCTGACAGTCTTGGAAAAAGGCAAAAATTGTAATGTTGGTTTCTCTGCATTTTGTTTTAAATGCTAAAAAAAGATGATTCTTTCAACATTTTATAAAAAACTTAATATCGAATATGAGTGCAATCCTTGGAATTATTAATGATTGTTCAATGTATTAAAAATACATTAAATCAATAGAATTATATTACTTTAACTATTGCTTGTATTGCAGTGAAACCTGGAGCTTAGTGAACGTATTAACACGGGCTTGTCAGTGAGAGGGTTAAGGAGACCAATAAGAGCTCCTGTTACGTGTTTGATCCCAACCAATGGGAGTCTGTTTTATATATTTTCCATGTATATTCTGTAAATAAAGTATTCGTGCTGTGGCTCTCTGTGTTCGGATGTGACTTATTTTCTTCCTTCGGCAGAAGCGCCGAACCAAAAACGAAACAAAATGAAAGCGTGCCGTTCGAAGATCCCCGACATATGGTAGCAGAGCGTGGTTGCGCAGTTTTGTTTTGTGGTTTTTAGAACATTTTTCGTAAAGAAAAAAAATGAATCCCGGGGAAGAAAGCTCCGTTTTTAGAATACAGAAATTGGATCGTGTAAATTATCGGCAATGGAAATTCAACATAAAAATGTTATTGATGCACCAGGGACTTTACGGACTTGTCAAAGGACCGGAAAAGAAACCAGAAACGGATGATAGTAAAATCGCTGATTGGATTAAAAGAGATGCAAGAGCATTATCTACGATTTGTTTGTCCATAGAAGATGATTTTAAAAATCTGGTTAAGGACTGTGTATCGGCGGAAGCTGCATGGAACGTTCTAAAACAGAGCTTCGAGCCGACTACGCGCGCTCGAACTGCATCATTGCGTGCCGATTTTATGAATGTAAAATTGAAGAAAAATGAATCGATGTCTGTATTTTTGAGTCGTCTTCTTAGATCTGCTAAAGATTTAGAATTGGCGGGAAAAACTGTTCCTGATGACAAAATCGCGTACCAAATGCTTTATCAATTACCTTCAAATTACGATAATGTGGTCATTCAGTTATACCAGTTAGATGACAAAAGTTTCACCTCAGAAAATGTGCGAAAAGCACTTATTGCCGAATTTGATTGTCTTAGTCTCCGTTCAGAGACTGTATCCAGTTTGCATGATGGTACCAGTACATTGCTGGCTTCCGAAATCGAAAGAAAGAACAAGTTCAAATTCGCTAACAAAACTGAAAATAAGTATTATAAAGAACGAACTTGCTTCAAATGTGGACTACCTGGGCATGTTATGAAATTTTGCAAAAAGAACAGTAAGAATTTTCCAAAGAAAGAACTTCCGGCCAAATCCGAAAAAGGGACCCGATGTGTTTTTAGCGGCAACGACGTCCGCGGTGTTGACGAAACCGAAACCTGAAGTAGTGGAGTTTGTGATTGACTCGGCGGCAACGGAACATTTTTGTAACGATATTAACATGTTTTGTAATTTTAGTGAACTAAAGAACTCCCAATTAGCAAACATAGCTGAAGGATCAACACCTATCTGTGGTTTTGGTAAGGTAAAATTACTTATTCACCAAAATGGAGGTAAGGTTCCTTTAACATTAAATAAAGTGTTATATGCTCCAAAAATGTCGAGAAATTTGATTTCTGCACGTTTAATTGATAATGCAGGTTATAGTATTATTATAAGAAATGGAAAATTGGTCATTAGAAGGCCAAGTGGTTCTTTTTTCATTGTATCATTTTTGAGTAATAATTTTTATGTAGTTAATGCAAATGTAAGTGAAAATGTTGTACCTGAAGCATATATTACAAATGATAATATTGTGACTTGGCATATTAAATTTGGGCATCAAAATGTTAAAGATTTGTGTAACTTAATGAAATCTGATAGTATATATGGTTTAGAAAATGTAAAGGGTCAAATTGAAAGTTGTGATATTTGTAATATGTGTAAATCTCATAGGGAATCTTTTAAGCCCATAAACAAAATATCTAGTAAGAGTATTTTGGAATTGTTACACTTAGATATCTGGGGACCTGCTCCTGTAGAATCCATAGGTGGTTCAAAATATTTCATGAGTGTAATTGATGACTTTTCTACAGTTTATTTTCTGAAACACAAAAATGAGGCATTTGAGTATTTCAAACAATATCAAACAGAAATGGAGAGGCAGACAGGGAAAAAGATAAAGAGAATAAGGACTGACAATGGGATGGAGTTTTGTGCTAATTACTTTGAGGAAAATTTGAGAAATCAGGGTATTCGAGTAGAGAGAACAAACCCGTATTCGCCGGAAATGAACGGAATTGCGGAAAGATTTAATAGGACAATTATAGAAGGGGTAAGAACTTTATTATATCAGGGGAATTTACCAAAAACATTATGGGCAGAGTTAGTGAACACCCAGAACTACTTAAAGAATCGTTTTCCACATAGAAGTTTAGGGGAGAAAGTACCTTTAAATGTATGGACAGATAGAAAAGTTTGTTAGACACCTAAAAGTAATAGGCAGTGTCGCATACTACCATACTCCCAAACAACACAGGAACAAACTAGATGAAAGTGCACAGAAGGGAATTTTAATTGGGTATGCAATAAGAACCAAGGGCTACCGAATTTGGAAAATGGGTACAAAAGAGGTAATTGTAACCAAACATGTAAGATTTGATGATTCAAACATTCTGTCAAAGGTTAATAAATCAACAAATCGGGGTAGTACCGATTTCACAATACAGCTAAATTCACCAGATGAAAATGAGTTTAATAGATGATCCTTTTGAAATCACTCCTCCTGAAGATGTAACACCCGAAGATAAACAGGTTCAATGGGAAAGAGTAGTTAAGATAAGAAAAAGTGGGAGAACAAAAGGGAAAAAGGATGTATATTATTATCCAGAAAGTAACATTAGATTGCAAAGTCTAAATGATGTAAAAGAATATTGTGAATCAAAACAGATAAATTTTGATCCTAAGGACTTTAACTTTTCTGAAAGGGAAACTGAGCAAGATTCATATGATGAGGACAGTGAGGCTGAAGCACACTGTGTTGAAGTAAAAATACCTTTGTCATTCTTAGAATCTCAAACATCAGCAGAAAGTAAAAATTGGCATGAAGCCATGGCTGATGAAATGGAAACACTAAAATCCAGGGAAGTTTACTATATAGTTCCTAGACCTGAAAAACATAGAGTATTGGGTAGTAAATGGGTGTACAATTTGAAAAGGGATTCTGATGGGAAAATTCAGAGATTTAAAGCACGTCTCGTTACTCAGGGCTACAGACAAATTGAGGGTATTGACTATGTAGATACATTTTCTCCAGTCGTTAACTTTACATTGGTTAGATATTTTATGATTTTATTAGTTGTATTACTGGGTTGGAAACATAATCATTTAGATGTGAAATGTGCTCATTTATATAGTAAAATAAATGAAGAAATCTATGTCGAACAACCACAAGGTTTTACTGAATGTGACAACAAATCCTATGTGTGGAGATTGAAAAAGGACTTGTATGGTCTACATCAATCAGGTAGGGAATGGTACTTGGAGTTGCACAAAAAATTTATAGAAATGGGATTTGAGAAAATGAAAAATTGTAACTGTGTATATCATTTAAATTGGAATATTATTGTACTTGTTTATGTTGATGATTTTGCAGTATTTGCCAAGAATAGCTATTATATGAATCATGTGTTTAAAATGTTAAATGAAAAATTTGATGTTAAAAATTTAGGTCCTATTTCAAAATTTCTTGGAGTAGAGTTCGAAATGAAAAATGGTTGTCTGTTAATGCATCAAATGAGTTATATTAAGAAAATGTGTGATATTTTTAAGAACATTCCTAAAACAAAATGTAAACTACCAATGAGTACAGGTATTATTGTTGAAAAAGTGCATGATCAAAGTTGCATTGTAAATGATGTTCCTTATAGATCTTTAGTAGGAAGTTTATTATTCTTAGCGTCAAGAACCAGACCAGACATAATGTTCTCTGTTACACTGTTATCCAAATACTGTTATGCACCTTCTGAAATTCACTGGAAATTACTTTGTCAAATTTTTCAATATGTAGTAAATACATCAAATTATTGTATAAACTTGTCTAACGCAAAAGACTGTTTTATTACTGGGTATTGTGATGCAAGTTGGGCAGCTGATAGGGATGATAGGAAATCTGTAAATGGTCTTGTTGTAATGATGGGAAATGTTCCGATATCATGGTTGTCCTCCAAGCAGAATTCTGTAGCTTTATCAACCATGGAATCGGAATTTATTGCATTATCTGAATTAGTGAAAGAAATTCTATGGCTGTCTCGTATCATGAATGAATGTAACTTAAACTTAGAAATTAAGAAACCTATAATATTTTGTGATAGTCAGAGTGCAATTTATTTCTTGAAAATAAGAGAACTAAGCATATTGACACACAATATTTTTTTGTAAAGGACTATTTGATGAAAGAGCTATTTGTTTTAAATTATGTTTCAGGAAAACAAAATGTTTCTGATATGTTAACCAAAGTGCTAACCTTGGATAAATTTGAATATTATTGTGGTATTTTATTTTCTTATGTATAATTATGTATGTGTGTGTGTGTGTCATATATGCTAAAATGTGTTTTTTTTTGTGAAGGATGAGTCGAGGGAAAGGGGGAGATTTGTGGGTTTTCTATCGCGGCTCAATAAATGACCGCATGTTGTTTTTCCCTCGAGTCATCCTCCCGTTTCATTTTCTCTTCGGACGATCACGGAGTCTGTGGCGTGACGTCATGTGACATATGGCTCGCGCTTTTAAGAAGACCAATAAGAGCTCCTGTTACGTGTTTGATCCCAACCAATGGGAGTCTGTTTTATATATTTTCCATGTATATTCTGTAAATAAAGTATTCTTCGTGCTGTGGCTCTCTGTGTTCGGATGTGACTTATTTTCTTCCTTCGGCAGATGCGCCGAACCAAAAACGAAACGAAATGAAAGTGCGCCGTTCGAAGATCCCCGACAAAAACACCCACAAATTTTACCAAAAGATCGCGAATTTCATCAAAGGGCCGCGAAAAAAACGCATAGCTAGTGTCGGTAGTGGATCCCCCCCCCCCCCCCACCTCTGCTATAACTTCTCAGAAAATTTGCTGTGAATTTCAGAATTTTTTTCACTAATCACACACACAAAAAAAAAAAAAAAAGGTGTTAGGAGGCAGAAGTTCTAAGTGTCTTTTAATGTGAAAGGTAGGAAATCTATGAATGTTCAAAAGGAAAAAAAATATAAGTAATTTTTAATATATTCAAGTTTTTTTTTTTTATCATAATATATATATTGTGTAATTGCAAATTAGTGAATATTTTATTTGAGTTTCTCTTTCAAATTTGTTTATTTATAAGGATTCAGTTGTTTTTTAGTCCTTACTGAAAGTGTTATAAAACTTAAAAAATCTTCTGATTTTTCACGAAAATCTTCTGATTTTTTGTCCAAAATCTTCTGAGTTTTACTGAAATTTAGTTGGCAAGTATGCTATTGCGGAAATCATGAAAAATGCAGCATAGCAGCACCACCTGTTGAGCGATTCACACCAAAATGTAAACAGCATCAACTCATGTTAAGGATTAACAGAAGCTGAGGCTTGATGGTAATCCGTGCTTTAGTTCTTGAGATAGAACTATTGCGAAAAATGCAGCATAGCAGAGCAGCCTGTTGAACAATTTACACCAAAAACTAATCAGCATCAATTCATATCATCGACTAACTGAATATAAATTTTTATTAAATTCCGTGCATTAGTTTGAGATAAAGCGGCCACAAGATTTGTGTCCCGTACAGACAGACATTTTGTAAAAACATGTTTTTTGGAATGTTTGACCCCTAAATCGTGTAAATTCACCAAAAACTGGAATTCGAAAATTTTCACGAATCCAATACTTTCTTCTTGTAAAGATAGAAAAACATTGTTGAATTCAGGGGGGGGGGGAGAGGGGGGCAATGGAATGTCCGGAAGATTTGAGATTTTCTATTTTCAATGTTCAAAAAGTGTAATCCCCCCCCCCCCCCCGGAATTCTATAATGTCCCCTCCCAGAGCAATAGAAATCCCTCCCGGAGAAAAGTGTCTGAATTTAACACTGTAGAAGAAAGTAAAAAAAAAAAAAAAATTCGCGAATCCAATATTCTTCCTATAAAGATAGATGAAAGTAAAAATTGACCAGAATCCAAAATTGACCAATTCGATCCATGTATAAGATAAAGTATGTAGATAAAGATCAGCCGTGTCTCCTTTTCTTTCTGTGCTTTCGTCTATGTTTTTAATGTGGTGGATTTGACTTCGAACCGGCGGGAGTGATACCTTGGAGGAAAGATAGGGGACTATCTTGGGAAACATATATGAAACGTCGGTGGTTCACATGGCTTGCCAGAAAATGAAAGTATTCGTGCCCAACCTGTGAAAGTCCGCGCCATCTATTGAGAAAAGGCGTTTTTCGACCTTTGTGATGCATCCCTTTAAACCTTTGTAACTCTACTTTGCTAGCAGTAAAATACAGTTTTCCTAAGTCATCAGCAATTTTCAAAGACTTCTTATGATAATGCCATGATGTTGGAACATTAAGCGATCTAGCATATTTTATCCAAGTGAAATGATCTTTCTCAAATGTTGAAACTTGATGTCGCTTTCTCTTTTGATTGATCACATCTTCTGCTTAAAAAGATTTTAACCCTAAGCCGTTATTCAATATCGTTCTTGCTATTCCATGAGTCTTCGCAAAAGCTGCTTTCTGACAAGTGTAAAACACCTTATTCCTATCTTGACACTGTCCAGATATATCTCCTCTACATTTCATATATTTCTTTATTTGAATATCTTTTAACACACTTTAAATATCTTTTATTAATAATATAAAGTCAATCATTTCTTTACTTACCTTTTATCCAATTCAGTTATCCTGTTTGTAAAGTTCTTTAGTTTATTTACTTTCTTTCCCGGGTGTACTTTCGTTTTTCAATCCGTTTTCCAGCTGTCAGCTTTCATGCATTCAAGAGCACGCATCTCATTCGAATGACCGCCACGATTTTAGTTCCACATCCGCCGCCAGATGGCGTCGTCCGTTTGAGTCTACAGCACATCGGCTGTGCGATCTTTCGTCATGATTTCGTCTGCTGCTGCTCCTTGAATTGCGTAATGAGATCTTATTTGAACGCCCGGCTGATATAAATACAGATCCATTTTCTTTTCTCTTCGCCTCCTCTTTCTAACAGTGTTTTATCTCTCTGGAGTTTCGATGGCTGAGGATGTTCGGTTAGAAGTTCTGTTGGTTTTTAACAAATCGTCATTTTACTTATTCTTGCTTTAACCTATGCCAAGCCATTTATGAGGTTACTGATTGGAGTTCGATGGTTTTCAACTTCGACTCCTGTTTTGATGTATGTACTCTGTTTTATCTCGACAACAAGTAAATGCCGAGTCGTGAGTCATGAATGGCAGTTGTTAAAGTGAAGCTTAGAGTGAATTTATTTATCGACGGTTTAATACATCAACTTTAAGTGTTTTGTGATATTCTTCAGCAATGCAATTTCATCTTTAAAGAAATGTTTTCTTGATGTTATTCAGCATCGATATATATATATATATATATATGAATCGTGATAATTTAGTTTGTCGGCAGTTCATGGATATATCTAAACAACATGGAATATTTGGGGAGGACAGTCACTCAAGCGATTATTTCGTTATGTGTCACGAGGTCAGTTTTCCTTTTATTGTTAAATATGTTTTTCTAGATATGTATAATTTGATAGCAGAATATACTTAATAGAATTTAAAGATTTGTTTACTGTTGGAAATATATTTAATCATATTGTTTTATATTTTATTTAATAAACGTTTAGTTTGTTTTTAAACTTAATTTGTTTTCATTTCACCACCATACATCTCTTATCTTTTTCATAACTATTTAAAACCCAAATGGGACATTTAGCTTTTGCTTTCATTGTGTATTACTTAAACTTTGCTAACTTAAATCCTTGTCGTTAATTTAATGACATCACTTTCGATACTTTAGATTTTTTAAAAATTTCTATCAATTTCTTTCTGAAATTGTCAAATTTTTTGTTTTGTTGACATGTTGTATATTCACAAAAGACAAACAATAAAAGAACACCTTACAGTCAGCGACAACTAATGAAAAATACAAAACAATAAAAACATACGATTTAACATTCCTCTACACGGAGGACAATTCTCATTTGGTCGCAAGGGGTGATGGCATTTCTTCCAAGAATTGGTATCTAATGCGACAGTTGAGGGAAAAATCTCCAGAGCTTTGGCGGCAGCTCTTATCGGCTGCAGCCGGCAAGAGGAGACCCATACCTCCCCTGAGTATCAGCATGCATCTAGTCACTTGGTATGCAATATTACCGCAATCTCTAAGGTTTCGTTTAAAAAGGAAAAGGTTTCCCTGTCATTCTAAAGCTATAAAAATGTCAACTGGTCTTTCTTTACCATATCCAAGTTCGTACTTGTGGTTTTTAACAAAAACACAGGAGATTCAATGGTGGAAAAAAGAAGAATGACTACAATTAAAGAATTTCCTCCTCCAGGATGTCCATCTACTAATTCCTAAGGCTATTAAAAATGAAAAGCACTGCATTATCAATACAAGGAGGCCGACAGTTGCAGATAGTTAAATGATAAGTCTATTTGGTCTTTATACCCTAAAAAGGGGAAGGAAAAAGCATAAAACTTAGATATTTTTCAACAAAAAAGAGACAAAATGTAACCATATATCCGATAGTAGCCATTAGAAACTGGCCATATAGGTGGTGTATTTTAAAACATACCTATTCAGTCAGTCAGGACTTACGAAAAATGACCTTATAAGCAGGGTGACCATATATCTGGTACTGACTGTATACCATAGACAGTGCTAATTTCTGTTGAACATGATAGTCTCTAGCATCTATATCAGTGGCACTAACAACTACTCTGGTCTCCTTTTCTACGGCATTGCTGTCTACATTGAGCACAGGAGCTTTTTCTATTTCTGTAACTATATCTCGGACATTTCTTTCCATCAACAGATACTTCATGTCTGCCTGCCAATTGGCATAATTACCAGCATTCAATTTTTGGATTTGACTCTGCATCATCAATTTTTTTGAAAAATTTAAAAACCTATGATACTTGGACCTATACCTATGGAACACAAAAATTTAACAACTTTATGGTCCTGCCAAAAAACTTTATAGTTGAATCATTTTGTATAAAAATTTCTTAAATACTGCCTCTTTCTTTTCTCTTAATTTGTTTTTTAAACTATTGCTTCGAAAATGAAATTATTTCACAAAAAATTTTAATTATCAGTCATTTTACGAAACTAATGCCCCCCCCCCCCCCCTCCCTAATAAAACTATCTCTTAATCTTCTTTGGGCCATAGTTAAACACTTTACTGCCCTAATACAAAGCATTGCTAAAAAGATACTATCTCTGCATGGGTCTTAAATCTCCCATAACCTAAAATGTTGTATGAGATTACTCATATAACTAGTGCTTAAAATAATCTATTACTTCTATAAAGTACAGCATTAATACATCTTAAAACTAAGCAAATATAATTTGCAGTAAGAAGCATCTGCTGAAACTACTTGTAAAACCTTAAATATGCAGAAAGATAGATCAGTTGTTTTGCATTATGTGTAAGAAGAAATGACTAGATAAACAAAAATAAAACTTAAATTTATTAAAAATCTTTCATAATAAAAATGTTATAAAATATATATATATATATATATGCTTTGATATTAAATAACTATTAGCTAGCTTCATTTCATGCAGATAAAAACATAATAAAAACAATTTCATAAATCTTCATCCCTCCGGGGCTATAAATAATTATGCTATAAATTATTCATTGAAAAGTCAAATGTAAAAGAAAAATGTCACCTGAAGTAAATGAGCGTATCGCTTTCTATAATCTTTAAACAAGAAGAAAATCATTGTATAACCAAAGAAGTCCTGAAGATTCAAAACATCTTATCAGCACTTTCATCATACATAAAACTCAATTAGTACATGTATATCATCAGGCTTATAAACATCGGAGCGGCAAACATCAAAACATACAGAAGGATAACCAAGCCAGCGAGTAAGTATGCACAAAACAAACGCCGCCATAACAGCTGTGAACCTTGCCCTTTAATCTATATCTGTAAAACGCTGAGACCAGCTCCACAGTGAAATGGAGATCAGAAACTCCTCCTTCCATCCCATGTGGAAAAATCAATTTGCATAGGCACGCGCCGAAGGCGAAAAGTGCGTTCGTGGATGGGCAATGCTAGCTACTGGCCGAAGAAGTTACCACCCAGTTTGAAACGATGTATGGTCAAGTTCTGCTGGGAAAACATCACAATGCGATAGTCTGATGAAACAATGTAAGTTCTCTTTAAGCAAATAAATTGATGTAAAAATGGAGGGAAATAAAGTAGCTGCAAGAGTAAAAGGTAAGCCATAACTAAAGAAGCTTTAAGATAAATTATATTTAGTTGAATAAAGATATAACGCAATTGATAAGAAAAGGGGGGATATGGATAACATATAGTTGCAGAAAAATAATATAGCTAAAATAAACACAAGAATTATGAAGACTTTCCTTAAAATAATGCATCCTGCTTTTAAAACGCAGATGGTATTTCGCAAAACAAAAAGATTCAAGACCAGCCGTTCAATCCCCAGACAACAACATTCGAAACTCCACTGAAAGAATATCAGATTGTTAAAGCTGCTACATATATTGGCAGGTTGCATTACATCACTCACTCATTTACATATAACAGCAAAAGTCGTCTGATGTTCAGAGATTATTATTTGCCGAACTCACAGAGGTTGGAATACAATCATCACTCGAAGTTCGTAACTAGGTAAAAGTGATGTAATGAAAACAGAATGTTGTCATAGCTGGCTTTGAAGAGGATTTTTGGAAATAAACTCAAGTTAGATGGAATGAGATTGAAAAGAGGTGAATGAAATAAAAATAGCTGCTTTGAGTTGAAGTTGAAAAAGTAAGTTTAGATTAAAGATATGAATAATAAAGTAATTAAATAGTGTATAAGTGAACAAGGAAGGTCTTTAGGCTAACAGTTTGTTCTATCATCGTTTCACCTGCACATTCTATTTTTCAACATTGTTTATTATGGTATTTCTTATTTTCAAGCAACGTGTGTTATATATAGTATAGACTTATGTCTCAACAAAAGTCAGATATGCAGCAACCAGCTTATGCAAAATATGAATCTATAGTCATGTGAGTTTGTTTTTCTTGATTTTAAAAGTAGATGTTGAACGTATGCCTTTAAATGCTCATCATCCATACTTATGTTTATTGCCACTGAATGTCATTGTCATTTAATTATAATTATGTTACATTTCTTTAAGTTGAATTTACTTTTCTAAACTCTGTTTATTTTAAGTTATATTTCGTTTCGTTAAAATAAACGTTAGTTTTTCATACAAATTAAAACCTGCTTCTTTGCTTGTGTTATTCTACATTGAACACTTTTGTCACTATTCCACCAAAGTTACGAATTCCTTCCCATTTCTGCTATAGTTTTATTATCCGTTTTAGACTGGTCCCAGTTTATGGACTGGACATGGTGAACAATCCAAGGGTGTGTGCCACTCTGCACTTTGACATTTTATTTCAAGATCGTACTGGTAGTCCCAGGTCTCATCACCAGTAACCACTTTATCCAAAAAATTGGGATTGTCTTGAAAGCGACTCAACCAGTTTTTGACGGGGGTCAATGACACACACTCATTCCAATGTCTTGGAAGTAACTGAGGTGTGTACACTCCATTAGCTGACATCCCCACTACTACATCCGGTCAGTGGGATGTGTATGTATGCGTGCCCCTACTCAGAGAAAAATCAGTCTTGAAACTTTGTGAACACACCCTGTATATTATATATATACTATATATGCATACACCTAATGCTCATATATATGGCATATAGAAGTCATATTTACTATACATCCTATATATATTGCCATGTATGTCTAATTGATATTATTGCCGAAACGTCAGTGAAGGCTTACTGTGGAGACACGAAAAGTTTTGATTTCCGTTTGTCTGTCTGTCTGTCTGTCCGTCTGTTCCGCGATAACTGCCGCAAAAAGCATCCGATCGGCTTGAAATTAATGTGGCATGTTGATGAGGTACTCGGACTTAGCTGTATGGTTTTTGGTTAAATTTGGTTCATTCGTTCGGGAAATATAGAACATTTTATTTTGCTCTGTAATGCTTTTCAATGGCAAGTCAGACGATTTTCAAATTTTCATTTGTTGAAAGAAATGGCTCATATAAAAAATGGATTTAAATGGTAAATTTTTGATGCTGAAATTTTTAAATAAGAGTAGTAAATTATTCCTATTAGTTTGCAATTTTGTCAAAACATTTGTCAGAGCTTTTAAATTAGGTGTATAACTTATGATGGAATTTTATACAAGTGTTCGAATAATATAAAACATTTTATTTTATGAATTTACTTATATTTCATTTTTTTTCTTTTAACCGTTGCGTAGCAACTATATCTCATCTAAAAATATCATAAATGTGAAAGTATGTATGGTTTTTAAAGTCAAATCAAAGTTAAAAGGAATGAATTAATGAATGCCTTTGTATAGATATTTGCATATAGATTGATTTAAACGCAGAAATGAAAATAGTATTTATATACTATATAGAATAATATCTTTATTTATGTGTTCAACTATTTTGATTATAAAGGAAAAAGTTCGTTATTTTCATACAGAATAAACTGACATTATTCTATTAAACTTTATAAACTTTATTGTTGCCAAAAAAAAAAAAAAAAAAAGGGAATAACAATTTCTCCCAAAGAGTTCATTTTAATTTGTAAGATTTTCACGTGCAAAGGGAAAATGCAGCAAATTACAAATAATAAAAAAGATAAATAGGACAGGAATGAATACATATAAACATTTCACACCAAATACCACCTAAATTAATTTTTGTAGTGGTATTTTCCCACACTGCGAAGAAAGATTCCTCGATTTACATGATTTTACTTGGCCTTCCTTTTCTCATTGGTTGCGATTTCATTTTCGCAATTGCGTATATTAATTGGCACAAAATTTTACATTTTTATGACTGAGGTATATGTAAGGCCATACAAATAAGAAATTCCGTATTGTTTCCTATAAAATGTGATAAAGTGTTGGTTAACTATATATGTTTCTATTAAGAGGAGCAGGGCTGCCAAGCCTCCGGCGTTCTGGATACCAGTATTTTAATACAAAAAATGTTACTTTATTTAATTGAAACATTTGCGCGATTTAAAAGAACAACATTTTCTGTAAGGTAATAGTGTTGTGCAAAAAGCCTGAGACTTGCCATGTCTGGTGGTGAGTGAAATGTTTTATTTAATGCATTTATCTCTATTTTAATGCTACGTGAACAACGTCCCGTGTAACAGCTTGTAGAGTGTAAAATAAATTATTAAAATAATCCCTATTACGAAAAATGAAACAAAATGCCCGGCTAAGGGAAATAAAAGGTTAGTTAACCTTTCGTAATTTGACCTGAACACAGGTGTGCATCAAATTTCAACGGTGTTTGTAACATCACGATTTTAAATTAAATGTGGATACTATTAAAAGGCTATCACAAAAAATACTTAACGGCGCCATATCACGTTTATCTATTTAGTCAATTGGAAGTGGACACGATGATGAATTATTAACCGTTAGGTTTAGAACTCCCCCTACTTTAGGGTGATTTTAGTAAGTTAATGCTATCGAGTACATTTTTATATATTTAGATTAGATCTTAGATATAAATATTGCAGAATGGTAATCAAAATTATTATTAGATTTCTAAATTAGATGTCTCAGTTTACATTTCCAAAAGTTCTTTATCCATTAGATACAGATGTTTGTGGTTAGCAGGCAAGTAAATACTGCTGTATGGATATTAGGATAACGTAAAATGCTTGACCAAATTGTTGCTTATCCTTATAAATCGCAGTGTAAAAATGAATCTAAGATATAGGATAATCATTAACTCAATCAATAGAAAATTACAAATGCAAAATAAATTACACAACGGGGGGTTCAGGGGGGGGAACCCCCCTGAAGAAATTTGCTTTATTATATAAAAATTACTAGAATAAGTAGCTCGTGAGAATTTCAGAATATCATTACATAACAACGTGTTTAATTTAACGCTTCTAATGTCTGAAACCATCGAAATATTTTTTTTCTCCTTCTATAAATGTTTGTGTAATTTAAAAGTTTAAATTTTGTTTTTGTAGAAAGATTAATATTAAGCAAAATTTGCTAAAAACAATAAGTTGCAGAGATGACGTTGAGGCTCTTGATCTGCAGATTTACTAGTATACATCTTGGTGATATATGTCATATAACTTGAAGATATATCTCAACTGCATGGTGCCCCACCAGTGGCTGAGAGGTTCTGCTCTAGAAGCTGGTTGACGGGAGGTGCTGGGTTCAATCCCAATTGCACTTGTCGGCCTAATCGTTCGGAATTTTTGTGGTTTTTTTCGAGCCATGGATTTCCATGCGTAAATACAGCTTAGGTTCCCTTAAAAAGACCCCCCCATGGAGGGCACTCCCCCTCGGGCCTATATCCCTAGTATAGATAATCGGCCATCAAAAATCAACCAACTCAACTGCATGGCGATTAATCCTCGTGACTGTTATAACAAGGAAGTACCTAATTTTTTAAACAAAAAAATGGTCTTCAGAGATATTTGAAGAAATAGAAGTAACAAGTTTTTGTGTGCCATCTGCCAAATTTAGTAGCATGCAAAGCAGCATCTGTCCTGTTATTGCTTGGTTGAAATAATAGAGCCAATGGAAAAGAAATTAAAAAAATAATTTGGGAATTATATTCTGTCGGAAACTTTATGAGCATGCTTAATTCGAAAGCTGTCTCTCTAATGATGCTTGCAGAGGTTATTAGAACAGTTACGGCAAGCTTTTTTCTTAGTAAAATGTAAGAAAACGAAAGAAAACTTTTCTTAAACTTAAATTTAAGTTTGTTTTCAATATTTACAGATTGCCTATTTGGTAACAATTAGAACTGTAATCTAATTAATGAAAAAAAAAAATGGTGTATTTTCTAATAAAAAAGAAAGCAGTTTACTATCCTATTTCCTTTCTTAAGATTTAAATAAAGTTTAATTTGTTTTTATTTCATATTGGAGTAGTGAATTAGAAAAATAAAAATCTTTCAATTTTTTTTATTTATTTTTTTTAAATAATAGCCTGTCTAGTGGTTCGGGTACTGGCTAATGGATAAAAAAATATCATGTTTGAATCCTGATGTGGGCATGGATGTTTGTAATGGGTTGGATTGCACTTTTAACAGGGCACCTGGCCTGTTTAGCTTTCATGTGCAAACAATTATCATAATGCTCTCAACAAGTTAATCTATTACTTATAAAGTCTTATAAAATCTTTTTATTTCTTCTGTACATCTATTTTTTTCTGGTATACATTTAGACATTTAAAGGTCCATTAACCGTTTTAGACATTTAAAATCCCTAACACAACATACATGTATATTTCTTTTTGAATTATTAATTAATGATGAGATTATTAAATTTTTATAGAGAAAAATTACTTTTTTCGTCATAATTAGAATCTACATTGCTAAAAAAACTGTGGTAGACGCATTGAATTCATATCTCATGGCTATTGGTGCTCGCATTAAACAATTTTAGTAAGAAAACAGAAATGTTACTCATTTATTTTATTTGTGACAGCTGTAAAATGTAGTTAAAAGGTGTTCTATAAAAACTGGTACTTTTTTAATATCCTTATTAATGTATTTTAATTAATTTATACAGATGTCTACATGTTTATGATTATTAATAATCAGTGTGAAAATAAAAAGATGTGCCCAATAAATTTTAATCTCAAAATTGTCTCGAAGAAAAATGAAAATAGCTATTCAACTGGCAATTTTATCTTTTCAATTCATATAAAAAAACAAACTAAGCCTTAGGGTTCGCTTTCATGCTGAAACTGTACCAGATTCTGATATTTTTGAGAAAAACGTTTAATTTTGACATATGTTATGGCTTTTTTGATAAATTTTACTCTAGGCTGTCAAACAAGAAACTGTTCTGTCAAAGTAGTTTCTGAAGGTGAAATAATATTCAAAAATCCAAATCTGCAATCTAGTGTTCATATTGAAAATTTTAAATTTTTATAGAATTTCTCTATGAAGACAATTCCTTAAGCTTATTTTTCTAAAATAAATTGAAAACAAACAAAAAAACCAATCTCTAATCGAATAGTTATATTCATTTTTCTCTGCAGCAATTTGCCAATTAAATTTTGTGGTGTATACTTCGATTGTACAGTCGTGGAAAAAAAAAAAGTAAACACCCCCTACTAACTCCTCAACAAATTATCGTAGACGAAAGTTACTGGTACCGGACGATTGGAAATAAAGTCTACTTTTAAATGGTGTGTATAAAATTTGCTTAGGGGGCCGTATACATATTAAAACGAATTCAAACTTCATTTTTTTCAATGGCAGTACCCAAATTTAACGAGATATTTCAAATCTTTGGTTCAAAATATGCCTAGAAACCAAATTTCAAGTCATTCGAATAATAAGTTTTTGAATTATAGACATTCAAAGTTTAGTACTTCTAATGTTAAATTACATTTTCATATTTTTGTTTATATCTCCTGAAATTATGCTCTTAATGAGCTAATTTTTTGTGTAGCAATAATACTAATATACCCAAACATAAATATGTTGAATTTGCAATTTTTATAATTTTATGATATGAATTATGAAATTAATATTCGAAAAAATTATGTATTGCAACATAAAATTTTTTTGATGGATTTAGATTTATTAAGTTCTGCTTTATGGAAATCCCAAATTTCACATTTTTCTTCGAAGTAGTTTTCAAATTATGCTTAAAAATCGGCAAAATGATGGTTTAAGGGGCCATCTATGACAGAAGTAAGTAAATTTTTGAAATTTATTCTGCTATCCTATAATCAAACAGGTTTCATTGACGCTTAAACGTGCCTTGATCAAGAAGGCGGCTCTCTCGGTTAACAATCGAGTTCGGAACTTCAATTTGGATACAGCCCTTAAAATACGCTCGTTTTAAAATAATTAATTTCTTGGAAACTTACGGCACGAATTGCATAAAAATTTGTTTATAGGCTAATTGGAAAGTGTAGAATTCATTTATGCTGTCAGAATTGTGTACTGCTATTCAAAAAAACAAAGTTTTGGTTCATTTTAATATGTAGATGGCCCCTTAAACAAATTTTATATACATCAATTAAAAGTAGATTTTATTTCCAATCGTTCGGTACCAGTAACTTTCTTCTACGATAATTTGTTGAGAAGTTAGTAGGGGGTGTTTACTTCTTTTTTTTTTTCCACGACTGTACATAAATTTCAAAATGGAAATATTCTTTTTTTTTTTTTTTTTTTTTTTTTTTTTTTGTTTCTTGCATCTAAAGTGCTTTACTGACCAGTGTTGCCAGTGGGCTTTTTTTTTCAAAATTCACATTTCTTGATTGGCACCACTTTTCTCAAGTGATAAAATTCCCCTTGTTTTCGCTTTAATATGTCATTAAAAATGGCAAATTTTACTATTTCAAAAAGGTGGTGCCAATCGAGAAATCTGAATTGAAAAAAGTAGCCCACTGGCAACACTGTTACTGACATTGACATCCAGTGTTGCCGCATCTGGCTGGCTTTTTATTTATTCATTCTGAATTAGAGTAAAAGAAAACTGCTATTCAAAATTTTATGGTGTGAATTCAATATATCTAAATAAAAATCTACCATATGCAGCAACACTGTTGACACCTGACATGGCAATCATCTCTCCCCTCTTTTTTATCAATTCAAATCTACACATTTCCAACTAAAAATATTATTTCATTTAATCACAGATACATAACTGTTTTCTTTAGATTTCAGTTCTTCATTGGTATTTTTAATGGTTGTTTTACTTATTTTTCTAGGTCATATTCCTTTGGTGTTTTTTTGGTTCAAAATCTGGACATCAAGCTTAGAGTGCACCAGCAAGTATCTCCACATCTGCAGTCATAGATACTCAGGGAAGTATCATTACCTACCTTGTTTGACTTAAAGGCGCATTAAATATTTCCTTTTTAAATAGCCTTAGTTAAAATAAAGCCCTCACTTGAGCACATGACTCTCATTAAAATAGTTATTTTATTATGGAAACAGAATGATGTTAGGCAATTAGTAGTTGCAAACCGCAGTTCTAGAGTTCTCTTCTAGTGCATTAGAAGAATGAATGAAAATTGAAAAGACAATACCAGAGAAAGCGCAACAACTTCCACTACCACAACTCTTAATTGGGAAGGTGTGAAACGTGATTAAGCCTATTGGATTAAAAATTTTAAAATAGATGGAATTCTATTGCAAAAATAAAATTTCTGCATATCTACTAGCTGAATTTTGTTGGACCCCGCAAGGTACAGTTGACAAAAAGAGAACAGCAGAAGTGTTAGTTAATCACTTCACCGGCGACAGGTATAGAGAAACAGTGCTTTTACCCCCAACTTATCTCGTGGCAGCCGGTGAAGTGGTTAAAGATGAGAATTTGGATATATTCACACGCTACAAACTAGCATGTATTTATTGTCTGGATGATGAGATTAATAAACTATGGAACTACATAAGAATTTTTAGAACCAAGAAGCTGTTTCTGTAAATATTCATAATTAAAAAGATTTATTTCTCCAATCTGTAGAACAGTCTAATAAAGCAGCAGCTGAGTATTATCTATCTAGTTGAAAACTAGAGTTCTCTTCTAGTGCATTAGAAGAATGAATGAAAATTGAAAAGACAATAACAGAGAAAGCGCCACAACTCTTAATTGGGAAGCGTCAAAGCGTGTTAAACGTCATTAAGCCTATTGGATTAGAAATTTTAAAAGATGGAATTCCATTGCAAAAATAAAATTTCTGCATATCTACTAGCTAAATTTCGTTGGACCCCGCAAGGTACAGTTGACTGAAAGAGAACAGCAGTGATGATGCATTTCTTCAGCTATGCTGCCATTTTCTCTACACAAAAAAAAAATAGCATCTTAAGGTGATGTGTTTCTTCAGCAACTTTACTCACATATCTCAAAGGAGAGATCTCCAAATAAAACAAAATCAACTGAGCAAACCATGGACAAACAGTGCCTGAGCTCTTCAGAGACATTAATAAAGGATACAGTCATTGGTGATTTTCAGGTATTAACATTTCCATTAAAACTCAATATAGGATTGTAAGACTTTATGCAATCTAGAGTTGAGTAAAAATAGCATCATTAGCATTTACTCAAGAGTTATACGTTTAAATATTGTTTTTAAATATTCATTCAATCTGATGTATTCAGGATCTTTTAATTTTCAACTCTACAATATGTAAATAAATTTTCATTTATATTAAATTTTGATCTCTTCAATTTATGCTTTGTATTTAATTAACTATTATTTTAGAAATTGATGTTTCTTTTTCGCAGGGTAGGTTATAAATTACGGCCGCATTATAAGTTAAAATGTGACTTCGCCAGGTCACCTATAATCCCAGTGTGATTTATACAGTTCTTGTGCCTCAAAATCACACAACGCAGCAAATTCAAATTATGCAATTTTAATTGATATAATAACGTATTAATCTTAAGTTGCACCACAAGAACTCAGAATCATGGTGCTTTCACTATACAAACACAGTATACATGCCTATTAGACTTTACATTTCTAATTTTCTCTGTATGTTGGAATCGGATATTTATTTTAAACAATTTTTATTATTAGTCAATCAAAGTGCGCAGAGCGTTCCAACAGAAAGAAAATCAAGATATTGCTATCATCACTGGTAATCACAATTTTTTTGCCAAACGTATCAAGCTTTTTTGATTACTAAGTCTGGGTAAACCTAAAATAAAACTTTCTTATTTTATGATTTTTATTTGAATTAGTAGTGTACCTTTATGAGGAAAGTTTCATTGAATAATTTAAGAAAAATGCATCTCATCTTTATAATAAATATTTAATTATACATTTTTAATAATTTACTTGACCTTTGCTTTTAATATTTTAATCATTTAAAAAAATTATCTAATTTTTTTATTATTTTAGTTTATTACTTAATTATCTTAATACTGCACTATACTGTAAGCATTCATTATAATTTCGATTGCATTATTAATTACATTCAAATTACTGTCTAAAATATGTAAACAAAGCAATGATCAGAAATCCATAAAATTCTAAAATCTGCACAACCTCTGGTCCCAAGCTGTGTGGATTTGAGGAAGTCTACTGTATTATTTATTTATCAATATTATAAAGCTTTTATAATTTATCTAAAAATGCAGTGATTCATTATTAAGATGAAACTTACTGAAAAATATTAAATGAAAAAAAAAGAGAATTTTTTTAGAGTTAATAAAAAGATAAGCTTAATGTAAATTAATATATAAATTAGTGAAAGCAAATCAAGTGTAATGAGTTTGAGAAACATGAAGAAAAAGAGAAGTTAAGTTAGCATTTTATTTTTATAATTCTGTGCCTCAGAACCAAACTATCATCAAGTCCAAAAATGACGAATTTTATGTTAACAGCTTTTTATACTAAAGGAACTGTTCTCTTTCAAGGCAAACTATCCCTATATTTGTATTATAAGTGATTTCAGAGATATTCTTTTTTATAATACCATAAATCACATCTTACTTTCAAGCCAAATTATTGTACATTTACTTCTACTGAAAAATAAGTGAAATGCGACTTACTATAACTCAGCTCTCAGGCACAGAATTATATTGTTAATTGCAACTTAAAAAGGAAGCAAATATAAAATATCTTATTATCAATTTTTAATTTTACTGATGAAATATTAAGAGAATGTAAGATATTTCTTTATCAATTGTTTATTTTACTGATGATATATTACCTTTCCTTTGAATTAATCCTTAATTTGAATTGGCATCCTTCTTGCTCCTCATTAAAAATAGTTCTCTACTTGTACCCCAGCTAAAGTGTTTTACTGCATTTTGTATTATAAAAAAAAAAAAAAACTTGCTTGTGTCAGGGTTGATTGTGTTCAGGTAATATACCTGAATTCAGGTATTTATTTCATTTTCAATACTGGAATTCCAGTTTTTCTGATAGTTAAATTCATAAAATAACACTAAAATATCAATTTCATATGACTATTAAACATAATTAAAAGTAATATATTTCATAATGAGGGAAATGGACCTCCCTGCAATAAATTATGTTATCTCTCCATACCAAAGCTTCTTCTCGCTAAAATTTCAGGTATTTTTTCATGAATTCACAATCATCCCTGTTGTGTCTTGAAAAGTGAATCCTGAATTAAATATTTAATGTGCCTTTAAAAATAAAGTATCAAAGTAAAACATTCCGTAATTTTATCCCCTTAAAATAACATTTCTTAAGTTATCTTCCTGTGGTTACTCCCCTACGTGTTTGTTTTTTACTCATTTCTTAGATATATGCACATTCTGATAACTAAAAGTAATATGTGTGTTTAGGGAATTCCAGCTAAAGACAATTTTAAAAGTATCATGATTATTATTGATAAAGATTAATAAGATTGCAAGAAAATTAAAAATTATTTATGAAGTTCTGAAACTATTAAATACAAGTTTGTAAAATGTGCATTTGAGCATAAGCATTGTGTTATTAAAATTTAATAATTTTCTGTGCCCCGTTAAGCTTATCCGTTGCAAAATTCTGTGTTATGTCTTGTACTAATTTCAACATGAGATTGCTCACTATCTAATGCATTTAACATTTTTTCTCTATTAGACAGATAAAAAGTCTAATACCAACAATACTATGTTCTCAAAAAATGTTCAATAAGTTTAAAATACTTAAAGGGGTACTTCATGCTCTGAGATAGAGCAGCTAAAGTTATTTCAATTGATAAAATGTAGACGTTTCATTTTTTTTTTAAATTTTGCTCGAATTTGATATTTTTTGTAGCTTTCAAAACCTGTACTTTTAATTTGTGCACACCATATTCAAATTTTATTTCATTTTTTAAATTTTAAGGTGATCTAGATATGTTATTTTAGGTTCTTTAAAGATTCGCCTTTAGTGTCTTATTGCGAAAGATCTGTTTAACATTTTTAAATTTTGTAAAAGGGCATACATAGTTTATTTAACTTTCTGAAAATGCTTTTTAATTTGCTTTAAAAAAAATTTAAATCTATGCTGCATTTATAAAAATTTTAAACACTTTTCTTTAAAACAACTGAAAATGCTAAAATTCCCACCTTAGATAGGATACACCTTCTCTTTCAGGGGGGACACTCAATGGGGAGTCCCAACAGAGCTCAGAGTTGTAAAAAGGTTAGGATATCTAAGACCTTCCCAAGCATGAAAATTTTCCCTTTGGCTATAATCAACTGATAGACTAAAAGGCGGTTGCATGCAGAGTGTCACACATGTTCACACAATTCATGAGTGTCACACAATTCATGAATCGGTTGCAGAAAAACTTGAGAATTTCTTTAAATGATCGAGTAAAAATATCGGGTATTTCGTTAAAGATCTCAAACAAATAGTAATCTCTTCAATTGGTCGCCGAATAAAATCTCTAATTTCATTAACAGTTCAGAAAGAAATTGTGAATTTCGTCTAAAGATTGCGCAAAAAAATATGAATTTCGGTAAACTATCGAGGAAAAAATATTGCAAATTTCGTTAGAAAAATCATGGAAACGAGTAATGAATTTTGTTAATTGGTCGCGAAAAGATATCGAAAATTTTGCCGATCGGTTGCGATAAACTTTCGTGAATTTCGACAAATGACCGTGCAAAAAAATTGATTTCGTTAATTGGTTGCAGAAGATAATAAATTTCGTCAAAGGATCGTGGTAAAAAATGCGAATTTCGTCAAAAGTTCGTGGTAAAAAGGGCGGATTTCAACAAAGAATAGTGATAGAAAAATGTGAATTACGATTGTGGGGGGAAAAAATCGCGAATTTCGTCAAAATTTACTCCACTGGGCAAAAAATTGGAACCAAACTCCTTTTATAAATGTTAAAAAACGCTTCGAAATGAGAAGAAACTCTAAAAATCGTGTGTAAAAATTTTCAGAGAAACAAATTTACTATATTGAGTTGAAAGACTGAAACCTTATTCCTTTTACGAGTGTCAAAAAATGGCTGCGAAACGCATAAAACAAACCAACCAACCAACTTCCAGATTAATTTTAATTTTGTGTTTTACGATTTCTCATTTTCAAAGGTTGGCAGGTCTGATATTTTTAAATTCAAATATGTGGCAATAAAATTCACAAAAGTATATCATTTAATTTCATTACTCAAAATGTTCTTTTTTCCGAAGTAAGAAAAAAAGCACATTTTGAGTAATGAAATTAAATGATATACTTCTGTGAGTTTTATTGCCACACATTTAAATTTAAAAATATGGTAATAACTTATTTACCATACCACTTAAAATCAGAATTAACATTAAAATTTAATAAATAATTGAATAAATGTAAATTAAAGCCTGCATTACGTGTGTGACACTCTCCATGGAATCGCCCTAAGGGGGGAAAAAAATCACTTCCAATGCAAAGAGAGAGAGTGAACCGATAGCCATAGAATGAATGTTTCAATAATATTGTTTATTTTTTATGTTCTTATCTTGTGATAAACTTGCGTAATTATGAAATATTTATTTGAATTTTTATGAAACTTTTTTTAAAATAATGTAGTATATTTAATTTCAGGGCCTTACTCTTTTCTGAAAATTGGGATGGGTCCTGGTCAGACTTTCTTTGTGCTCAGAGCCGAGCATGAAAATAATTCTTTCTAAAACTGAATTAAAAGTATGCACGAGCCAAATTTTGTAGGCCCATTCCAGTCCCGTCCTGTCTGGCTCATGCAGAACCCAGTAAAATGAGGCCCCAACCCATTCAAAAAACATTACAATGAATATCGGCTCAATGTTTTTGCAAAAAATGCATATATTATTAGATTGACATTATGCTACAATTAAAATTCTTTTTAAAGAATAGTATATAAATTATTAGGTAAAATAATAATAATTAATAAAGTACTGTAAAACAAGGAAAAAAGAATCTGTCTATGACGGAATCTTGTATTATATGGGAAAATATCTTCAGAGGTTATATCACTCACTCACTAATTTTAATCCTATGGAAGAAATTTTTTAAGATATCTCTTTTGCATTTAAATTTTTTTAATGATATCTTCTGCATTGGCTGTAACTGAGTTCGATCTCTATAAAGGCTGTTTTTATTTATTTGTAGTATTTTTTAATTAGGGTACTTTTACTTTAGGAATTGGTTTTGAAAGTGAAAGTATTCTCATTAAAAAAGACCTGCAAAGAAAATCGTAAAAGAAAAAATTACCATTGTAGATATCAATCTCAGCTATTCAACGATAAAAAAAAAATTGAAATGCAAACAAGATATCCTAAAAAAATTCTTCCATGGTATTAACATGTGTGATCGTGTGAGTGAACTAGCCATTTAATCCATGCAAATTTAACATAATAATCTGTTAAAAAAGAATATTATACAACAGACAGATGACCTACCTGCTAAGAAGGGAACTTGTCTGTAACAGATTTTTTTCTCTCCTTTGTATTTCTGCCTTGGATTTTACTGCATAGCATTATTTCAGACATTTAAAATCCCTAACACAACATACATGTATATTTCTTTTTGAATTATTAATTAATGATGAGATTATTAAACTTTTATAGAGAAAAATTACTTTTTTCGTCATAATTAGTATCTACATTGCTGAAAAACTGTGGTAGACGCATTGAATTCATATCTCATGGCTATTGGTGCTCGCATTAAACAATTTTAGTAAGAAAACAGAAATGTTACTCATTTATTTTATTTGTGACAGCTGTAAAATGTAGTTAAAAGGTGTTCTATAAAAACTGGTACTTTTTTTAATATCCTTATTAATGTATTTTAATTAATTTATACAGATGTCTACATGTTTATGATTATTAATAATCAGTGTGAAAAGAAAAAGATGTGCCCAATAAATTTTAATCTCAAAATTGTCTTGAAGAAAAATGAAAATAGCTGTTCAACTGGCAATTTTATCTTTTCAATTCATGTAAAAAAACAAACTAAGCCTTAGGGTTCGCTTTCATGCTGAAACTGTACCAGATTCTGATATTTTTGAGAAAAACGTTTAATTTTGACATATGTTATGGCTTTTTTGATAAATTTTACTCTAGGCTGTCAAACAAGAAACTGTTCTGTCAAAGTAGTTTCTGAAGGTGAAATAATATTCAAAAATCCAAATCTGCAATCTAGTGTTCATATTGAAAATTTTAAATTTTTATAGAATTTCTCTATGAAGACAATTCCTTAAGCTTATTTTTCTAAAATAAATTGAAAACAAACAAAAAAACCAATCTCTAATCGAATAGTTATATTCATTTTTCTCTGCAGCAATTTGCTGATTAAATTTTGTGGTGTATACTTCGATTGTACAGTCGTGGGGGAAAAAAAAAGTAAACATCCCCTACTAACTCCTCAACAAATTATCGTAGACGAAAGTTACTGGTGCCGGACGATTGGAAATAAAGTCTACTTTTAAATGGTGTGTATAAAATTTGCTTAGGGGGCCATATACATATTAAAACGAATTCAAACTTCATTTTTTTCAATGTCAGTACCCAAATTTAACGAGATATTTCAAATCTTCGGTTCAAAATATGCCTAGAAACCAGATTTCAAGTCATTCGAATGATCAGTTTTTTAATTATAGACATTCAAAATTTAGTACTTCTAATGTTAAATTACATTTTCATATTTTTATTTAAATCTCCTGAAATTATGCTCTTAATGAGCTAATTTTTTGTGTAGCAATAATACTAATATACCCAAACATAAATACGTTGAATTTGCAATTTTTATAATTTTATGATATGAATTATGAAATTAATATTCGAAAAAATTATGTATTGCAACATACAATTTTTTTGATGGATTTAGATTTATTAAGTTCTGCTTTATGGAAATCCCAAATTTCACATTTTTCTTCGAAGTAGTTTTCAAATTATGCTTAAAAATCGGCAAAATGATGGTTTAAGGGGCCATCTATGATAGAAGTAAGTAAATTTTTGAAATTTATTCTGCTATCCTGTAATCAAACAGGTTTCGTTGACGCTTAAACGTGCCTTGATCAAGAAGGCGTCTCTCTCGGTTAACAATCGAGTTCGGAACTTCAATTTGGATACAGCCCTTAAAATACGCTTGTTTTAAAATAATTAATTTCTCGGAAACTTATGGCACGGATTGCATAAAAATTTGTTTATAGGCTAATTGGAAGGTGTAGAATTCATTTATGCTGTCAGAATTGTGTACTGCTATTCAAAAAAACAAAGTTATGTTTTGTTTTAATATGTAGATGGCCCCTTAAACAAATTTTATATACATCAATTAAAAGTAGATTTTATTTCCAATCGTTCGGTACCAGTAACTTTCTTCTACGATAATTTGTTGAGAAGTTAGTAGGGGGTGTTTACTTTTTTTTTCCACGACTGTACATAAATTTCAAAATGGAAATATATTCTTTTTTTGTGTGTGTGTGTTTCTTGCATCTAAATTGCTTTACTGACCAGTGTTGCCAGTGGGCTTTTTTTTTTTCAAAATTCACATTTCTTGATTGGCACCACTTTTCTGAAGTGATAAAATTCCCCTTGTTTTCGCTTTAATATGTCATTAAAAATGGCAAATTTTACTATTTCAAAAAAGTGGTGCCAATCGAGAAATCTGAATTGAAAAAAGTAGCCCACTGGCAAAACTGTTACTGACATTGACATCCAGTGTTGCCGCATCTGGCTGGTTTTTTAGGTAGCTTTCATTACAAAAAGCTACCTATTGCAGCCGTTCGGAGGAAAGCAATTTCAAAATATTTTGGTATATTTTCATCGATCATGACCCCCAGACCCCGAAACCACCCTCCATTCAAAATTGATATATATATATATATCTGACCTTTGTCACACTGTAACTCTCGTATTTATGAACCGATTTGGATGCAATTCGGTGTGTACATCGTACATACAAATATCTCCACAGAGTTTGTTGGCCAGCTTCATCCGCCATCTTGTTTCAAAATGGCGGCCATTTAAAAAAATTTAAAAAATAAAAAAATTAAAATGAGATACCAAAAAATTGGAAAATGAAAAAGATTTTTACAGTTTTTGTTTCGTCTATATATAAAAAAATGGCTGAGTAATAGCATTTTGAATTTCTATTGTGGCTGACATTTTAAAACGACCTGATTTTTGTCACGTGATAATAGGCGTATTTATGAACCGATTTGGATGTAACTTGGTCTGTACATAGTACATACCAATGTCCCGACCGAGTTCGTTGGCCAGCTTCATTCGCCATCTTGTTTCAAAAGGGTTGCCATTTAAAAATAAATTAAATTTAAAATTTAAAATGAGGTATTAAAAAATTGGAAAATGAAAAAGATTTCTTTTATGTGTTTGGCCTTGATACAAAGATTCCGGAGAAGTTTTTGTTTCTGAAAATTTGCTCTTTTGTTTATATCTTAAAAATGTTTGAATTATAGCACTTTGAATTTCTAGCATGGCTAACATTTTGAAACGATCTTGTATTTGTCACGTGATAACACACGTATTCGCCTATTTCGATGTAAGAAGGCATGTGGATAGTATACACCAATACCTCGACCAAGTTCGCTGGCCAGATTCATCAGCCATCTTGTTTCAAAATGGCGGCCATTAAATGAAAAAATATATATATATTTAAAGTGAGATGCAAAAAAATTAGAAATTGAAAAAGGTTTCTTTCTTAAGTATTTGACCTTGATATAAGGATTCATGAGCATTTTTTGTTTGTCTTTACCTTAAAAAACGGCTCAGATATAGCAGTTTCAATTTCTATTGTGGGTGACATTTTGAAAAATCTGATTTTTTGCATGCGACAGCACTAGTATATAGCAACCGATTCCGATGTGAGTGAGCATGTGATTCCTAAGATCTCGACCAAGTTCACTGGTTAGCCTCATCCACCATGTTGTCTTAAAATGGCAGGCACTTTAAGAAATTGTCGAATTTGGCAGCCAAATATAAGTTACTTTAAAGAAAAGCAGCTTGGATAAAGCTAATTTCGCGAAATTCTCATTCATTATACTGATAAAAATTAGTATTGAATCTCCTATATTCGGTTTCCACTAAATTGAGCTTCGTGTGTTTGAATGATATAAGTTGGCTTTTTTAAAATAAGGAATATGAAAGCTACCTCTTCCTCCCGGCACTGGCCGGAAGGACTTTTATTTATTCATTCTGAATTAGAATAAAAGAAAACTGCTATTCAAAATTTTATGGTGTGAATTCAATATATCTAAATAAAAATCTACCAGATGCAGCAACACTGTTGACACCTGACATGGCAATCATCTCTCCCCTCTTTTTTATCAATTCAAATCTACTCATTTCCAACTAAAAATATTATTTCATTTAATCACAGATACATAACTGTTTTCTTTAGATTTCAGTTCTTCATTGGTATTTTTAATGGTTGTTTTACTTATTCTTCTAGGTCATATTCCTTTGGTGTTTTTTTGGTTCAAAATCTGGACATCAAGCTTAGAGTGCACCAGCAAGTATCTCCACATCTGCAGTCATAGATACTCAGGGAAGTATCATTACCTACCTTGTTTGACTTAAAGGCGCATTAAATATTTCCTTTTTAAATAGCCTTAGTTAAAATAAAGCCCTCACTTGAGCACATGACTCTCATTAAAATAGTTATTTTATTATGGAAACAGAATGATGTTAGGCAATTAGTAGTTGAAAACCGCAGTTCTAGAGTTCTCTTCTAGTGCACTAGAAGAATGAATGAAAATTGAAAAGACAATAACAGAGAAAGCGCAACAACTTCCACTACCACAACTCTTAATTGGGAAGGTGTGAAACGTGATTAAGCCTATTGGATTAAAAATTTTAAAATAGATGCAATTCCATTGCAAAAATAAAATTTCTGCATATCTACTAGCTGAATTTTGTTGGACCCCGCAAGGTACAGTTGACAGAAAGAGAACAGCAGAAGTGTTAGCTAATCACTTCACCGGCGACAGGTATAGAGAAACAGTGCTTTTACCCCGACTTATCTCGTGGCAGCCGGTGAAGTGGTTAAAGATAAGAATTTGGATATATTCACACGCTACAAACTAGCATGTATTTATTGTCTGGATGATGAGATTATCAGGCATGTAGTTCCATAGTTTATTAATCTTAAAGAATTTTTTCTAACCAAGAAGCTGTTTCTGTAAATATTCATAATTAAAAAGATTTATTTCTCCAATCTGTAGAACAGTCTAATAAAGCAGCAGCTGAGTATTATCTATCTAGTTGAAAACTAGAGTTCTCAGTTCTCTTCTAGTGCATTAGAAGAATGGATGAAAATTGAAAAGACAATAACAGAGAAAGCGCCACAACTCTTAATTGGGACTCTCTCTTACTGGGGGCAACTCTTATATACTCTGGGGACAACTCTTAATTGCTGTTAAACGTCATTAAACCTATTGGATTAGAAATTTTAAAATAGATGGAATTCCATTGCAAAAATAAAATTTCTGCATATTTACTAGCTGAATTTTGTTGGACCCCGCAAGGTACAGTTGACAGAAAGAGAACAGCAGTGATGATGCATTTCTTCAGCTATGCTGCCATTTTCTCTACAAAAAAAAAAAAAAAAAAAAAAAAATAGCATCTTGAGGTGATGCGTTTCTTCAGCAACTTTACTCGCATATCTCAAAGGAGAGGTCTCCAAATAAAAAAAAATCAACTGAGCAAACCATGGACCAACAGTGCCTGAGCTCTTCAGAGACATTAATAAAGGATACAGTCATTGGTGATTTTCAGGTATTAACATTTCCCTTAAAAATCAATATAGGATTGTAAGACTTTATGCAATCTAGAGTTGAGTGAAAATAGCATCATTAGCATTTACTCAAGAGTTATACATTTAAATATTATTTTTAAATATTCATTCAATCTGATGTATTCAGGACCTTTTAATTTTCAACTCTACAATATGTAAATATATGTAAATAAATTTTCATTTATATTAAATTTTGATCTCTTCAATTTATGCTTTGTATTTAATTAACTATTATTTTAGAAATTGATGTTTCTTTTTCGCGGGGTAGGTTATAAATTACGGCCGCATTATAAGTTAAAATGTAACTTTGCCAGGTCACCTATAATCCCTCTGTGATTTATACAGTTCTTGTGCCTCGAAATCACACAACGCAGCAAATTCAAATTATGCAATTTTAATTGATATAATAATGTATTAATCTTAAGTTGCACCAGAAGAACTCAGAATCATGGTGCTTTCACTATACAAACACGGTATACATGCCTATTAGGCTTTCAATTTCTAATTTTCTCTGTATGTTGGAATCAGATATTTATTTTAAGCAATTTTTATTATTAGTCAATCAGTGTGCGCAGAGCGTTCCAACAGAAAGAAAATCAAGATATTGCTGTCATCACTGGTAATCACAATCTTTTTGCCAAACGTATTTATGCAGTAATCAAGCTTTTTTAATTACTAAGTCTGGGTAAACCTAAAATAAAACTTTCTTATTTTATGATTTTTATTTGAATTAGTAGTGTACCTTTTAGAGCCGTACCGAGTACTCGGTAAATACTCGGTACTCGGCGAAATTTTGGCCGAGTACTCGGCCAATACCGAGTAGTTGTAAGAATTTCATTTTTTAAGCATATGAATTTATAACTGATCTGTAAAAAGTTATTTGAATATCAATGTATAATATATGCAATAATTCATGAAATTATTTACTTGGTATTTAACAATATGGCTACAAACAGTGCTGTAGTTGGGCGGGAACGCATGGGAACACCGTTCCCAGATATATTTGGCTTGTTATTGTAAAAAAAAAAAAAAAAAAAATATCGCGTACAAGCACAAACTTTTTTTTTTTTCAGGCAAAATGATAATTATTGTTATTTATTATAACAATATTTATGAAGTTTATTGATACTGTAGATGAGCCTTGAGAACTAAATCCTCTTCTCCACAACTGTGAAAACTATACCCATTTCAACGTCTGAATGCAAAAGTATATTCAGCTGTATGAATAACGTCACAATCTAGGCGAGAAATTCCCTCCGTATTGAAAAATCCAGCGCACTTATATTCATAAGTCGTTTAGGACCTCTCTTAAAAGAATTTTGTCCTGAACCATATCTGAAATCTTGGTTGCGATCAGGAAGATTAGCAGACGAGACAGCTTTTTGTAAATAAAAGATCACAGAAAACATTTCCCATTATCGTTCTTTATGCAAACTTCCGGGATATACAGGTGGTTATCGAAATAATGGAAACACCCTAGATTTTGAAGGAATTCTTTATTAATATGGCGTAGGACCGCCTTTGGCATGTAATACAGCTTGGATTCGCCTGGAAATCGAATCATACAAATTCTGAATAGTGTTTAGAGGAATATTGTATTATTCTTCATGGAGATATTGTGAAAGTTCCGTGAGAGATGCCGGTGGAGGATATCGATTCCGGATTGAAAGCTCTAAAATAGACCACAGCGGTTCGATTATGTTGAGGTCTGGGGACTGTGCGGGCCAAGGTAGATGTTCCACCTCATCCTCATGTTCATCAAACCATGATTGGGCAACTCTGGCTGCATGAATAGGGGCATTATCATCCTGGAAAATTCCATCTCCTGCAGGACACAAAATTTGCATCATGGGATGGACCTGGTCAGCTAAAACTTCTCTATACTTCTCCCCAGTGATCCTTCCTTTCAGGGTTACGATTGGACCAGCAGAAAACCATGACACGGCTGCCCATACCATGACCGATCCATGTCCATGCTTGAGAGTTGGACGGAGGCAATCAGGATCATACGCTTGTGCAGGTGTTCTCCAGACATGTACCCGTCCTGTTGTGGGGAACAATGTGAAAGATGATTCGTCTGACCATATAACAGTCTTCCACTTATCAATCGACCAGGTTTTGTGGTTGTGGCACGACTCTACACGACGTTTGACATTAGCATCTGTGACAAGTGGCTTGGGAATTGCTGTTCTGCCGTAAATGTTCTCTTTATGAAGGTATCTCCGAACTGTAATTGTTGACACTGGAGAATGCAGATGCTGATTGAGCTCTGCGGTCACTTTGGCTGCAGTTGTTTTCTTTTTAGACATTACAATCCGCTTCAATACCCGTCGGTCTCTTTCACTCAGCTTCTCCTTCCGTCCACTATTTTGCTTTGCTGAGCTTGTCTTTCTGTGCTGTGTGTATGCTGTCATGACTTTAGACACCGTACCTCTAGAAACGCCTATAAGCTGGGATGTTTCGGTCACAGTTGCTCCAGCTAGTCGGGCTCCTACAATTTGGCCTCTTTGAAAATCTGTGAGGTCTGACATTTTACGCTTCTGACAAAAGAAATCAAAACGTAGACAACTCTTCTAGAGCTCTCTCATACTACCTAATACATGTACTTTTTATATTAAAAAAAATCTGGTAGCTAAGATTATATTTTAATGCTTACGAAGGGAATTCTTAAATGTCCCTTTCATTCACAAGTGTTTCCATTATTTTGATAACCACCTGTATGTGCTAGTAAGTAGTAACATATGGATTTATTTTGTTATTTCAATTAAATTTTGATTCATGATGGAAAATGTTACTTGAGATTGATTAAATATTGCTTTTTGATGAATGCTATACAAATATAATACTATAAAAATTGGAATATAACAATTATAACTGCTAATTAAAAAAAACCCACCTTTGGCTAAATGTTTTAAATTGGCTTTTTACTTAACAAAAATCCAGTACCATCAACATCTACTCTATGAAAAGGTGCGTTCCCACAAATATTTTTTTCCAACTACAGCACTGGCTACAAAATATAGAAAAAGTTAAGAACAAAAACCCTCATAAAATAATTCCAGATTAAAATTTAGTTTCACATTTATACAAATAAAAATAAGTTTTTTTTAAAAAAATATATAGGAAAACAGAAAAGACTTATTTTGGATAAAGAAACTGAAAATGCAATAAAAAATTAATAATTAAATTTATTATATTTCAATTATGGTGCAAAAACAGTCAATTCAATTCAATTATGGTGCAAAACACAAAAATATTCTACATTATCAATAAACAGAGCATTACTGTAAATTTGGCCTGCCTCTGAAAATATACGTTCAGAATAACAGTGGTTGAAGGTGCACATAAGAATTTTTTTTGCAAGGTTGCACATAATCAGAAAAGTCCCCCCCCCCACCATGCAAATGGAGTGTCAGTTTTACATAAGTCTTCTGTTAAGAAAGCCTGTATCTCTTTTTGTACCTCTCTTTTTATTTTTAATCAAAAGAAAATAAGGTACAGTTACAAAATAAATATGGAATGTTTTGCATCATTCAATGAATTGTTACAGTAACCAATAAACATTTTTATTTTTCATAGACAGATTTCAAGTATCAGAATAAATTGAGGGTTGAAGAATGTTTTAATTTATATTGGTTAATAATTGTACTTGTTATGTGTTAATTCTTCTTTTTTTGCTACTGTTTTGAATTGTCAAAAATTGTCTTTAAAAAGTGCACAAATAAATTTCAAATTAAATTAGTTAATTTATATATACTATATTATATATGTATATTATATATATGTACACACAGGTATATATATGTACACACAAGCTCACATTATGTGCACATCAGTGTGTTTTTTTTTTCTTATTACACAACTACTTGGTATTCGGTACTCGGCCGAGTAGTCAGTGGCCGAGTACTCGGCTACTCAGCCAAAGTACTACTCGGTACACCACTAGTACCTTTATGAGGAAAGTTTCATTGAATAATTTAAGAAAAATGCATCTCATCTTTATAATAAATATTTAATTATACATTTTTAATAATTTACTTGACCTTTGCTTTTAATATTTTAATCATTTAAAAAAATTATCCAATTTTTTATTATTTTAGTTTATTACTTAACTAGAATATAGCCCGTCAGACTGACGTGTTTGCATTTTCAAAAAAATTATATAGCATTGCATTATAAAAAGAATTGTGTGTCTGATTAATAGGGTCAGGTGGGGTAAAGTAAAAACAGCCCATTTTTCATTGAAATTTAATTGGCAAGAAAATTATTAATTGAATTGGTAAAATACTGATATAAAGTATGCAAATGAACTTCACTCACAAAATTTGAAGAAATATTTCACAAAAACATTCAAATTAGTACTAATAATGTTATTTTAAAACATATTGTCAATTAACTATTTTATCTGATGGTATGTGGTAAAATAAAAGACAATTCCAACAGAAGGTTTATTTGTTTTTATTAATTGCCAAAATAATAATTATATAACTTAAATTTTAAAAAGTTGAACAGAGAAAATCCCGATTTTTTTTTTTTTTTAAACATGCATAAAAGAAACCTGTAATAAATTTTGATAATTAAAAATCATCTTTTATCACATAAGTAAATCGCAACTGTTAATTACATTAACAATTTATTTTCCCAAATTCTGTTATTAAATTACAAATTTATTTTCCCTACAAAATACAAAATTTTATTTATTATAATAATGCATTGATATATGCAGTACAGGACCTATTATCCGGAATCCTCGGGACCGAAGGCTTTCCGGATTTTGGAATTTTCTGGATTTCGGGTCCCCTTGAATTCCGTCAAAAAAATTCCAGGAAAAACGCAAATTTCATCAAAGAATGGCGAAAAAAAAAAAATTCTTCTAAGCACCGCAAAAAAACCCCCCACAAATTGCGTCAAAATATAGTGAAAAAAACAAATTTCTTCAAAGGATCGAAAAAGCCTACTGCAATTTCGTCAAAAGATCGCTAAAAAATCCGCAAATTTTGTCCAAAAATCGTGAAAAAAAAAAAAACAAATTTCGTTAAAAGATCGCGGAAAAACCGCAAATTTCGCAAAAAGATCGCAAACAAATGAAATTTTGTAAAAGGATCGCGAAAAACACGCAAATTTAGTTAAAGGATTGCGGAAGAAAAACGCAAATTTCGTCAAAATCTCGCAGAAAAGAAACGCAAATTTTGTCAAAAGATAGCAAAAAAAAAAAAAAATTCTTCAAAGGATCGCAAAACACTCTCTTAATTTCGTCAAAAGATCGCATAAAAGCGCGAATTTCGTTAAAGGATCGTGGAAAAAACGCATAATTAGTGCCGAGAGGCCCCCTTCCCTCTTCTGTAAACTTTCAAAAAATTTGCTGTGAATTTCAGATTTTTTTTTTTTTTTTTTTTACTCAGAATCACCCCCTGATTCAAGTAACATAATTGTGTAGTCATAATATTTTATCGAAGTGAGAGGGAGGGCATGAAATATCTTTTTTAAAAATGAATCGTAATATAAATTCATTTTAAACTAATTTGACAGAAAAATAATTTTTTTCTAATTTTTTTCTAATTTTTTTTTTTTTTTGGGGGGGGGGGGGGTGCACCATGTTCCCTCATCACTGATGTAACATATTTTAGTGGTTACACATTGCAACACAATAGACCAAAAAGAAAATTAGGAATCTAAAATTTTCGACAAATTTCAGAAATTGCGAAATTTTAGTAAAAATTTACAAATTTATAGAAAATTTTCAATTTTTTTTTCTTCTGGATTTTGGGTCCTTCCGGATTTCGGAATTCCGGATAATGGGTCCTGTACTGTATACATATATATATATGTAATACACGGCATTACATATTTCTGATATTCTAATTTCATTTTATAAGAAATATTCATTTTTCCCCCCAATGTCTTCAGAATTCAAAAAACATTTTAAAAAGAGAATTTCTTTTTTTTAACTACCGACAGATGGCGCAACAGAGCATATAAACGTTTGTTTTAATATTTTAAAAGTTCAAGACGAATGAATCAATTGTTTGTTTACTTTCATATAGGTATAGATAAAGCTACCAATCTAATTTTAACTCAAGTTATCGCAGCTGAATATTAGATAATTGAATGTAATCTCTTATAAATATTAATTTATTCTCAATAATCTGTCTAAAAATGTAACTTTTGCGAATAGTGGAAAAGAAAGCACGTTTTACTCAACGTTTTAAGATTGAAAATCAAATCAACATTCACTCGTGTGTCATGATGCCACATGTACAACACAAATTCCAAATCCAGAAGCAGTTGAATGACTCTTTGAGCGAATCATTAAAAAATACGGTCAACATCCGATTTTGCTCTTAAAATATTTGTAAAACCATAATAAAGCTTTTAAATAATTTGAAATACGTTTGTTTTTAGAAAGGAAACGTTAATCCGGTACAAAATAATTCACGGGAATGAATCACCGAATATAGCTATATTCACTGAACACCATAAAGTGTTCTCATTGGTCAGAAAATAGATAGCCTTGAAAAACAGAGGTAATTTTTCGCGATATTTTTAACCGTGTATACTGAATTCAAACTGTAAATAAATGTAAACAAAAGTGAAAAACGTATTTCAAAATATTAATATGCTTTTGCAAAATATTTTAAGAGCATTTAATGAATAGCTGAAAGAGTCATTCATTTGTTTTTGGATTTGTAATTTGTGCTTATGAATGGCAATGGTAATCGCTTGTATACATCGGAACCCTGTTGTTGGTATCTGGTTATTTTTAAATTAGATCTTAAAGCGTTATAATTGTATACTTTTTGAAGGTTTGAGAAAAATTGAAGAAGAATGTTACACAACAAATAGATAGACAGATTAAATAAGGCAGTCGGCAAATACGGCATCGGAATACTTAAGCCTAACATGGCCACGTTTGGATTATCAGGAAACGGATGAGTTCAACCCCGGAAGCGTTATACATTTTGTGTCATTCTATGTATAATTATCTTAATACTGTACTATACTGTAAGCATTCATTATAATTTCGATTGCATTATTAATTACATTCAAATTACTGTCTAAAATATGTAAACAAAGCAATGATCAGAAATCCATAAAATTCTAAAATCCGCACAACCTCTGGTCCCAAGCTGTGTGGATTTGAGGAAGTCTACTGTATTATTTATTTATCAATATTATAAAGCTTTTATAATTTATCTCAAAATTTAGTAATTCATTATTAAGATGAAACTTACTGAAAAATATTAAATGGAAAAAAAAAGAGAATTTTTTTAGAGTTAATAAAAAGATAAGCTTAATGTAAATTAATATATGAATTAGTGAAAGCAAATCAAGTGTAATGAGTTTGAGAAACATGAAGAAAAATAGAAGTTAAGTTTAGCATTTTATTTTTATAATTCTGTGCCTCAGAACCAAACTATCATTAAGTCCAAAAATGACGAATTTTATGTTAACAGCTTTTTATACTAAAGGAACTGTTCTCTTTCAAGGCAAACTATCCCTATATTTGTATTATAAGTGATTTCAGAGATATTCTTTTTTATTATACCATAAATCACATCTTACTTTCAAGCCAAATTATTGTACATTTACTTCTACTGATAAATAAGTGAAATGCGACTTACTATAACTCAGCTCTCAGGCACAGAATTATATTTAATTGCAACTTAAAAAGGAAGCAAATATAAAATATTTTATTATCAATTTTTAATTTTACTGATGAAATATTAAGAGAATGTAAGATATTTCTTTATCAATTGTTTATTTTACTGATGATATATTACCTTTCCTTTGAATTAATCCTTAATTTGAATTGGCATCCTTCTTGCTCCTCATTAAAAATAGTTCTCTACTTGTCCCCCAGCTAAAGTGTTTTACTGCATTTTGTATTATAAAAAAAAAAAAAAAAATTGCTTGTGTCAGGGGTGATTGTGTTCAGGTAATATACCTGAATTCAGGTATTTATTTCATTTTCAATACTGGAATTCCAGTTTTTCTGATAGTTAAATTCATAAAATAACACTAAAATATCAATTTCATATGACTATTAAACATAATTAAAAGTAATATATTTCATAATGAGGGAAATGGACCTCCCTGCAATAAATTATGTTATCTCTCCATACCAAAGCTTCTTCTCGCTAAAATTTCAGGTATTTTTTCATGAATTCACAATCATCCCTGTTGTGTCTTGAAAAGTGAATCCTGAATTAAATATTTAATGTGCCTTTAAAAATAAAGTATCAAAGTAAAACATTCCGTAATTTTATCCCCTTAAAATAACATTTCTTAAGTTATCTTCCTGTGGTTACTCCCCTACGTGTTTGTTTTTTACTCATTTCTTAGATATATGCACATTCTGATAACTAAAAGTAATATGTGTGTTTAGGGAATTCCAGCTAAAGACAATTTTAAAAGTATCATGATTATTATTGATAAAAATTAATAAGATTGCAAGAAAATTAAAAATTATTTATGAAGTTCTGAAAATATTAAATACAAGTTTGTAAAATGTGCATTTGAGCATAAGCATTGTGTTATTAAAATTTAATAATTTTCTGTGCCCCGTTAAGCTTATCAGTTGCAAAATTCTGTGTTATGTCTTGTACTAATTTCAACATGAGATTGCTCACTATCTAATGCATTTAACATTTTTTCTCTATTAGACAGATAAAAAGTCTAATACCAACAATACTATGTTCTCAAAAAATGTTCAATAAGTTTAAAATACTTAAAGGGGTACTTCATGCTCTGAGATAGAGCAGCTAAAGTTATTTCAATTGATAAAATGTAGATGTTTCATTTTTTTTGCATTTTGCTCGAATTTGATATTTTTTGTAGCTTTCAAAACCTGTACTTTTAATTTGTGCACACCATTTTCAAATTTTATTTCATTTTTTAAATTTTAAGGTGATATAGATATGTTATTTTAGGTTCTTTAAAGATTCGCCTTTAGTGTCTTATTGCGAAAGATCTGTTTAACATTTTTAAATTTTGTAAAAGGGCATACATAGTTTATTTATTTAACTTTCTGAAAATGCTTTTTAATTTGCTTTAAAAAAAATTTAAATCTATGCTGCATTTATCGCGTAATGCATTTATCGCATTTATCGCTGCATGAAACGCGTAAAATAAACCAACCAACCAACTTCCAGATTAATTTTAATTTTATGTGCTACGATTTCTCATTTTCAAAGGTTGGCAGGTCTGATATTTTTAAATTCAAATGTGTGGCAATAAAATTCACAAAAGTATGTCATTTAATTTCATTACTCAAAATGTTCTTTTTTCCGAAGTAAGAAAAAAAGCACATTTTGAGTAATGAAATTAAATGATATACTTCTGTGAGTTTTATTGCCACACATTTAAATTTAAAAATATGGTAATAACTTATTTACCATACCACTTAAAATCAGAATTAACGTTAAAATTTAATAAATAATGGAATAAATGTAAATTAAAGCCTGCATTACGTGTGTGACGCTTTCCATGGAATCGCCCTAAAGGGGGAAAAAAATCACTTCCAATGCAAAGAGAGAGAAAATGAACCGATAGACATAGAATGAATGTTTCAATAATATTTAGGGTTTAATCTAGGAAAAAGGGATTTTTAGCTTTTTGGCTAATTGCAGCTAATAACTTCTAGCCAAATAAAAATAGCTTTAGCCAAGGAAAAAAAAAGTTTTATTTATACAAAATTTCTATATACATGAGTATTATTTTTAGTTATGCAATATACAAAGAAATACATCACTCTGTAAGATTGACCCTTCGAGATTTGGCTGTATACCACATAGCAAATGCTTTTTAATGGAGATTTTTTTAAAAATTCCCGTTCCAAATTAATCATCATTAACTTACTTAAATTCTTGATTGTCAGTTTGTTTCTCAAGTCAGTTTTTGTTATATTCATGAGACTGAATCCCCCTTCACAGTCTGCTGTAGACAACAAAAGTGATGCTACAAATTCATACAAAGAAATCACATTGGGAAACATGCCATTAATGCCATTTTTATGGAAAAAAAATACAATAAGCTAGTTTAATTTCTTTACACGTTGTAGCCAGAACCCGCATAAATTCAAGTCTGAAAAGTTTATACGACATGCATCTGGCACATTGATGATTCAAAGATAGTGCACATCATATCCCATGCTTATACAAACTGCGATTTTCGTTTTCGACATATGCTGGAGTCGTGTCTGATGCAAATGACGTCACACAGTGTTAAGACGCTTGCATAGAGAGCATGAGACAAATTTTGAAGTGTTGCCGCAGAGCAGATGCAATATGATATTTTTGTTTTTTTTTGCAACGGCAGCAGGTTTACGAAATGCGGAACAACAAAATGGGAATGATATAGCATATTTCTTTGGCTGTCTCTATTTGGCTAATTCACTAAATGCTTTAGGGGCAAAAAGCACTTGCAGTTAGCTTTTTGGCTATTTGGCTAGCTCTAGATTAAACCCTAATATTGGTTATTTTTTATGTTCTTATCTTGTGATAAACTTGCATAATTAGGAAATATTTATTTGAATTTTTATGAAACTTCTTTTTAAATAATGTAGTATATTTAATTTCAGGGCCTTACTCTTTTCTGAAAATTGGGATGGGTCCTGGTCAGACTTTTTTTGTGCTCAGAGCCGAGCATGAAAATAATTCTTTCTAAAACTGAATTAAAAGTATGCACGAGCTAAATTTTGCAGGCCCGTTCCAGTCCCGTCCTGTCTGGCTCATGCAGAACCCAGTAAAATGAGGCCCAACCCATTCAAAAAACAGTACAATGAATATCGGCTCAATGTTTTTGCAAAAAATGCATATATTATTAGATTGACATTATGCTACAATTAAAATTCTTTTTAAAGAATAGTATATAAATTATTAGGTAAAATAATAATAATTAATAAAGTACTGTAAAACAAGGAAAAAAGAATCTGTCTATGACGGAATCTTGTATTATATGGGAAAATATCTTCAGAGGTTATCTCACTCACTCCCTAATTTTAATCCTATGGAAGAAATATTTTAAGATATCTCTTTTGCATTTAAATTTTTTTAATGTTATTTTCTGCATTGGCTGTAACTGAGTTCGATCTCTATAAAGGCTGTTTTTATTTATTTGTAGTATTGTTTAATTAGGGTACTTTTACTTTAGGAATTGGTTTTGAAAGTGAAAGTATTCTCATTAAAAAAGACCTGCAAAGAAAATCGTAAAAGAAAAAAATGACCATTGTAGATATCAATCTCAGCTATTCAACGATAAAAAAAAAAAAAAAAAAAAAAAAAAAAAAAAAAAAAAAAATTGAAATGCAAACGAGATATCCTAAAAAAATTCTTCCATGGTATTAACTTGTGTGATCGTGTGAGTGAACTAGCCATCTAATCCATGCAAAATTAACATAATAATCTGTTAAAAAAGAATATTATACAATAGATGACCTACCTGCTAAGAAGGGAACTTGTCTGTAACAGATTTTTTTTTTCTCCTTTGTATTTCTGCCTTGGATTTTACTGCATATCATTATTTCAGATTTTAAAGTTTCCAATCCACGGAGTATAGATTAATGATAAGTCAGACATTACACACAAATAGAGATTCGTTAAAAATAATATAGTTTATATGGGCACAGGCAGAAAGAAATCTAGGGAGGAGCAGTATTTTGGAAAGGATGTATCTGTATTTTGCGCTAAAAGGGGTGCTTAAATAAATATGTACATGTATATATATAAATAATATTTTTAAAAAAGCTCAAATAGTTTTTGGTGGTACTTCTCATACAAGACCCATTTTAAACTTATCTGTAAAGATCTATACAAAGCAATGCAGAAGGCTCTGCATTTCACAGAACTTGGCCACCTTGTTCAATTCGCAGACTCCAATGCCAAAATATACTTGTTTCTCTCAGTGTTTAATTATTTTATATCATTTACGAAGATATAATTTTACTTTTCTTTTTTTCAAATCTTCAAAAATAAAGGAAATTTAATTAAATTTTAAATTCCAAGGAGGACTAATGGCCCTATTCTCCCTGCTGACACTTGTGGTAGTTTAAAGGCTTTTTTCTGGTGGATTTCTAAATGTCTTAAATGTTGGATTCTGCAAATATAAAGTAAATAAAAAATTACCTTTGTAAGTTATTAAACTACATTGCATTTAAATATAGCAGAATACTGTTATCAAAAAGTTTCGTTAAAGAAATATGGAATGTCAAAAATTTTTGTCTATTTTTATGGTATAGCCTCTGACTGATATTTACATGGCCGGGAACAATGGAGTCTAGGTCCAGCTAAAGTCTTTGGGGGAAAATTAAGCTCTGACTCAGCCTGGCATGAGGATAATGAAGTTTAGGTTTGGGCCGGCTCAACTCCAATGAAATAAATCTCGGGTTTGTGACCAGGCTCTGGCCCATGCAGACATATAAATTCTACACAGGAGCTCATGCTGGGCTGGCATTTTATTTATTTTTGTAAAAATTATAATGGTGTTGTACAGTCATGGAAAAAAAAAAGTAAACACATCCTACTAACTCTGCAACTAATATTAATAAAAGGAAGTTACTGGTACCAAACGGTTGGAAATAAAATCTATTTTTAAATGATCTATATAAAATTTGTTTAGAAGGCCATCTACAAATCAAAAAAGGACCAAATTTTGTTTTTCTTCAACAACAACACTCAATTTTCACAATATATTTTTAATCTGTGGTTTAAACTATGCCTAGAAATGAAACACACCCCAGTACAGCATAGCCAAGCACACACCCCAATACATATAACCAGTGCCCTTTATACATACTTTAGAATTGATTTCCACCATGTATTCCAATGAATCAGTGAGGTGCTGCCAGCTATTGAATTATTATATATATAAAAATTATACCTATTCATGGAATAAGTTTGAAAGCAAATACTGTCTGGCGACAGATAAATGATAAATTGAATAATAATGAAAAATATGTTAATAAATTTATACAAGTATATTACAAAAAGGTTTTTTTTTTTTTTGTAATATAGTGAAATTGATGATTCATTGATTAATGTTTCACATAAATCAATGGACCTAGCTATAACATATCACCCTTTAAATTCCTGTAACATCATTGCATCATCACTTAAATTAATTTATAATTAAATAAAAAAATATTAAAATTAAGATGCTAAGGAATTAATATTAATAATAATTAAATTTTGAAATTAGTTACATCTAATGTGTCTACCAACTTTCTTAAAAATTACACAATTTAAGTGGGAAGGTTAGAACAAATAATAAAATTAATAATTAATACATGCAAAGAGGTATACTAAAGTATACTTTGTTTTAGAAATTAATATGATATTGTCCTCAGTGGGCTTAAATTTAAATACAAGTTAATCATTAACTGTATTAAATATTAATGAATATAAATAAATAAATTTAATATGAATTAATAAATATATAAATATAACTACACCAATATACGTATAATAGTATCGAATCAACATCCATTATAAAATGTATTAGTAAAGTTAATATAAACCAAATGCCCCTTTCCATTTTTTTTTTAATTAACCACTGCATATTATCCAGGCAATGTCACCCTCCTCTGTACTATAAAATCTATCCACTCATCAGTCCTATTATAATTTATTATTTTATATATATATTTTTTTATGCATGTGTTAATTTGGTTTTAAAGATCATTTAAGTACTAATTGTATATTAAAGAATATATGAATTTTTTGGAAAACAATGATTTAATGCATCATAAATTAGTTTTTTTAATATTGTTGTTAATTAGATGAGAAGAACATAAACACTTTATTCTATATAAATGACTATATTACGGTATACAGAATTATGAAGACAAGATTTTTAATTAGTAAATGTATAACTTTGAATTAAAATTCTTTACATTTGTCCTATAGATCAGTAATAGTTTTGTTATCTTTTAGTGTAATTTTATAATCTGAAAAGTTAATAGTATTCTTAGATAGGTTTTCTGTTAATTCTAAATTAGTAGGCTAATCTACTGGAAATTGAGAAATATCACTTTGATCAGTGGCAATTAAAATTGTCATCAATATAACAATATAAATGTATATTACTATTATTAAAAGTACGTTCATAGTGATATAAGCCTGATAATAAACTGGAAAAACATCCACTTTTTGGTATACCGACATTTTGTAAATATGTGTTATCTTGCAATATGAAATTATTATAAATAATGAAATTTGTTAGAATTTTAAAATAAGCTTTATGCAATGGTAAATTCAGTGTATGATGATACTTTTTAAATAATGCATTTATTATATTATGTAGATCTAGTAAATCTATATTATTAAAAAGATCTTTGAAATCATCTGTTGTTATCATGGAAGACGGTAGTATTCAGAGTGACGCAGCCTTAAGCCTAAAATCGTATCGTATCGTTAAAATCGTATCGTATCATAGAATTCGTAGATGGCGGAACTCATATATACAGCTAACTCGACATCAAAGAAAATGCGAAAAGCCGCCTTTTAATAACTCAGCAGATATATGTCTTATTGTTCTGAATTTTCTAGAACAGTCTTATATCTGCAGTCTAATCATATACTGAAATTTTTACATTTCTACGTGCAGTATATTTTGAGATCTAAATAGCCATTTTTAAAGTGAAAACGTTGGTATGATATCGAGGAAGTTCCTAATTTGAAAATCTCAAACGGTTCTAACGATTATTTTTAAATTGATACATAATATAAATGTGATTAAGGCGAGGTGAATAACACTTTTCTTTTTTCTGGGAAAACTCTCGTTCGTTAAATAATTCGATTTTTTTTTCTCTCGAAAATGACACGGGCGATTTTTTAAAAATCAAATAAATATGTTTCAGATGAACCAAATAACAATTTACTTGTTTCCAGCAAGACTCTTGTTCGTTTTATAATGTGCATGAAAAATCGGACTATATTTCTTCGCCATTCTATGGAAATTTCACCGAAAATGCATGACACTGTATTCATACACATGCTTTCTTTTTAACCACTTTTGGGGAGAAAAATTTAGTCTTCCCACTGGCTGAGTGGCTAAGGGCCATAGTATACTGATCTTCAGATAGGCAGTTCGATACTTTCTGGTACGTGTTTTCGCATGTGAATGTGTTTTTTAAGTCTGCTAGTTGACCATTATTCTCAGTTCCTTTGTAATTTTTTAACCCTCAGACTGTCTTGGAAAAGGGCAAAATTGTAATGTTGTTTTCCCTGCATTTTGTTTTAAATGCTAAAAAAAAATGATTCTTTGAACATTTTATAAAAAAAACTTAATAACGAATATGAATGCAATCCTTAGAAGTATTAATCATTGTTCAATGTATTACAAATACATTAAATCAATAGAATTATATTACTTTAAATATTGCTTGTATTGCAGTGAAACATGGAGCTTAGTGAACGTATTAACACGGGCTTGTCAGTGGGGGGGTTAATTGCTATTAAGTTAAATAAAATTACAATTATAATGACGCAAATTTGATGATGATTATTTCTTGGCAATTTTTCAACAATAAAAATATCACCATAAATTTTATAAATATATTTAATTTCAATCACTTTACAAAAAATATACATTAATAATTATTATTTGAATATAAATCACACGATCAGAAACGTAAAAAAATAATTCATTTCAGCTCTTCTTTTTATAATATCATTTTTTATTATTATGACGGTCAATCAATATATAATCACTGACATCCATAATATTATTATTATTATAATTATTATTTTCCTTGCATAAAAGCTATTGTGATGTAATAATTCTTTTATAATAAATAATTTAGTTGAAATGTTTTATTTATAAATATCAATGAAGTTTGATAACCCCGCTTTGCAATATTTACAGTTTACATAATAAGCATATCAGAATTCTGGTGTCGCCATCTTTTGACGCAATTGCGTAGTATTATAGAGAAATGTTTGATAAAAACGTTGAAATAGACAGTTTTTAAATCGAAGAATTATTTTAAGAGATATTTAATGTTAAATCTGGATAAAATTGTCTCATTAAAAAAGTCTCATAGGAAAAAAATATACATGGGAATTTAATCATTTTCATTCAATTTAATCATTCAATAGAAACTCAAAGTTTGCAGAGTGCATTTATTATTTTTAACTTGCCTAATTTTTTGACAGTTGATTTAAATTTTAAATTAAAATTTTCAGAATTTCCAGAGATATTTTTTACATATTTTAGAAAAGGTTATTTTAAATTGTTGCCAATTGTTAAAACAGCGCAAAGAATAATATATCCTTTAAATTAAAAATTTATTCACACGTGACTATTATAAACAGAAAAAAATCCTTTTAAATTAGAATTAAATGATAACGTGTTAAAAGCAGGAAAATATTAAACATTACGTCATAAAATTTGCTTTTACATATGCTTACTTAAAATGAAAGAAAATTATAAAATAATCAATTATTTTCAAATTAGAATTAAATGATTACGCATTAAAAGAAGGAAAACATTGAAAATACGTCATAAAAATTATATTTACACGTGAATATTAAAAGAAAAAGAAAATTTTTAAATAATAAATTCATTGATATGTGTTAAAAGTCGTAAATGGAGGAAATTACGTCATATTGGCCAAAGTGGCCAAAACAGTTTGCAAAACAGTTTAAATTAAAAAATATATTTATATGAGAGATTTATTTCAAATTTCGAGATGATATTTTTAACTATAGTTGCCAATTTTAAGGTAGCGCAAATAATAATATTATCTTTCTAATAATAAAAATATTTTCAGTTGAATGTTACAAAGAGAAAGGAAAGTTTGATGAAAATTATGTCAGATTTAAAACGTTACATTTAAAATCTCTTATTTAAAATCATTTTCTTATAGCGTTGTTAAAAAATACCATAAAGCAAAGACTCTGTTGACTTAGTTCCTTTTATATTTGGTAATTTTCAAATGTTTAACTAATCTTATTTAATCAAGCACGGAAACAGCAACTAACATCAGCTGATTCGGTTTTGAAATCCCTCAGTAAAAGGGAAACCCGTTTACAGTAAGATCGCCATTGATTTTTTAATTACACAGAGCAGCCTCGATTATCCGATCTAATTGGGACTGTTAGTAAATCGGAATCGGAAATCTCGGTTAATAGAAACTGTGTGTAAAAACTCGCCGTGCTTGCGAATTTAACATCTCTTTTAAAAAAATATATAGAACGTTTTTTATATAATAAAAATAAATATATGTAAAGTTCTGTTTCACAGCTTAACAAATTTAAAAAGAAAATCAACTACCAGTAGTAAATTTTAAAATGCAAATTGAAAAATTTACGAAAGTTCACACAGCCACTGGAAACAAAGCATTGTTCGCTATTGACTTCTCAGGGTCCAATGTTTCTTTGGAGTTGAGTGCTTTTGGGGGCAGAAGGGCCTGTATAGCACGGACAGTGAGCTAAAGAGTGTGGTTATTTTTAAGGCTCATTCAAAATGAATGAAAAAAAAATCAGACTTTGTTATCGGCTCGGTTAACAGAAACCTCGATTAATCGAAGCTCGGTTAATCCAGGTTCTACTATAATTCAATCTTCCGTAATCTTTTTAAAGCAGATCAAATTAATGGACTTAAGCACAGTCACATAGCTGATAACTGCCATGCTTGTTGGTCACCTTTTTTTCAAAAAGTTTACTTCACCTTATTCAATTAATGAGATATCTCCGATAAAATAAGTCACATTTTCCCGTTCTAAAATACTGGTATCCAAAAATCGTAGCATGTAAGTGACACTACAAGTACTCATGGAACTAGACTATTTTAAGTCTGATTTTTATTATGACTATATAAAATTATTAAAAATATACATTATGATAGGAACTAGCGGGCTTCGTCCGCTATTTACGTTACGGATATAAAAATCCTGTTTTTTTTTAGGGAAAAAGAAATAAAAACCTATTTGACGATAGGTTTATAAAGACACATTTTGTATTTGTTATATTTCCGGGGATGAGGAGGGGGGGGGGGACTATTTTGATTAAATATCGCAATTAGTCTACATGGCAGATATAATTATGATAGACACTAGCGGGCTTCGCCCCTCTATGGCGCCTTATGGGTCCAGCTTCCATAAATCAGAAACTACCTTTCGGACATCAATGCAACAGATTCCAAACGTTATAATTAACTTAATAATCACCCTATATAGCATTAAAGTAAATTTATGAGTACTGCATACTATTTTTTTATCGTAATTTCTGAAGAGAAAAAATTATTTACGTTCCATTCTTAGGTACTGGTCTGAAAAATTTTGAAAAAGGGGGGAAGGAGGGGACATGAGACTGCTGTTTGTCAAACAACACAACGGGGTCTGGCTTATTCAACTTGGTTTTTGATGACTTCAATTGGAAGGTGGTTTGTTTAAAAGAGTGCGTTCCCTGCCCCATGAAAATTGGAACTATTGGTGCACCATCTGTGTAAGGATTTAATAATTATAAATTAACATTTTGGATTTATTAATTTAAGGATAAAGTGTTTTTAAAGGAATATCAAATGAAACCCTCTGTGCGATCTGCGGTTATACTTACCCAGTTGTTTTTATATACAAACTGCTATAAGGAAAATTTTAATAAAATAGTAAAAATTAAATCTGCATTAAATTCCATAAGTATCTTTTTTTTAATCATTTTATCACTAACCTCAGAAAAGTAATGATATCAATGCAAAAACCCTTGACGGGTTAAAAGTTTCTGACGCAGCACTTTATCTTATGCTGTAAGAATTTTAAATATGGAACTTAAAAATACTGATATCAAATTTTGAGTGACGTTATGCTATTTCTTAAAAAATATATTTGTATTTATTTCATCATTTTATTTTTGTTTTATTTATAATCGCATGTGCAAAAGTTATGTTCAACATGAAAAGCTGCATAAAATTTTATTCGCTGTTGCTTTATCATTTACATCTCTCATAAATTCAAAATATGAGTTTTAAAAGATATGATATAAAATTTAAGTGACGCCTTGATGTGACTTTAAAAGGTTTGTTTTAAAATTCAATTTAAATTATTTTTGACTTGGTTAAAATATTTTTTTACATCTACACAATACTTTTAATTTTCCAATTCACTGTTAAATATATCACTTTCATTGAATCTATACTATGCATTGAAATGTATTTATTTCAATAAATTGATTTATCTTTTGTGTCACGCTATTCAAAATTGTGAGTAAGATTTATGTAAATGGTTTCTTTGCGTCATTGTGTCCAAACTACATGAAATGTATGAAAAAGGATAGTTTGACGCAAATAAACCATTTACATAAATCTTACTCACAATTTTGAATAGCGTGACACAAAAGATAAATCAATTTATTGAAATAAATACATTTCAATGCATAGTATAGATTCAATGAAAGTGATATATTTAACAGTGAATTGGAAAATTAAAAGTATTGTGTAGATGTAAAAAAATATTTTAACCAAGTCAAAAATAATTTAAATTGAATTTTAAAACAAACCTTTTAAAGTCACATCAAGGCGTCACTTAAATTGTATATCATATCTTTTAAAACTCATATTTTGAATTTATGAGAGATGTAAATGATAAAGCAACAGCGAATAAAATTTTATGCAGCTTTTCATGTTGAACATAACTTTTCACATGCGATTATAAATAAAACAAAAATAAAATGATGAAATAAATACAAATATATTTTTTAAGAAATAGCATAACGTCACTCAAAATTTGATATCAGTATTTTTAAGTTCCATATTTAAAATTCTTAGAGCATAAGATAAAGGGCTGCGTCAGAAACTTTTAACCCGTCAAGAGTTTTTGCATTGATATTGTTTACACAGGTAAGATTTTTCATAGTATTGACCAGTTGATAGCTAATTTTTATACAATGTTTATTATCAGTGATTGTTGTCAGTATGTATATTTGATTGAGAATTTTTAATAGAATTTTATTGGCTATGTTATCATATTTATATATACACTGCTCAAAAAAATTAGGGGAGCAAGCAAAAAAGTGAAGAGAACAGTGCAAGACAGCCATACTGTTCCACTACTCAATAATTGCAATCTCTAAGTCCCAGACAGTAAAAGGAGGCCTTTGGTCCTGCAGCAATGCTTTGTCTGAGTGTGTCCTAAACATGCTCGATCAGATTTAGGTGAGGAGAGCATGCTGGTCATTCCATGCACTGTATTTTAGCTTCAAGCATGTTTTCCACTTAACGAATTGTATGAGGTCTGTCATTATCATGCATGGAAAAAAATCACTAATGGCTGCAACAAAATATGACATGAAGTCTCAGTATCTCATATGTATAACTTTGGACCATCAAAGTGCCATTCGAATGATATGCAGGTCCATACGTCCACCTGTTCTGATTCCAGCCCATAGCATAAACTCACCTCGTCTGTAATGTGATCTTTCACGTACGAGTGTGGGATTATTTTGAGTGCATCTTTCTCTCCATGCCAAAGCACATCAGGTGTCACATCCAGACTAAATGGGGACTCGCCTGTAAACAGAATTGGACTCCAACAATGTTGCCTCCAAACTCTTATGTTCAGTTGCCCACCTACTTTGGACTGCACAGTCCCAGGTAGCACAGCAATATTGGCCAATATCGGGAACAGCGATTTCGCAATATCGGTATACCGATATTGGCCGATATTGCATGGCAAACTTTTTTTCCAATATTGGCCTATATTGGCACCCAATACCGACCGATATCGGGACCCAATACCGGCCGATATCAGGGAACGCCGGACCGTCCGATATTGGTTAAAACTGGATTCGACACTATAAAATAGCAAAGCTTTCTTTTTTCAATATAGAGAGATATTGATTACCTGTCTTGACATAGTATTGGTAATAAATATCTCTTTATATTAGTGAAAAAAAGTTTGCCATTTTATATTGATGAATCCAGGTTTGAAAACATATGCATATAAATATATATTTTTTAACTATTTCAATTTTTTTTTTTGCTATGATAGAAATATATATTTATATATTGTTTATATGGAAAATCATAGCTATGTTCACTGCCATGATAATGTAAAAAATATTTAAAAGGGAAATTTTTCATGATTATGTTGAAAGTGATTGCTCTGAAATAACCCAAAAATTTTGGGGAATTTTTTTTTCTTTTATTAAAAGGTAGCTTTTTACGGAAATTCAAATACCATTAATAAAATAATTTATTCAAATATTTTATACATTCTGATGTTTTTTTAATTTTTTCTTTTCATGTTCAGTATTGTACGTAAAAATATTGTGTAAAATTAATAATTATACTTCTCTCATTATAAGTGCCATATGCAAAATTATATCTATAATACCAATTTATGGAAATGGTAAAGTTGAAAAGTGTTATATTGTATTATTTGAATAAAATAACTTTTATTACCATATAAGCAATTTTGATAATTTTTTTCCATATAATCAATAAAAATATTCAACATATTAAAATAAAAAAAAATATTTAACTGAAATGATTTATTCTTTTCTGCCTTTACCATAAATATAGATGTTCAAATTTGTTTAACTGTATTGATGTATAAACTTTGCAAGGAAAAAAAAACTAGTAAAAGTTAGTCAAAAACTATGTTAAGGGGACACAGTACCCTTTATATTTTTTCAATTTTGAATAATACCGTAATATCTGTAGTGACATTATATTTAATACTATAAAGCAAATTAAATTTCATATAATTAAAAAAAAAAGAAAAATCTTGCTTATTTCTATTTAACTAAAATTTAAATTAAAAAAATTTTTTTTTTAAATCCCAACTGATTTTTTAAATATCAATATTTTTCGTTTAAAATTTTTTTCCCCACATTCCTTAGATTATACTACATAAAACTGTGCCATGGATTTTTAGATGTAAGGGATATTACATTTAATATAAATCATTTTCTCTTTTGCATAATAAAAAATCAAGGAAATTCAACAAACTCATCATTGAAATTACAGAAATTTCTGAAGCAAAAAATATTCATATTTAAAAAAGTAGTAAAGATTTTTAAAAAGTTAAAAATTATTCAAAAAATTTTAATTTTAATTAAATAGGCATTTCTGTAAGATTAAATATATATACATATATATATATATTTCCATTATAGTATTAAACATAATGCCACCACAGATATTACAATACTATTGAAAACTAAAAAATAGTTTAAAAGGTACTGTGTCCTCTTAAGTTACATATGCAAAATTCTACCTTTGTTGTTTTTTCAAACTTAACCAGGGATGTAGTGGAGGGTATACGTCGTATACCCTCTGGATTTTTTTAAAGAACACCGTATACCCTCTGTTTCTCAAGAAAGCTATAGTATATATGCACGAGGGAATACTCTCTTCATTGAGCGTATACCCTCTGCTTAGAACATATACCCACTGTTTTTTTTATGACTACACCACTGAACTTAACTTTTATTTATTATTCCAACCCAATTAACTCAGAAGAAAATTTATATTTTATCTGTATGGCCATCATCCTGAATCAGAGTATGAACTTACCGATTCTATAGTGTTGGAAGATGAATACTCTCTTTCTTATGTTCACTCTACATTCTGGTGGTTTCTCTTTTTTTTTCTTACCAATGTTCAACGTTCTACATTGAAACATTAACTTTTTGAAAAACTCATAAGTAAATGCTACTTTCCTCATTAAAAATTCATATGTAAAATTATGTCCGTAATACCAATTTGTGGTTATAGTGAGGTTGAAAAATTGAATATTTAAAAAAATCAATTTATCATAAGCAGATTTCCATATTTTATTTTCACATAATCAATAAACACTCAACCATTATAAAAAAAAAAAAATAAAAATAACGTAGCTGAAATGATTTTTTTTTTTATGTCTTTACAATAACCGTTAACATAGTATTTATATGCAGTAGAAGATCTTTATAATGCAAACCAAAACATGCAGCATTTTGCGTTATATAGGTCATTTCACACAACATTAAAACTTACCTTGTAAATATGGCAATATACAAAACAATCGTAGTAGATATTTATATTGCATTCCTTAGGACCAAAAGTTGTGCAGGTTAAAAAATTTTTGCATAATATTGATTATTTCACATATTGTTAAATCGCCTATAAAAATTATCGAAACATGCTGGGACAAAATCAACACATTGCTTAATCCCAAAATTTTTACATTTAATAACAGCAATATTTTCATTTAAAAAAAATCTGAATTAAGGAGATAAAGATGAAATAATGTTTGAAATTTAATCCTCTAAAAGGTGCAATATTTTTGCAATACGGATTACAGGTGCTTCTTAAGTACAAAATTCATTGCTTACATCTCAAAAGCTGTGCATTATATAGGATTATAAAGATCTTCTACTGTATAAATGAAATGTTACCCCCTCTCTCCACCACACATGAAAAAAAAAAATTGGTACTTTTGGGTTTGCCGGGCACCAGTGTTATATTTATATACACATATCTGTACATATATGTGTGTGTGTGTGTACATATATATGCATGTAAATATAACACTGGTGCCCGGCTAACCGAAAAATGCAAGCAAAATTTGGTTGAAAAAAGTAATCCACCTGTTGTTTTTTTTTATTTATTTATTTAACCAACTTTATTTTATTAGATGTAAATTTCCAACTGGGCGAAAAACGTCCGGACCAGGATTCGAACCCGGGACCTCCCTGGCTGAAGCCGCCAGTGCTCTGCCATCTGAGCTATCCCGGACGATTCTGGTCGAACTTTTTCACCCAGCTAACCTTGATGATTACAGCATCTGGTCTGAAACCTGGTTCAGCTCAACAGAATAAATCTCAGGTAATGGAACTCCAGAAATCGCTGGAAACGAAATTACACTAGATTAATATTAACACAATTATTCTAATTGGTAAACAACTTTATTTTTATATTTCAACTTTATTTTAGTTACTCCTACATTAAAAATTAGTAAAACATTAATTTATATTTTATCTTTATACTCCCTTCATTCTGAATGAGAGTCTGACTATACTACTGGGGGATAAACACTTCGGTGGGATTTTTTTATTAAATAAACACAATTGCCAGCAAATACTGAGGCAAATATTTATATTATAAGTTTTAATGGCAGTGTAAAATTGAAAGTGCAACTGAAATGACCATTTAAAAAAAATAAAAAAGTATGTTACAAACAATGTCAAACTAAGCGAGAAAATCTATTCTGGAACTAAAATTTTTAATAGTAAGTTTATTATTTCTATTTGTAATGGATTCATATGAAGTAAAAATAAAATCTTTCTATTTTTAATGTACATATGTATATTCAAAAAATTTATATTTTATATTTTCAAAGAAAATTTAGCAACAAAAAAGCTCTTATTTGTAAAAAAAAAAAAAAAATCAATTTTTACAGAAAAATGTTTTTTTTTTTTTTTTTTTTTTTCCCCCAACACTTGAATCTTTCTAAAAATTATACATCCCTACAAAAAGTAGACTAACATGACATTAAGGCTATCTAAATTCCATTTCAGAATTTACAATACCTACTTAAGTTTATGTAAGCAGAAAGAAATTGTGACTGATAGAAGGTAGACATTTTTTAAAATATATTTCAGGTCATTTCCCCAGCCCTAAAAAAAATTAATAGATAAAAAATACTTTGAAAATATCAGAAATTATACAAAGGACAAAATAGCTAATTTTCTTTATATGTTTTCTCTTTTGAGTCAGGGAGGGGGGGAGGGGGGGTGAAGATATAAAATACATTTTAGAAATTCAAATTGATAGATTCTCTCAATCTCTCAATACGGAAGAAATTTCTTCCGTATGATTGACGGTTTGGCTATGGGTAATCCTCTTAGTCCAATTTTATGCGATATTTATATGCACTATTTTGAGGTCAAGCTTTTTGAAATCTTAAAATTTCCGTTCTATGTTCGTTATGTTGATGATGTTTATGTCCTGATTGAAATGAATTCGGATATTAATCATATTCTCTCTATTATGAATTCCATTGATCCCTGCATTCAATTTACCTCTGAAATTGAGACCAATAACTGTCTTTCTTTCCTGGATGTCCTTGTTATTCGTTGTGAAAATGGCTTTCAGACTACCGTCTTTCGTAAACCCTTTGCTGTCAGTCTCCCACCTCACAGGTATTCTTCTCATCCCCCTAACCAGAAATTCGCTGCTTTCAATACTTTTGTTTTTCGGGCTACTAATATTTGTTCCACTCCTCAGTTACTTAGTGCTGAACTTAATTACCTCAAAGCTATTGCTGTCGATCGTGGTTATTCCTTTAATATTATCGATTCTATTTATAAGAAATTGATGAAATCCGACCATTCTGAAAAGCATTCTAATTCCAACTCTAATACTTCAGTTGTATTACCATTTTTTCCTAAAATCAGTCAGCAAGTTGCTAAAATCCTAAGAAGGTTTGATTTTAAAGTTATTTTTTCTCCTGTTAATAAAATCCCTTTTTCAAATCTCAAACACCCCGTTGATCGCCTAGATAATTGGGGCATTTACCAGATCTCTTGTCAGTGTGGTCTTTCTTATATTGGTCAGACTAAACGTGCTCTTAGATTTCGTTTAAAAGAGCATGAAGGTTATGTTAAAAATCAGGAGCTCAAACGTTCTTCTATTGCTCAACATTCTTGGTCTTCTCAACATAGGTTCGATTTTTCCTCAGCCATCATTATCCAAAAATGTTCTTCTAACCTTGATCTTGATTTTTGGGAAGCTTACCATATCATTAAAAATTCTCACTCTTTAGTCAATGACTTATCTAGTACTCCAGATTTTCCAAGTATTTGGAAAGCGTTAATTTAATTCCCCTTTTTTGGTTTCTTTTCTCTACTTCTCCGGTAGATGTCGCTACTTGTCCACCCAGTCGATTCCACTGCTTCTCTCTCATTGGTTGTTTCGGCGCCTTCGCCACCCGCATAGGGTATAAAAGCCAGCACGTCTCTGTCTATGATTTTGCTCAGCCTTGCTTTTTCTAGCACGCTGTTGCTTTTGCACTGAAGAAGAATCTCGCTAGTAGATTCAAAACAGCTGTTTGCTGCTTTTCATATATTATTTGTGCATTTTAAACGTTGGTTTTTCTGCTTTTTAAATATATGTATGATTGATTAAAAAACTGACATGTTTCAATATAATACAGTAGACTCCTTCAAATCCGCACAGCTTGGGACCAGATGTAGTGCGGATTTCTGGCCATTGCTTTGTTTACATTTTTTAAACAGTAATTTTAATGCAATCGAAATTATAATGAATGATTGTGATATTGTAAAATATTAAAATAATTAAGTAAAGTTATGAACTAAAAGGATAAAAAGTAAGGTAATTTAAAAACTGATTAAAATATTAAAAGCAAAGTTCAAGTAAATAATTAATAATGCATATTTGAATATGCACAAAAAATGAGATCATTTTCCTTCAATTATTCAATTTGATGGAGTCTACTGTATTAACAAACTTTATTTTTACACAAAAAGCATCTTATACACTTTTAATTCTTCAATACCAGTCGACAAATTTTTTCTCCTTGTAAATATTACTTAATCACGAAAATTGGAGGTTGAAAAAATAGATGATTTTTAAAATGCAAGGTTTAGCATTATACAGAATCTTGAAATCTTGCCCAAGAAGAATTTAACAGGTAGAAACTGCTTATTCATAAAACTTAAATTGGTACTTTTCAGTTAGCCAGGTGCCAGTGTTATATATACATATTTATATACATACATATATGTAAATATATATATATACACACATAAATATATGTATATATACGTATATTTAACACTGGTGCCCGCCTAACCGAAAAGTACCCTTAAATTTTCGGGAAATTTGCATTTATTAATGGTTTCTTAATAGACATCAGATAAATAATAGTGCTTTAACATAGCCATTATAAAATTCATGACAAGAATTCCATAGCATGTGTGATGTGCCAGAAAACTTGGAAAGTTAACTTGGGCGATAAATGCTTAGGATGTTGTTGTTGCAATCTTTTGGCGCTTGGTAAGATGATTTGGTAAATTTAAAAATAAAATATTACAAATAATATAAATATAATATTAATAAAATATAATTAAAATAAAAATTTGGTAAGAAGCTAAAACAGACAACTTTTGACAGTACAGATGTCATATTCGCCCCATATTGGCGCGATTTTTTTCGGTTGCCAATTTGGCGAAAACATCAACAGCATAAACAACATAATCCGGGTTACCACATGAAGCAAAATAATGACACTTTGGCGCAGGTTAAGTACCTGTTGCCTATATGATATTGGCGACAGAAAAAAATCACACCAATATGGGGAGAATATGACATCTGTGTCCTTTTGACAACATTGCTTACTTTTTTGCCAGTCGCGCCAAGTGGCACAAGATAGGGAACTCTTCCCAAATGATTAAATTTCTGTATATGACTTAATTAAGAACACATTATGCAAATTAAACAAAATAAGGAGTTTAAAGATTTTTAACTGTATTGGTGGTAGGAAGAAGCATTATACAGAATCTTGAAATCTTACACCCTCACCCCCTCCCCACCAGATAATTTATCAGTAGAAATCTTTTAAAAAAATCTCAAATGATTAAACTTAAATAAGAGGAATCAGCTTTAACAATGTATCAAATTTTTATTTTTGGATGGAGTAAAAAATAAACCAATAAATAAATAAATAACAAAGTGAATATAAAAAGAATAAATAACCTTTGATTGTAATTGTTTGATGACTGATTTTGAGTCTTAACGATTTTTATATTTTGAAAATTATGTTCAAAGTAGCAAATATGACAAAAAAAAAAAAATTCTATACTCTCCCTTCCCCTTCCCCTTATAAGGGAAGAAGAAAAAAAAATTCTCGCATTTTTAAATTAGGATATCTGAAATGTTTATTCCAAATTCTCATAAAAAGGACCTCAAGGTTATATAAATTGCTCACAACTTTAATTGTACTTGTGCCATTTAAGTAAGTAAATCGTTTCAGTTACGTACAATAAAAAAAAAAAAAAAAAAAAAAAATCACGTTTTAATATAAATAATTACTTCAAGAATAAACGGATAATTTAATTAATATATAAACAACGAAAAAGTGTTTTGGTGTTACTTACACGGTTAAATAATATACTGACTCAACCACTAGCAAAAGTTCATATGCATTTCTTTACAACCATTAGTGACGAAAATCTTTAAGCATAATATACATTCCGAGACAAGTATAAATATGATATGAACAGAAAATACACACTGCACAAGAATATGGATAACTAATCAAGTAATAATACCAATGTGAACAAAAAACAATATTTCAAAAATAAGTTTGAATATATGAAATGAGTCTGATTATATGTATTCAATAAGCAAACATTATATGAAATATAAAGAGCACTTACCCGTTTCACATAAAGATGTAACTTTCAGATTTCAAGAATGACACACCTCATTTTTCCATACTACGATCAACATATAAATATTCTCGTTTTTTTTTTCTATAAAATGGGACAACAAATCTGCAACAGCATACCAGAGAGACGGTGGCCATGTTGGGTAATTGTCTTGTATCTGATTGGTTGGCTGGCACATCCTTGAGTGTGTTCAAGTTGTACGCGCGCAAGCTCAGGAGGCAGGTAATGTAAAACCCTATTACCTGTCTTGACACTGCTCGGGAATCTCCTCTACATTTCACTTTTACTCTGCTATACACTTTACATTCTATCTTTATTAAGTAATACATTCATTCTACTTTTCTTTATTTATCCATATAAAATATCTTTTATTAATACAATAAGGTTATTCTTTATTTCACTTACCGTTCATATATTCCTGCCATCTTATCTTTAAATCCTTCTTAAGTTGTTTATTTATCGTAGGTATTTTCCGACTTGCGATTTCAGCCATCTACGTTCCAGGCAATCAGGAGCATAGAATTCATTTCGAATGACGAGTGTTTCACAGCCGCCACTAGATGGCGTCGCTCGTTTGAAACCACTGCACATCGTTCGTACGACGTTTCGTCACGATGTCCTTCGAGAATCTTCTTCTACTGCTCCGTGATTGGTTTTTCCATTCACCTGGTTCATATAAGTTAAGGTGTAATATCTTTCCCTTCACCTCCTCGACCATCTTCTTCCTTTTCCTCTCACCTCAACAGTGTTTTGTTGGAGGAAGTTTAAAGCGTGTTATTATGGCGTCAGATGTTGACATTTAAGTTCTTTTTATATATCTTCATATAAAAGCTGTTTTCTACATTTCTTCATTTAACGTTTTCTTACCGATCACGTATTCATTTTAAGTGAGCCATATTGTTTATCATGAGCTCTGGAATCGCTGATAAACTTTAAGTGCTTTCTGAAACGAAAGATTGTGATTCATCATGAAACGTGTCAGCAGATGTAATGAAAATAAATCTTTGTCTCGAGATATCTAAATGTTTTCCGTGCTGCTCTTTAATCAGATGTTATTTAGATGGAAGTTGATAGTGCTTAGTGTATTGACAAGAATGTATATTTTTCATGAAAGCTCCGAGATCGTATGGCCACTCGATGATCCTGTTTTACATATGTCATGAGGGTTTGTTTTATTTTACTTTTGTTAAGTCTGTTTTAATCGTTTAATATGTTTATATATAAAGTTTGGATATTGTATTATGCTATAGTTAAGCTATATATTTCTGCCTTTTGGTTTTTAATAAACTTCAGTTTGTTTTTAAACTTTCTTGTAATTATTTCATCACCATATTACTTCATAGACTTTTACACTTAGGGATTAACAGCTAAGTTTCCATTGTGTATTTTTGCTCTGCTAACTTTTAATCTATAACTGAAATTTAATCACCTTCACGGTTATGGGCCGATCCCTAACTGTGGTTAATAGTTTAGAATAGAATAGAAACCTTATTTAAAAATTCCTGTTTTTCGTTATCATAGTTAAGTAAATTATAAATGTCTGATTTTATAAAATTTTTTTTTAGATATTGTTCTGACTTTTTATTTTCATTTTATATTAAGCGTATTTAACCCTTAAAGGGTCAACGTTATGGTGGTGAACGCTAACCTCATCGGCAATTTAGCGATGCTTTGCGATGGGGGGGCGATTAGATTTGGGATAATTTTATGTTTATAAATTTATTGTTTTAAAAAATATGAATTTTTTTTTAGTAAAAGATGTTAAAATTGAATTTTTATAAAAATTTTTTTAAAGTAATTTAAATATTTAAAAGAATTAATGATTTGAGGGTTTTTTTTTAACCTCATGACATATCTGCTGAATTCTTTTGCTGAAGAAAGAAGAGCTTCTAATTTTTAAATGTTAAAATGAGTTTCATGTTTTGGAGGCCATTTTTCGATCTAGTGCGTTCTACAGTTTGATTCTGCAATATACTGAGATAATCTGCATATGTTTAAAGTTGTTCTCTATGCTGGAGTTGAAATTTGAGATGTGATTTGATGTTTTAAAGGACCTTGATCCTAAATTTGGAGAACATCTACATTGTGATATCTTTCCAGCAAGAACACCATTTTTTTAGTTTGTCATCTGTGTCCAAGTTATCACCCGTTTGTCATCATATTTGAGGAATTTCAGTGCTTTATCAAGTGTTAATTGTTTTTCTATCGGCTGGTGATGCAGCAGAGTGGCATAGCAGAGGCGTGCTGGACCATGACGAACGTTTTTGCTTCTGCATGATAGCTGATTGAAGGCTATTTCGTGATTGTTTTTATATTAAAGAAACTTTTTGACTTTTTTTTTTGGAACTTTAAGTGAAACATCGATACTATGAAACTGAACAGTAATGTTCTAATGTTTCGTTTTGCCAAGCACTGTTTTCTCCAATGAAACCACTACAATTCTTCGACCTCCAGATGATAATTATTCAAATATGTTTTATTCAGAATTTTAAGTTTTTGGATGCATTTAAGTGTGATCCATCGTGTGATTTTATGTGCTGCAATTGCTTTTTTTTTCATGATCTTTAATGCAAAGTTTTTAAATATATGTAATGTTGTTAAAATTCCTTGATTCTGGGATTCTTTATAATGTGATACTTTGATGAATTTTTGAGGGTTAATCCTTTTAATATGTGAATTTTAAAAGAGGGGAAATTTTTCCTTCTTGAAGTCTTTGAGAGTAATCAAATACTTTTTGCTTTGATCTTTGATCAAACTGGAAATTTACTGATCGGGGTTATAATAAATTTTTATCTTAGCTGTTTTTCTGATTTAATAAATAACTTTTTGTCAGATTAGGTTTAAACTTTTTATGGGGGGGGCGAATTTTTTTTTAAGTATCATAATTCTGTTATACAGATTATGTTTATTGCCCTTCTACCTAACTAATTGTTTTTTTTACTTACATAGAGAATCTATTTAAGGTTAAACTTTGGCCCTTCCAGTTCTTTTTACAGTATATTAAAATAACTTTTTTTATCTTTAAATAATTGTATAAAAATAATCTTTAAATTAAGTAGCTAGTCTTTCACTTTGCCATTTAATATGATTATGGGAAATGCAGAGGGTTTTTGTCTGACTTTACCGCTGATCGTCTTATCAATATTGGATGGTTTTTTCTGCTGTCAATGATTTTGGAAGTTCGATATTTTTAAGGTTTATTTTTCTTAAACAGAGGTCGAATCGATTACCCAAAATTGTTGATAGTTTAATTCTTTTTAGTTTTAGTTAAGATAAATTCTATCTCTGTAAATGTTAAGAATTATTTTAAACTTAAATCGGCTTTTATAGCTTTAACTTAATAACGGGTCAAGTATATTCGTTTTTTTTTACCTTTTCTAAATGTTTAATCTCAATTTCTTTTGTCACTTAAATTTTTACTAATTTTCAACTGTAACTTATTTGTTAAATAACCATGTGCATAGCTGGGTTATATTGATGGTTCGGTTGATTAGGATGTATTTATTTCAGTGACATTACTGCTTGTTTTATGTTTAATATATTCTGTGAATAAAGTTGTTTAATTTTTTCATTTTTGTTCTGTTTACCCTGATTGATAATTTTCTCCATGATAAAAATTGTATATTTAAAGTGTTCTCTTTCAGCTGTCCTTGGATTAGGAACCATTTTGAAAAACGATCTTTTGAAAGGTTCTAAGAGGTTCATGGTTTAGAGATTTTGGCCATTAATTGGGGAATTTTAAATTTTTAAGCAGTCCATTTTTATTTTTTTTTACTTAAGATAATATTTTATAATCAATTTTTTTTTGTCATTGTCTGTAATACAATGGGTTTTTGACTTTAAGATCTTTATATTTTTGAATTAAGTATGGACATTAAAAATTTAAGTCTTTGCTTAAATGTTTGATCCTTACATAAAAGGGTCATGTTTTAGAAACCTTATTACAGCAATGTTCAAATTACCTTGCATGTTTAATTTTAACTTAAACAATTCCAGCTAACTGTTCCTCTAGTCATTTACATGTTTTCTTGGTTTAATTATCTTGTGCCAATACTGCTTTAAGGCACTGTGATTTTTAATTACCTGAGGAGGATTTATTTGATAGGGGGGACTTGTGGTTCTGGCTTCATAAATGGATTAGGTGCAATATTTTTACATTGCTCACATTTTATTTAAATTATTGAAGTTTAAAGTTTTAAAAATACTTTTGAAGTTTTTTTGGCTTTTCCCCTGTTGGCCTGTATCTTTGATTATTGGTAACAAGATTCTGAGCTGAGAGATTGATTTCAATAAGATTTTTACATTTGCAGAGATTCCTGGATTCAATTATTCTAATGAAGTTTCAATGTTTTAGAATGAGTTCAATGGAATGTGTTAAACCCTGGGAATATTTAGCTATTGTGATCTGACCTGATAGTTATTGAATAGTTACCTCGTTTAAACTTGTAGAATTTAGACCACTTTGCCAGTCGTAGAAATTACTTCTTTTAGAATTGAATCAAATCATTTTTAATTGATTCAACTTCATTTTTGAAAATGCGTTGGCTGTTTTTTTTTGGTCTGTTGGAAAGATTTTCGAATAGAGGTTTACTGTGGTTTCTGCTTTTAAGGGGTCGGGTCATGAAGTCTGGAATACCTGGAGTAATTATAGATGAATTCTTGTTCTTAGTTTGAGCTTGTAAGCTGTTTTTTTTAGCCTTTTTCCCAGTGGTTATTCGGAATTTATTCTTTAGTTGTAGCTGTTGCCCGAGTTCTGACATTTCTTTTTAGGTTAGAGAAGGTTAGAAACAAACATGCCTTCCTAATGCTGCAATACCACTTTTCTCCCACAGATGTTATTTAACATGGGATTAAAATATAGAAATGCTCCTATTTTTTTTTGAATGATTATTGGTTGATTTACATTTTTAGTTCAGTCTTCAAGAACTTTTCTCCCAGATCGTATATGCCTGCGTGTTTATGTAGTACAAGTCAGTGCGTATGAAGACCTTTGGCCAAAGGCAAATTTCTTTTCTAGGTGCATCTGGATAAAGAAATTGTTTTTTTTTTTTGTGTGAGTTTGTGCTTCGGCATCTGTGCTGGTTGGATATGCTGAATTTCAGCATGTTGATAGGCTCTGTGAAAGGTGTCTTACTTCAACAACCTAGTCTTCTTTTGTTTAAAAATTTGATTTTCAGTTGGAAGGATTCTCAGGCATATCGCAGTGATCGGGGGGAGTTTGTTGAGGACAGTTATTAGTTTTATAATAGTAGGTTTTTGTTTAACTCTTAAAATAAAATTTTTCTGGGGCATTTGTCAGCTATGTAACTTTTGTCAAGTAGTGGCCTTCAAGTAGCGCTATTGTGGGTTCACTTGTTATGACAATGTTTGAAGTTTTAGCGTCAGTTGGGAGGAAGTTTGTGTTTGATGAGTTTGAATCTGTTAAGTGTATTCGGGTAGAACTAGCTGCATTATTTTGAACTGTTTTAGAATTTCATTACACATTACATTTGCATATACATTTTATAAGCAATTTGTAGCCAATCATTTGTCAGATGGGGATCATCACTAGCAATTTCATATTTTGGAAATTGTATACTGCATACCTTGACTTCATTATATTGTAAATTGTTTTAGATCAATTATGTAAAATGTTACTGAATATTTTTGAATACTTTGAATCAACGAATGGGGGGGTCTGGAGAATGTGTGTCCTTACTAATATTTTTATGTGTGATATGTTATGTTTTTCATGTTTTAGTTAAATTTTATAAATTTATTTAAATGCTTAATCATTGAGTGGCTTTGCGTTCTGTGGCTCGTCTTTTGTCTTTACGGGTATGGTGGAGTTATTCTATTTTAAGTGGTTGGAGTTATTGATGGTATTTTAGCTCTGTTGGACACTTGCATGTTGTATAGGTGTAATATCATGTTTTAGTAGTCTTTGGGCATTGACCATATTTTTTTTTTTTCTGTCCCAGTGTCAAGAGGGGGGGCATTGGTAATGTAAAACCCTATTACCTGTCTTGACACTGCTCGGGAATCTCCTCTACATTTCACTTTTACTCTGCTATACACTTTACATTCTATCTTTATTAAGTAATACATTCATTCTACTTTTCTTTATTTATCCATATAAAATATCTTTTATTAATACAATAAGGTTATTCTTTATTTCACTTACCGTTCATATATTCCTGCCATCTTATCTTTAAATCCTTCTTAAGTTGTTTATTTATCGTAGGTATTTTCCGACTTGCGATTTCAGCCATCTACGTTCCAGGCAATCAGGAGCATAGAATTCATTTCAAATGACGAGTGTTTCACAGCCGCCACTAGATGGCGTCGCTCGTTTGAAACCACTGCACATCGTTCGTACGACGTTTCGTCACGATGTCCTTCGAGAATCTTCTTCTACTGCTCCGTGATTGGTTTTTCCATTCACCTGGTTCATATAAGTTAAGGTGTAATATCTTTCCCTTCACCTCCTCGACCATCTTCTTCCTTTTCCTCTCACCTCAACAGTGTTTCGTTGGAGGAAGTTTAAAGCGTGTTATTATGGCGTCAGATGTTGACATTTAAGTTCTTTTTATATATCTTCATATAAAAGCTGTTTTCTACATTTCTTCATTTAACGTTTTCTTACCGATCACGTATTCATTTTAAGTGAGCCATATTGTTTATCATGAGCTCTGGAATCGCTGATAAACTTTAAGTGCTTTCTGAAACGAAAGATTGTGATTCATCATGAAACGTGTCAGCAGATGTAATGAAAATAAATCTTTGTCTCGAGATATCTAAATGTTTTCCGTGCTGCTCTTTAATCAGATGTTATTTAGATGGAAGTTGATAGTGCTTAGTGTATTGACAAGAATGTATATTTTTCATGAAAGCTCCGAGATCGTATGGCCACTCGATGATCCTGTTTTACATATGTCATGAGGGTTTGTTTTATTTTACTTTTGTTAAGTCTGTTTTAATCGTTTAATATGTTTATATATAAAGTTTGGATATTGTATTATGCTATAGTTAAGCTATATATTTCTGCCTTTTGGTTTTTAATAAACTTCAGTTTGTTTTTAAACTTTCTTGTAATTATTTCATCACCATATTACTTCATAGACTTTTACACTTAGGGATTAACAGCTAAGTTTCCATTGTGTATTTTTGCTCTGCTAACTTTTAATCTATAACTGAAATTTAATCGCCTTCAGCAGGAACATGGAGTGGGTCAATATCATGGATGGAATAACACGTAGTGTGTTCAGGAACAGATCATGGATTTGATTAATGGACCTTATGCACGCGGCCTGAGGTCGAGGCTAAAATTCGTCTGCTGGCGGTATTTACTGGCGGTGTTTAGCATAGCAGTGTATGGAGTGTGAATTATTAATGCTTGTTTGTTAAAAATACCGCAAAAGAATTCTTTGATGCAGCAGCATATACTTAATATATTGTAATCTAAATTCAAAATGTTGTTCTGTATGCGAAAAAATTCCCTAAGTTTGCAAATTTTCAGTTAAAATATATGCACTCAACTTGGGTCAAGGCTAAAGTCGTCTGCTAGCGGTATTTGCGCCTGCGCATTCCGGTATTCTGCCGGTGCAGTAACTAGAATAACAGATCATCATACCGCCAGCTCTGACGTCACCTGAATAGAGTCCATTATAAAGATATTTTGTTGCAAAAGGAACATGTGTTAGATGGCTGAATGGATAAGGCAGTGAACTCGAGACTAGGGATTCTGAGTTCGAATCCGTCCAGTCCCACATTGTGTCAATTTTTTTTGTTTTGTTTATTGGTTGTTTTATATTTTTCATAATTAATAAGATATTTTTGATGAAGATATATTTTTTATTTTTATTATACAGAGGCACGTGTATTTTTATTATAATAATAAAAATTATAATAATAATAATCTTATTTAATATTATGATATGAATAAAATACTTATTTAAATGTGAGAAAATGAGGTATTTCGAGATGAAAGTTTTACATCCGAACGCCTTTTAAATATTCAAAGTTTTGTTTCTAAGTGATTATATATATAGTATGTATGTGTATAATGATATAAACATTAAGCAAATCCAAATGAAAAAATAATATATATTGTGCGAAAATATCCTTTTGCGCGTAGGATAATTCCTTGATATTTTTTTTTTTTTTGAGTACTTTAGGAGTGAATTTTTATCGAGACTAGGCTGGAAATCATATTTTACTTTGAACATTATAAAAATAAAATGTAATAGTTGTAGATTATTTTAACTAAAAATATCTGTACATATATTTTTTAAAGAGATAATATATATAGGTTTGCTGTCTAGTTTTGTAGTGAATAAAGCATGATTAGAATGTTTATAAATTTTCTACTGAAAGTATAAGTAAGTATTTTGCTTATACTAACAGAATTTTGAATGCCATTTATTTCTCGTGTTTTATGATGTATTTTGGTCTCTTATCCACATGGTATTAAAATATGCAATCATAAAATAAGAAATATATATATTAAAACCTTCTCTGAAAAATTGTCTAACTAACAGTGCAAATTCCATTGAAATCCATCCAGTATAGTAGATTACAAACAAATCTCATATGTTGATATCACAATCGGTTTACTAACAGCATTCTATTTATCACGGAAGATATAAATCAACTGATAAATTATTTTTAAATAAATAAAAAGAAAATTGTTAAAAAGTTAAAATTTTTAGATCACCAGTTGAATTCTTAAATTGTATCAATCAACCTACCAAGCAACGCACAATCACATGATCAAATCGGCCACACAATTTTTTTGAGCAGCTCGCGCGGAGTTTGTGTGCGGTTGGTTAACTAATTTTAAATTCTAAATGGGCTAAAGTAGATAAAGAAGGTCACGTGATGTTTTTCCCGACTATTTTAGATTTTATCTGAGTGTACATAGGCATGTATTTCTGTTACGAAAACCATGTTTTGGAAGGATAAAGAAATATAGTCGTTAGTTTTACCTTTTTTGAACCATTAAAAATAATGAAATAATTGAATTACTTTAAAATTCCTTCCTTCGATAAGACCTACTCCATGGCATAAACTTCTGAGCGTGCGCGCGGCGTGAACTGCACTTCTGAACACACTCCTTGTGATCATTGCTTGTGTCGATGTCGACCGATGTTGCCCAATATTGGCCAATGTGAGTTTTTCTACATGGATTTACAGAACTTAAAATGTTATTATAATTGTTTCCTGTTTTCTACCTTCCCACAAAAAGTGCAATTTGTGAATAAAAAATTAAAATATTCATGATTCCAGAAGTTTTAATGTTACAAATCCAACATCGGACAACATCGATCAATATTGGCCAATGTCGGTAAACATGACCGGTCTTTGCCGATGCACACCAAGATTGGCTGATATTGGGCAGTATCAGGCCAATATTGCTGTGCTACCTGGGGCTGCTTGAGATGAATGGAATACAGACCATTGGCTTACATGCATAGAGACCACCTTGATGAAGCCTATTTCGGACTGTTTGGCTGGACATCCTTCGTCCTGTGGCCAAGAACAACTGTGTTTGCAACAGAGTAGCATTGCCCATTCCGTCTTGACAAACTGTTAACAGGATATATCAGTTTCTGTGGTAGTACATGGCCGACCTTGTCCTTGTCGATGTCTACTATCCCTTGTGTCTTTGAATCAATTCCACAGCCTTGCATTGACACTTCTTGCAACCCCGACAGCGTCCGCTACACTTTGTTGTGTTTCTCCAGATCCAACTGTCCCTATAACATGCCAAGCCATGGATTTCATTAAAAGACATTGTTGTAACATTTTCAAGTCGCCTTATCAGTGTAAATATTTGTATAATTTTGTTAAAACCATGTGCGCGTCTAATTGTTTTGAACAGTGTATTTAAGCTACCTTTTATTTTCTTTGTAGAGCCTTAAAGTTATGATTTTTTTTCATAAAATTTTTCTTACATTCTAAAGTGATTAATATTTGTTTATCTACATAATTGTCTAAGTGATTATTTTGTATTTCAAACATAATCTGAAAATAAAATCATTTCATAAGTAATAGAGCTTTTTGAATATTTTTTATTGTAGTATAATGTTGCTTCCAAACTATGTCATCAATATAATGATATAAATGTATATTACTATTAATAAAATTGCATTCATAGTGATATAAGTCTGATAATAAACTGGAAGCACATCCACCTTGTGGTATACCGACATTCTGTAAATATGTGTTACCTTGAAATATAAAATTATTATAGATAATGAAATTTGTTAGAGTTTTAAAATAAGCTTTATCTATGTATAAGCAATGGTAAATTCAGTTTATGATGATACTTTTAAATAATGCATTTATTATATTATGTAGATCTAATAAATCTATATTATTAAAAAGATCTTTGAAATCATATGTCGTTATATTGTTTAACATGTAGGATTTTTCATAATATTGACAAGTTGATAGCTATTTTTTATACAAAGCGTATTATCCTCGGTTGTTGTCAGTATATATATTTGATTGAGAATTTTTAATAGAAGTTTATTGGCTATATTATCATATTTATATGTATTTAATCTACTTTTTTTTTCTTTATAGGGCCTTAAAATTGATTTTTTTTAATAAAATTTTTATGACATGCTAAAGTGATTAATATTTGTTTATGTTGATTAATATTTGTTTATGTACGTAATTGTCTAAGTGATTATTAATATTGTTGATATGTTGTATTCCATGTATTTTGAACATAATCTGAAAATAAAATCATTGCATAAGTAACAGAGCTTTGGGAATAATTTTCATTGTAGTATAATGTTGCTTCCAATCTGTTGCTGTCATCAATATACCAATATAAATGTGTATTATTATTTTCATTGAAATATGTTTAAATTAGATTCATTAAGACAAAAAAAAAAGTTTGCATGAAAAATACTTTGAGAAATAAAATGCATTTAGTCAGTGGTGCGCTAACGCACAATTAAATTTAAAATTAATATATTTTTTATGACATTTGTTTTATTATTATTTTATTTACAGAACTTGCAACATTAATCCATTATAAAAACATATGATTAATCTCAAGTGGAATAATTGTACATTTTCAAAAAGTCGAATTTGTCAATAACAGTCAATTTTTAAGACTAGTGTATTTTGAAAATTTCTCAGCAAAAAGTGTTTGCTCCAATTGAATTACTGATATTTTATAGATATCTCCAGAACCCTTAAAAATAGCAGAAAAATAAAAGTAGTAAAAAATATTTTTCACAGTATTAATAAAAAAGTATTTATTGAAATGGTGTGTTTATGCATGTGTGGCCGAAAATGGGTTAATAATTGTATGTTCATAGTGATATAATTATAAGTCTGATAATAAATTGGAAGCACATCTACCTTGTGATATACCGACATTCTGTGAATATTATGTGTTATCTTGAAATATAAAATTACTATAGATAATGAAATTTGTTGAGTTTTAAAATAAGCTTTATCTATGTATATGCAATGGTAAATTCAGTTTATGATGATACTTTTTACATAATGCATTTATTATATTATGTAGATCTAATAAATCTATATTATTAAAAGGATCTTTGAAATCATATGTTATATTGTTCACACATGTAAGATTTTTCATAATATTGACCATTTGATAGCTATTTTTTTTATACAATGTGTATTATCATTCCACTGATGATACACATATATTTACACATGTTGTCAGTGTGTATGTTTGATTGAGAATTTTAAATAGAAGTTTATTGGCTATATTATCATATGTATATATATTTAATCTACCTTTTTTTTTTTTTTCTTTTTAGAGCCTTAAAATTGATTTTTTTTCATAAAATTTTTCTTACATTCTAAAGTATCTAATTGGTTATGTTCATTAATATTTGTTTATGTACGTAATTGTCTAAGTGATTATTAATATTGTTGATATTTTGTCTTAATGATGTTGATATTCTATGTATTTCGAACATGATCTGAAAATAAAATTGTTGCATAAGAGAGCTTTTTGAAATTTTTTTATTGTAGTACAATGTTGCTTCAAAACTATTCACATGTCGTGTAGAAATTTAGTTCGGTCGGTTTTGTATGGGCCGGGTAAGTTCGGGCCTAATTTTAGCTTTTAATTCCAGACCGGCCTCCAGCAGAGATTTTATATTCTATACTGGCCTGGGCCAGATCAAGAAATATTTTGTACGGGCTGGGCTTGGGTCGATGACAACTATTTCCTGTTTGTTGTATCTAAAACTAATTTAAAATACCAACTTTGATGTCATTTTCAGAATAATCTCTTCCCTTCATCAGAAAAAGAGAAAGCAAGGTGCAATTGGAAACCTTTCTCCTCATCTCCTGTCTGCTAATCACTTTTTTCCGGAGAGGTATCTATTTGCCTGGAGGGAAATGGTGTCTTGTTTTATGTTGTGGGATGACTATTTTTTTGTCAATTGCAACCTCTGGAAATATCATTAAACTTTTAAAGTGTCAAACTTTGTAGGTGGGACACACCTTTCTGATGGCAACAATATCACTCTGTTAGGTGATTTCAATTTTCCAATTGAGTGAAGTAGCCTCTTAATAAGGCCGTTTATAATAATGACGTTTACTGAAGTGAAAATTTCAAAATTACCTTTTTCAAAATTCATGAAATTTAGAGAGATAATGTTTAAAAGTTTTGGATGTGGGTATTAGAATTTTGTGGTGAAAACTAAATTTTGATATGTTATATAATGAATGATCCTGAGTTGAAATTCTCTTTATTGTAAAGCAGAATTTTACAATAAAGGAAAAGTCAAAAACATAATTGTTTAGCCATTTTTATAATGGAGAAAGCCATATAGATTGAAAAATGAATTAGTTATATATATGAAGCATTTGCAGCAACATTTTAGAGGATAAAAAATATGTTGAAACAAAATATTTCATGTGCTAAATGAAAGCTTAATGTAGTACTAACATTATACATGGTTCAGATTTCCGCTAAACATAAGAAAATGATAAAAGTATCAAAGGCAGTCATTTACAAGACCTCAATCAAAGGTTTTTTAATTATTAGAGGTGAGGAGGTTATGATTTTTTCCTTTTTTACTCTTACAGACACCTGTTCCATCACAAAAATTTGAATCCTTTAGATAACTGTTGAGTCTAAAAATAATGTAATAATTTAAGCTGATAAGATATAACTTCAGTCTATGATACAAATTTACGGTTTTCTGCAGATTTCTTAATTTTTTTTAAATTCAAGAACATGACTCTTTCAGATGGATTTTCCAAAATCATACCTCATCATTTCTTCATATTCATTTTTTATACCAGTGGAACAAACTACACAGTGAGTGCTAAATCACACAGCGCTCTAGGATAAGAAAAGTAAAGACTTCGCCCACACTAGAAATGAGACATAAGCTGGCAAATTTGAAATATTTTTTTTTTTTAAAGTTAAAGTGAGGGGAGGGGGAGTATATTTTAATACTGAATAATTAAGTTATAAAAAACTTCAAAGTGAAAGCATATAAGTATATGTGTGTACTGCAATATACATCGGTGTTTGTACGCATCGAGGGATTCAGCAGATTTTAGGTGTTTTAGTATCAGAAATGTCATAAAATACTGTTCGATATATCTGAAGATAGAATTTTTTTTCATTAAATAAGGCGTAAAAGGTGCTTGAAAGTCCTTGAAGCATACGAACTCTGTGTATGCATGAATAATTTCATTTCCTGAAAACCTAAAAAAAAAAAGCCTTTACATTTTATATTGACTTAGGACTAGCTTCTGTTGTTATTATTAGCATGCTTTGTTTTTTTTTTTTTTTTTTTGTTTTTTTTTTTTTGTTTTTTTTTTTTTTTCCTTTAAAGAAAATTTATTTCAGATTTACTAGTTTATGATGTCATGCAGTAAACTGAAAAATTTATTGCTAGTTCTAGAAAAATAATATTTAATAATTATTATTATTTAAAAGTTTAAAGAGATTTTTTCCAATTCATTATTTTTGCAACTTGTTTACCCTTAACCAGAAATGTACCATCTGTGAGAGGTTGCATCTGCATAGCTACCCTTTACACAAAAATGCATATATGGAGACGTTTTCGTTAGATACAGAGATGGCCGTTTTTGTTAACAACGTACTGAAATTTAGAACACCAGGTCTTATTAAAAAAAAAACTCCAATTTGTTAAACGAACTGTTTCTTTATTTCATGATGAAAGCCGAAGGGAGAGGGTACAAGGGGAAGCGATACGAGCTTCTTAAAATGACCTCACGAGGCAAGAGCCCGAGCAGGAGTGAGATGAATATAGAGTTACAATTTTCTTGCTTGGCGGACTACAATATCGCCAATCTACGAATATTTTGCGCCATGCACAGGAGTGGAGAAAAAACATTAGCTGGCATGGATTCGCCAAAAACATATGGTAGGCTTCTACCATATATTAATTGTGTAGGGGCGCCAGATTGTGGGCTGCCAACATTCCTGAATCATGATAGGCGCAGTCTAATCTATACATTGATACGGCTGCGGTTAAAAAAAAAAAAAAATTGTTTCTGGATAAGGCATAGTAACAGACCGAATTCGTTAGGCAAAAAGGGCATGAGAATGTATTTTTCTAGACCAGATGTTAGATCAAAGATGAACCCTGTGCCTAACCACAAAAATGCAGAATTTACTTACATATGAACAAAAGGGTGTGAATGTTAAAGCATATTGCGAAGATAATTCTAATGAATAGATTGCATGTTAAGTGATTCTAAACGATGAGTTATATTCATGCCCAAATAAGGAAATGCCCGAAGTTAAAATGCTTTCGTTTTTAGCAGGCAGCAGTAACGTTTTTCTACAAGGTTAAATCGTATGTGTGAGAGATTCACAAAGTAAAAATGGATACTGAATCACTGATTTTATTTTATTAAAGAGATGAGTAACTAGAATAATTTAATTTAAATGTGAAGGGTTCATAATACAATCACTTTAGTTTTTAAATGTTGAATTTAATTTAGGGGCTGCACTGTTTGACTATGGTGCACTAAAATAAATAAGTTATTAAACAGAATTTAATTGAAACTGCTGGGGGGGGGGGGAATGGAATGCAAACATATATAACGAGATAGTCATTATATATATCACCTGGGACACCGCAAAAAAAAAAAAACAACTTTTTGTTGACCCGTGTGCATGGGCAAAACAGCAAGAAAAATAGTTACACATATAAATATATTTTCAAAACAGAAAAGTTTTTTTTAAAACAAGTTGCTGTCATGAACACAACAAAATCTCTTTCATCAATAGTTCAACAGTCCTAAGAGATTTTATGAATTGTTGTTTTCTAAATTAAGTTTATGGATATCCATGTGAACTAAAATTTTCTTCAAAAATTATGTATACCATGGTTTTTTTTTTTTTTTTTTTTTTTTACCAAGTCGACTCTGACAGCAAACAATTAAGCAGCATGTAACTAAACCATTGGCTGCACATCATCAAAATATTGATCCTGATTCGCATCATTTTATGAAAAACACAAGTACTAACAATAAAAAATATAATATATAAACACAAATGCAACACTAGAAGTAAAGAGTAAATAATAATAAGTGAAGTGTGTAATTGTAAACTAATAAGCAATTGTAATATGATTTAAAAGAAATTGGACATGATTAAAAAAATGCATGCATGCAGCATAGGATGACAAAAAAAAGAGGTGCCTGAAGCAAGCCCATGAAAAAGGTGTCACCCTGAATCTTGTGTAGACCACAAGTATTATGGCGTCGGCTTAGGGCTGCAACCGTATATGAGGAGGAAGTTTTGAGACTCATACAGCGCCGCTTATATGAGTCCCTGCACCTCTGAAGACGCTAGCGGGCTTCTAAAGGAGCACACGTCGGTTTACAAGCAAAAATTGATTTTTTTTGTGAATTGGAACACCAATTTCAAGGGGTTGTCTCTCAACACAATGAAGTTTTGGACCCTAAGGGCAATAATTTTGAACGGGAACAAAACATTCGAAAGAGAGAATTAAAAATAAAAAAAATAGATATATGTCACATATATATATCAAATCAAAAAGGAGTAGACAATCCTAGAGTGAAGAGAGACATAAAAAAAAATGAAAAGTCATAATCAGGTTAAATAATGCACAAGTCGTATAATTAGAAGGTAACTAACTGGTTGACTTAAAGAAAATGTTATCAAATTACATGTGATTTTTTTTTTTTTTTAAATAACTGCAATTATTAAATGTGTTTGTTATCACTGTTAACTGAAATGTAATCGTAAAAGAATGAAATGTAAAATAAATGTTAAACTGTAAATAATAGTTAAGTGTGTCAATATCATAAAAGTGTAAAGTAAAATAAAAAGAGTGTAAAGTGATTCAAAATATTGTTCACAAGAGATCTTCGAAGCATACAGTCATGGGCCAGCCATAATGTTGTCAAAGATCTGTTGTAAGCAACATACATACAACCTACGCCTTTGGTTGCACACTTAGCTTCACAATACATGTCATAAGAAGAAAAATTGTAAACAAAAGTATATTATTTTCTGTTTCTTAAATTATATGTATGTGGTTGATAAACATTAGGGAAGTTGTGATTGTTAAAGTGACTTGTAGCATCGAATAAATGTCCATATCGAGGTGATGCAAGAAGTAACCTATCAATGTGCACACGAAATGCTGTATTATCAGCAGCATACTATCTCTTGATTGAGAATGACACAGGTGAATGTTTGAAAGTTATGTTTATATCTTTTATCCTGTGCTGTTTTAATGTTAATGTAAGCCTTGTCATATATTTTGTGTAAATCTTCAAGTAGTTTGTGTTTCAGTATGTTTATCTAGAAAAGGTTGATTGCTATTCTGATCAAAAGTGTGAAAAATTAATGAAAGTTCACGTCCAAAGTGCAGAAGATTAGGAGTGAATAATGTAGTTGAATGTTTTGAACCATTATAGAGCGATTAAGATATTTATTAAGTTTTTATTTTTATGATTTTTGAATTTATCTATTTAAAAATACAAATTATTTTTGTCTTTTAGTAATTATAAGTCTTTTTAATAGAGCAGGAAATTACGAAATGTAATGATTAAAAAGAGATATAAGCTATTTATATAGATATATAAATTTTAATAGAACACATGTATTTTTAGTTTTTTTTTCACGTTCATTTATTTTAATACCGTAATTTCCGGCCTATAATTCGCGGATCAAACAATTTTGTCGGACCCAGAAATCTTATTTCATAAAATGTAACTTATTAAATTGTAAATTAATTGGTAAATATTTAACTTCAAATATTAAATAAAATTTCTGGGTCGAAACATGATTGGTTGATCCGCGAATTAAAGCCCGAAAATTACGGTTCTTTTGTTTTCTTTGGAAACCCGGGGCTCCCACTGGCCAGATTTTTTTTATAATCAGTAATTTTTCAGAAAAAGATCATAGTAGGTTTGTAGAACAATTACAAGAAAGAAAGCAGGTAAGCTTCCACGAAATTTATAAAGGAGAGTTTTCTTTAACCCTTTCGGGACGGGTGATGCATATATGCATCATCAAATGGTACATGTGGAATTTGTTTTCGTCACCGTTAATAAATAAATAAAATATTTGTGTTTTTTAATTACAGCATTTCTTGGTATTTCACCAGTAAAGGGAGCTGTTTAAAAAAAGCGGTGCCAACAAAATAAAATTTGTGTAATGGATGCCGTCTCGAGAACGTTCATAAATAATGGTGTTAAAAAAACGGACAAAGTGAGACCCCTGGATACTGTATTTTACGCTTTCAATTTTTAAAAAGAAATTACGGAGTTTTATACGTGTTTGTAACAATTTTATTTAAATTTTATCCTGACAATATTCCTTCCAAAGTTCTATTTTTATACATAGCAATCGAGAAGCCCTTTATATCAGTGTTTAGCAGACTGTGCAGCCACAGTACAGTTACAATTTTCGCCTCCGGATTTGGGCCAGATTCACGTATCATTTCATCACTTCGTGGTCTGTGAAATGTGTACCAAGCATGGTTGGAGATACAAGTCCTGTTGGTTCCGCTTCAGGCTAATAAATTGAACATAATAAATATGCTATATACTAGTGATGGGTAGAATGAATAATTTTACAATTGGGTATGCGCAAAAAGAACCTTTGAACACCTTTTCAAACCTTTGTATATATTTTTAATCAATTACCACCAGATATTTTGTAAAGAGAAAAGAAACAAAGGCATAGTATCATCCGAAATCTTGATGATAAAAATAGATGTTACATTTTTATGGGTTCTTAAATTAATTCCAATTACAATAAGAAATTTCTTTTTCACTACAAAATTTCTGGTAGAAATTGAATTTAAAAAAAAAGTAAAGGTTGGAAGCTGTGCTTTCGAGCATGCCCGAATGATTCATTCGAATAGTAAAACCATTGATTGTGACCATCACTAATATAATACAGGATATGATACAGGGCTCTCACTTGGTCCGTTTTTTGACTACCGCTCTTTTTCAAGGGAAATTTTTTTAAATAAATTTTGAAGAAACTTACCTGAAAGTTGTGATTGGAGGAATGATTGATTTTACTATTAAATATAACATTCGAACATGCGCAAAAACATAGTTTCCAACCTTTGTACAGGCAAAGTTCTTTAATCCGCACAAGTTGGGACCAAGGGTTGAGCAGATTATGGAATATTGCGGATTATGGAGTATTATGGATTATATGTAATTTTCTTATTTCTGGACACTATTTTAATTCCATATTCAGTATAACATGAAAAGAAAAATATAAAATATAATAATTTTTTGGACACTATTTTAATTCCATATTCAGTGTAACAAGAAAAGAAAAATGTGAAATATAATAATTAATTTAATATGCTATCTCAAAAAATGCATTTTTCAAATTCTTGTATTAAATTGATTATATTCACTTTTATATTTAAAATTTTCAGATAATTCTTTTAAAAAATAATTTTTGGATCAAGAATTAGTAAATTTTGTTTAATTGTTTACATTCATTAAGCAATGCGAATTATAGAAAATTGTGGATTATGGGTGTGCGGATTATAGATCCTTCACTGTATATATTTTCAATCAATTTCCACCAGAAAATTTCTAAAAAGAAATGAACCAAAAATGTAGTTGCCAGCCGCGGAACTCCTTTATTCAATTATCTTCACAAATTTTGAAGAAGAAAAGAATTTTTATATTCTTGGGAGTCTTACATTGATTATAATTAAAATAAGGAACTTAATTTTTGATGCAAAAGTTCTGGTAGGAATTCAATGTTTAAAAAACAAAGTTTTTCAGCTTTGCTTTTGCGCTTGGCCGAATGATTCACTCAAATATTAAAATCAGTAGTTCTACACATCACTACCTGGAAGCGCGTTTTTCTTACAGTTGTTGCGAAAACCTACCAAGAATATTTTTCGTGAAAAATACTGGGTTTTCAAAAACGGACAAGTGGGAGCCCTGTATAATATATTCGAAGTTGCCCATGAAGAATAAGTCAAACCAATTTTAGTAATTACATTCGCGAGTTTTACTTTAGAGATTACTTTAGAGATTCTCTCTGGAAGCTTGAATAAAAAGATAGATGAGTTGTTTGCACTTCAAAACATATTTAATGACAAAAGATGATTATGCAAGAATTAATATCAAAGTATGTCGTACCTTAATACTACAAAGATAGACTAAATATTTTCAGTAGGCTGGTCAGATAACAAAATAGGCATACTTCAGAGGCCATATACTAATGCGGAGTCATTCTTTTTTATTAGTTTCTGGCATTTTAATTTTAGACTTTAAAATTTTTTTCTAAGCAAAATTTGACAGTGTTCTGAAGAGATCGATGCACGTACAGCTACAAAATTTGGTAAAAAACTACATCTGTGCATTTTCTTTTGCACCACGAATAGGGAATTTGGTTTTGGTTTTTAGATTTTTTAAACCAAATTTTTTATACGATTTTTACAGCTTTTTTACGTTTTGAGGCGATTTTTCTACATTAATAAAAGTAATCAGGTTTCAATCTATTAGCCGAATATTATAAATTTTGTCATTTTTTTAATAATGTTCATTTAGTAAAAAGCAGCCAATAATTAATCCATATATTACTTAAAAACTCATTAAAAGCCGCAGAAAAAAAGAATGTTCTTTCCCGAAACGACAAAAGAAGCATCTGTAGGGTTGATTTCCAAGTGAAAATGAAAGATGATGACAAATTTAACTAATTGGCTAAAATTAAGAAAACTAATAAAGATATCAATTTGAAAATTTCAGAGTAAAAGTAGAAAATCTTTTTAACATCCAAATAGCCATTTTTTCTTAATCGGTCTGTAATTCTTAATTTTTGCAAAAACTGACGGTGACGGTACAAAAATTCGGAGAAAAAACCAGACAGGGACAAGCATTCATTAAAAACTGAACTAAAAATAGATCCATTTCAGCAGATAAGCGGATCCCCATCTAATTTTAGATATGTAAGATTTTAATTATTAAACGTTCCCAAATGTCAAAAGCATAATTTAAAAATATTTTATCAACTTAATCGAAGATTATTAGTGTGTTCCGGGAAAATTTCCTTGATATCAGTTAAGCATTTTTTCCTATTTGTCCGTTTTTTGAAAACTAGTATTACATTGTATAGACTAGCAATTTCTTGCAATTGTAGGAAATATCCTGCAGATGTCGCTGCGATCTGCATATTGCAGCAGTACCATTGCACATTTAAGGGATACAATATTTTAGCGCATTTTTAAGTATTACAGGGATATCCGACTTCCACACTATATATTCTAGGCGCTATAGTACAATGTTGTGTTAAGGCAAACTTACTGTGCAACCTTTATGCCTGGAATGAAAGCTCGATATTTGTACATTAATTAAAACCTACTTACTTAAATTTCTATGGTGTATTTCATCTGAAAAAAGCTTATAAAATATTTCTAAAAAACACAACTTTTAGGTTGAGAACGCCTCACAATATATTTTTTCCAGACCTATTTCGATTATCTGTATGAAACAGAGACTGTTGTTTGAGCATTTCAGTAGCTGTAGTTGACACCTATTGATAAAACCATGAAATTCTTTTAAATAGGAAAACTGATGGGTGGGTCAAGCCTTCCGTATGGTCAACCCTCCATAGTCTCCCCTATATATGTTAGAGCTAGGATGACATAAAAAGAACCCCTTTTTAATTTTACTTTCCTTTATTATATTAAAAAGAAAACTATTATGATCAACAATTCATGAAGCCACAAAATATATACATTGAAACATAATAACAATGCTGAATCGTAACAAGATCACGTCTTCTCACAAACAAATTTTCTCTTTAATTTGAGGCTAGTATCCGCTGCATATGACTCATGCTCCTGAAGTTAATGTTGATCGACGTACCAGTTATTCAGCTTTCATATAATATACTTTTTACTATTGTTCAGTAAATGCTTATTGTTGCAATTTTGGCTAGGTTCCTTCCTCAAATTCTCCTATGTGAGTCAAAACGATATAAGTAAGCGTCCTATCTTAAAGGGGAGAGGTAACCGCAAGATAAAAGGCGAGGTCACATCAATCAAGGTCGCATACCACGTAGCGGTCGGGGTTAAACTACAGGAAGATGCCTAACTGTTTTCTTACTTCACACCACTAAAATTGTAAAGTTTTTTACACCTTGATTAATAGCTGAGATACATCGGGCAAAGCGGAGAAAACTTCTGGATGCTCTTCTCGCTACGCCATTATTTTGAAATAAATGTGGAATGCAAGATTTAGTTTCATGAGTGACTAAAGATTTGGAAAATATGCGCGGATGGTAAATATCCTGTCATATATGACGTCACACTAAAATCCCGTGTATATGTATTATCACCCCGTCCACAAGATGGCGCAACTGAGTTAATTTACGCCCGATTCCAGTATTATGTTTTTACACTTACTTATATCGCTTTGATGTGAGCAGTAAGAACAAAGCGATATAAGTAAGCGTCCTATCTTAAATGGGAGAAGTATCCGCAAGATTAAAAGCGAGGTCCCATCAATCAAGTTCATGCGCCACGTAGCGGATGGAGTTTGAACTACAAGTAGATACCTAACTGTTTTCATACTCACACCACTAAAATTATAAAGTTTTTTTCAGCTTGATTAATAACTGAAGTACTTCTGACAAGGCGAAGAAGACTTCGTGGTGCCAAGTGCATCTGGATGCCCCTCTCGCTACGCCACTATGTCGAAATAAATGTGGCAAACAAAATTCATTTCTATGAGTGACTAAAGATTTAGGAAATACGCGCCACACTAAAACCCGCGTATGTGAATTATCACTCAGTCCACAAGGTGGCGCAACTATGTTAATTTACGCCTGATTCCAGCATTAAGTTTGTTCGCTTACTTATAACGCTTTGAGTAAGAAGGGCATTATTTTATTTTATTTCTATCATTCATCTGCTCAAACGGAATATCAAACGGCTTTGACGAACAAGAAATAACAAAATTTTCCGACAGACAGCAGTTTTCACCATTTGCAAACCGGCCATTATTTAACAATTAGCTGGCAACAAGATAAGAAATGCGCCAAGAACTTTACATTATATTTCATATTTCAAATTCGTTTTAAATTTTTTGTGGTGGGAGTGTATTTAAGGGAAAAACGTTTTTAATTCATACGAATAAAACAAATAACCCATTAACGCCTGAATTATATTCTTAGTTAAAATTTAAATTTTGGATTTCCCGCCGCTTTTAAAAGAATTGTAATTTTTATCAAGGAATTTGTCTCGTGAAAGAAAGTATATATTTATATTTATACTTACTGGTGTGAAAAGCGCGTTCTTGGCACTAAGTGTAGCAATCTAAAAATATGGCATAATATAATGGGTTAAAGTAATTCATAATGGTCACTGGATATTACTTATTTTACTCTATTTAATATTGAATTTTTGGATATAGTAGACATCTGTAAACTTTTTGAGTGAAATTCGTTTGTTCCTATAAATTAAAAAAGTTAAATTTCGTCTTGTTTAGTTGCATTCATTCCACAGTGTGTCCTAAAAGATCTGTAGAACTTCAAAATTTTATTTAAAAAAAAGAATAGGTTTACAGCAAAACTAGTTACAACAATAGATAAAAATAACAAAAAGTTTACTCCTACAGTTTGTTTCTGGTGGTACAGTATGTTGATAGCGCTGTACAACACGTAAAAGATTATGAAAGAATTCAGTTGTTCAAAATGTTCGTCCTAGCGTTAAACCTCTCGCTGCGCCACCCGAGAGTTTCTCGGGCAACGTAAAAGTAGCAAAATTTGCGCAACCCGAGATTTCATCGGGATGCATTTTTCCGTCTAATTAACACTCCTTGATTATTCCCACCAGTAACTTTTTATTGTAAATTTTACCTTATCTAATCGGAGCATTTTCCCGATTAAGTCAGGCGAAAATCTTTGTTTTGAAAACACGGTGACAATTGAATAAAAATTCTTAAAAGACTCTCGTCGCGAAGGAATTAAATATGCAATTTTTGAAGCTATTTGATAAAACAATTACGCAGCGAGAGGGTTAAGGAAGAATGTGTGGAAAGAGTACGTGGAAATTTTCTAGGAGCCCTACAAAATTAATTCATGTAATTGAAACAAAATATCTAAACAGCTGTAGGTACTCTTGATGTTAGCATGCTAAAAAGTTCATGAATTGAATTAAAAAACTGTCTTTATATTTTTCGTGCTACGAAAGGATCTCATGTTGAGGTTTACTAAGGCAGCAGAAGAAAAAAAACTTTTTGAGTTATTCTATCTGTTGATGTATTTAGTTTTGCTGTAAAACTATTCCTTTTTTTAAATAAAATTTTGAAGTTGTACGGATCTTTATGGAACATCGCGTATATAAATCTTTAATGGTCGGTATTTTTATATACATGATTCTATTTTTTATATTCTATTGGCACCACTATATTTTAAAAGTAAACTTTTTAGCAAATTTCTATTGCGAATGTAGTGAAAGTACAATCAAAAGGGTTTCTTAAAACAAATCTGGTGCCAGAAAATAAATTCGTGTGAGAGATGCTTGTGTCTCGGATGAGTACTGCGACCAAAGCGATATAAGTAAGCGTACAAACTTAATACTGGAATCGGGCGTAAATTAACACAGTTGCACCATCTTGTGGACGGGATGATAATCCATATACGCGGGCTTTTAGTGTGACGTCATATGTGACAGGATATCTACCATCTGCGCATATTTTCTAAATTTTAGTCACTCATGGAACTGAATTTGTTTAGCACATTTATTGCAAAATAATGGCATAGCGAGAGTGGCGTCCAGATGCACTTGACACCACGAAGTTTTCTTCGCCTTTTCAGGGACACTTCAGCTATTAATTAAGGTAAAAAAAACTTTACAATTTTAGTGGTGTGAAGTAAGAAAACAGTTAGGCCACAGCGGCTAGAATATCTAGTGTGGAAATATGCTATCCAAACAGTGCTAAAAAATTGTACCCTTAAATCTGCGACGATTCTGCTAAAATTTCAAGTGTCGATCGCAGCGACATCTGCTGGATTTTCGTATTACTAGTATTACATTGTATAGACTAGCAATTTCATGCACTTGTAGAAAATATCCTGCAGATGTCGCTGCGATCTGCATATTGCAGCAGTATCATTGCACATTTAAGGGATACAATATTTTAGCGCTTTTTTAAGTATTACAGGGATAGCCGATTTCTACACTATATATTCTAGGCGCTATAGTTAGACATCTTCCTGTAGTTTAACCCCGTCCGTTTCGTGACGTGCGACCTTGATTAATGTAACCTCGCTTTTAATCTTACGGTTACCTCTCCCATTTTAGATCGGACGGTTACTTATATCGCTTTGACTGCGACCGTTAAATGTTACTTCCTTAAAGTGCGGTGATGCCGCTATAGAATCGCATCCCTAATTGCGACATTAGAATCCGACTTTTTTTATGAAAAATTCACTTTTACTAAGTACTCGAAATTATGCTTTTTCTTGTTTACAAATAAATTTTCTCGTAAATACTGGTGTCATTCAATTATTTCAACATTTTACAAATACAAGTATCTTACCCTTGAAAAGCTTAAAGTATTCATTTTTTCTATTCTAAATTCGTGGTTCCTAGGCGTAGTCGTCCAGGTCCGTCGACGCAAATTTCCACCGGTAAATAGTAGCGGAAAATTTCAGCATATTTAAACGCGTTTTTTGGCAGGATTTCTGTCTTGAATAAGGTAAACATTATTATTCTTTTATACTAGTGGAAGTTTGCCCCGTTGGTAATCAGGATGTGGTGTTACCTTAGGTTGAAAGCTCAAAGTATAGTTGAAATTGATACTCCTGGGATACTCAGTTTAACTTGCATACAGATAAAACTTCTAAAGGCTACTGGATGATAATGCAGACGTCTTAACCCCTTGAGGGGCGGTGAGATATGTTATATCCCACATAAGTTTAATGAAGATCTGCACCAGAAACTTTTAATACAGTTTTACTTTTATAACTTTGGGGATGGGGGTGACGGGAGAGAGCTGAAAAATTGTTTTCCTTATTTTGAAATTTTATTTATTAAATTTTTCCAAATTTCTGGTGGGAGTACAGCGTTACACTAACGCAATTGGTTAATTCCATGAAAACTTGTCATGGCTGTCACAATGCTGAAAATCAATATGCTTGTTGGCCGCCATTATTTTGGAAACGTTTGCTTCGCGTTATTCAGTTGATGCGATATCTCCGATAAAATAAGTCACATTTTTACGTTCTAAAATACTGGTAGCCAAAAATCGTAGGATGTGACAGACATGACAAGTTTTCATGGAATTAGCAATTGCTTGCCCCTCAGACTGTTAAAAAACATTACTCAATACCCAGTATTTTCAATTACGTCAAGAACCTAACATTATTTTTCAGTTATATGTTCAAACTGGTGACCTTCTGCTACTTGGCAGTGTCCTAATATACAGGTTATCAATTACTTTCTGCAAAGTTTCTGGTGTTATCGTATCAGAAAATTGTGATGCTCTTTCCTTTAATCCATAGATGTTTGAAGGTTTCTCGCACACTTTGTTTTTCAAATAGCCCCAGTAGAAATTACCTAGAGGGTTTAGACCATGTGACATTATTGGCGATTCAATTGCACAGCTTCTACCAATCCAAGGACTCGGAAAATTGGTGTTTAATAAATTGCGTAAAATTAATGCGAAATGACATTGAGCTACCTCCTGCAGAAAACAGACATTTGTGGATACGCTGTTCCAGTAATGTTAAGGATCTCCTGTATTATCTGGTTATTCAATAAATAAACATACTTTTCACATTTTAAATTACCGTTTATGAAAAACGGCCCGACAATTTGATTGCTTAATATTCTAGACCAAACATTAATTTTCTATTGATACTGCGTTTTGGAATCTCTCATCAAATGGAATCTCCACATTGAATCAATATCGCATATTGTGTCAATTGACGCCTCCCCTTAACTGGAATGTTACTTCATCAGAAAAGCATGTCCAAAAGAAAAATTGTCTATTTCCATTACACAGCCTCATCATTTCCTCACAGAAATCAAATCTAGGATCGAAATCGTCCTCCAGAAACTCATGGGTCAACATCATCTTACAGGGGTGGAAATTATTTGCTATCAATATTTCAATTACAGATGTTTTCCCCACGCCAGTCTGTTTGGCGATCTTTCTAATACATATATGGGAATCTTCAACAAAACTTGCACCAACTTGAAAACATTTGTCTATGTTCGTGGCAGTTTCTGCCTTTCCCGATCTCGGTCGATGTCTCACACAGCCCGTGTGTCGATAGCTGGTAACTGTTTTATAAACAGTTGATTTGGTGATCGATGGATTGTCTGGGTGGGTATCATTAACCCTTTGCACTCCTTTGTTGCGTCTGACGCAACATCATCTTTCTTTGCTAAATTTGTTTTTGCCACCAGTAATAAAAGAAAATAAAATTTGCCTTAGTTAATCAGAGAATTTTTAAAATTGTGTACTTGAAGGAAACTTGTTTTAAAAAAGTTGAGACGACCGAATAAAATTTGTGGAAAAGACGCCTGAGTCGATAGGGTTAAATAACTGTGCTACTTCTTAATATGATCTTATTTTATCGCCACACCAACGCAGTATAAGTATATCTATACTTTCTTCTATTTCAATGATTATAAGTTGGCGAAGTATTAGAAAATTTTGCGCAGGCTCAGAAAGCGCAACAAACATTTGTGCGTTCCGATTACACATACAGATGTGTTACATCATTTTTGTAAATTACGCCGCCATCTATGGTGAAATAAAAAAAATAAGTACAAGAGATACGTATTTTTTCCGTAGAATCCCAATCTGAAATAACAAATGAGGTTTCTCATTCAAGATTTAAAAGTTGGACCCTCACTGATCGCCAGGGGTCGGAGTTGGGATTCACTTTGGTGTCACTGGATAGCTTTTTAAAAATATTTAACAAATATTTTTTCGTTTTTTAATTCGGTGCGTAATTCTTGAGTAATTCGACCATTTTCAGACATTAAATGTAACGTAATCCAACATTTAAATTTAACCTGACATGTCTGTATGTCCTTTTTTGCCTCCCTCCTCACACACCCAAAATTTTTATAATCCCGAACTTTTTTAAATTCAACGATATTTGTCGCATTAATGAATCGTCATCTAAATTCCCCCTGAAATGTCTTCTCCAAATTTTCTAACTCCAATCCCACGCATCCACACAAGAAAGTAAATTTAGCCAGTAGTACCATGCTACTTTTCATTTTTTTTTTTTTTTGTATGTATATGTTTTCTTACATAATGTTTGAATGGCTACTCTCAATATGTTAAGAAAATTAGCAGGTTCCTTTTTGAAAACGATACTCGTATAACTTTCATTTTCTTTTACCAGAAACATCAATTATTTCAGATCTGTGTTTCTACCTGTATGATTATTGCTATGATTTAAATAAACATAACCTAGTGTTTACAACATTTTAATATATTGTTCTTTAAGAAAACGGTATTCATTAATAAAAAATTTGACGTCTTATAAATCCCTTCCTTCAACTTTTTATAATTTGTTTATGTATTTTGTTACATTTGTTATTTTATTGTAAAAATAAATAAACAATTTTCTGCATTGTCCTTCTCCTATGAAAATTTAAACGTTGTCTCTCCCAGGAAATAATCATCAGAGTTTAAAGCGTTATTTTTTTTTTATTAAAAAGTTATTACATCATTAAAAATTAAAATTTTTAAATTGTTTATATTTATGAAAAAATGTTAAATTCAATAATATATTAAATTACAAAAAAATATTACTTTTATTAGGATTATTTATTTTTATTTTTATTTTTTTTTTTTTGCCCTTCCTGCTATTCTGTAGTTGAACTAATTAATCAATCATCTAAATCCCCTACTGATCACCTGAAAATTACGCTAATTCCCCATCTTTGCTCAGTCAGCACAAAAAAAATTATACCTTAATTTTTGTAGTATTTTGTTCTATATATTTTTCTATAGTAATTATTTAAAAAATCCCATACACTAACATCTCCCCACACACAACTCATGCTTTCAGATGATTCTTTAAATAAAAAAAGAAGCCATCGAAATGCAGAATATCCACACACAAGTCCCCCAAATAATGAAAATGATATTTTTTTCTGTTCGGTAGTGGTGGGGCATATTTACTTATTAAACGATCAAAATACGCAGATTAATTTTTAGAATTCATCAATTGGATACAAATAATACAAATAGAAAACTTAATTAATATATTTCTATTATTTTTTATTTGTCATCGAAACAACCGCCACTGATTGTTTTGTCCAAACAGGATTCCCGGCAAGACAACCACTTTGACAACGAAAACTTTGTCCAATCATATTTCAAAATGGCAAAGCATGGTTGGAAAAATAATGGTTACACAGCTATCTACAATGATCGGAAAAAATGTTAAATACAAAAGCTAAGTATTTTTCCCGTAGAATCCGAATCTATGATAAAAAATATGAGTTATCATTCAGGTATTCAAAGTTGTACACCCTTTGTCCCCTAGGGGTTCTGGATCGGGGGTAAACTTTAGTATCACTGAATAACTTTAAAAAAAAAATAATTAACATGTATTTTTCCTTTGTTCAATCTGCTATGTATTTCTCGAGTTATTTGACAGTTTCCAGACTTTTCGGACACCCTGCATATATTTGCATTAATTGAAGTATTAGAATTGACTGTTTTAGTTACTTATTGATATTGAGATAAATCCAATGGCTCATGTAACTGGAAAGCAAATCTGATCCCGAAAATAGGGCACACATTAATTTAGTCACAGAGAGAGGTTTGCGCATCTGCCAACTCTTCCGCTTTTTGCACCACAAAAATTTAATAGAAAGTTTTTCTTACTTAATCAGCCGATTACGGCGATTTAAAAAGCTAAAATTTACTATAAAGTTTTTGTGGTTCAAAAAAGTGTAAGATGTTGGCAGCTATGTGTTGCAAAAATGTGTTTGTTTACAGAATCAGTGTTACCGCATCTGACGGATTTTTAGTTTAGAAATTTTTATTCAAACCATAAAAATTTAAATAGCAACTTTGTTTTGTTTTATTTACGGAAAATTTTTCATCTTTTAAGGCAAAAATAATTGTTAAAACTTTCTGGTGGTAATCCGGAATGCCTGATTAAAAAATCACTCAAATGCGGCAACACTGTACATGTACAGAAAACCATCAATCAGGGAATATATTTTTTTTAAAATCAGGAATAGGAATCAGTATTTTCCTATCAAAACATTCGCCTTAATTAATTGCGCTATAAATAAGGCGAAATTTTCTATCAGAAAATACTGGCATTTTCTCTGAAAAAGTCCCTGATCAGTAGCTGCTCTTATTAATAATCATTTTTTAACCCGTTCGGAACCATGGGTGCATATATGCACCCTCATAAAGTGCTTAAAATGCTTGAGTTTGATACCAGTAAAAAAGGAAAGTAAAATTGATTTTATTTAATTACGACATTTTCGCGATTTATAAAGTTACTTCAAATAATTAAGAAAAAGTGGTGACAAACGAATAAAATTCGCGTAAAAAATGCCGGTCTTGAACGGGTTAAAGCTTTATAAAATGATTTCTGAAAAACTCCACAATATTTAATATTTAATTTAAGTATTAAATTATGAATTTTGCATTTTTTGTAAAAATTAGAAAATTGCTAATTATATTTAGAATAAACACAAAATTGTTTATATGAAATGCCAACAGAAAGAAAAAACCAAGAGAATCCGAACGTCGGACATGAATTATTAACGAACGTGGCTGGAGTGTCGCAAATTTGAGATTCACATTCAGAAAAGACTTCATGAGAAATAACATATTTCTACATCTGGGGTACAAACTGTGTCCAGCACCTGACTTCTAATTGTATATTATTGATACGCTTAATTTATATTATTTTACCTTATTTTAACTTTGTGTTATCTTGTATTATTTTATAGTTGAAATGTTATGATTGCATAAGGCAGGGGAGGCCAACTGTGGCACGACGGATACCACTAATTTGTTAAAGAAATAGCTGACTTCTTGAATAGCAGAGATTCGATGATTAGATAAGGTAATGATTACTATAAAATTTTAATGGTGTCTGGTGTACCACAGTTGGCGACCCCTGGAAGGTAAAGAACATGATTGAAAATTCTAGGTATTTACCACAGTCTCCAGTTTGAGACCACTGTTCTGTACTCATTGTAGATACCCCCATAAATACACCAAAAGAACGATATGTAGTCCAGGCAATAGGGAATTTTACCTAGAAAAATTAATGGTAGTTCTCGATATCGGTTTACTTTATGTTTTTTGGGTCGCTGAATCCGAATTTGTAACTTCCTACCAAAATGTCCCCCGGCAACCCAACCAAATTTTGGTAAAAAGCCCCCCCAAAAAGGTTTTTATAAAAAACATCAATTTTTTTATTATTTTAGGGGAAAAGTATCTAGAAATTAAGAAAGTAGACAAAATTTGCAACAAATTAGATATGTGACATTATGACTTAGGATGAAGGGGAAGGGGGATCTGCCTCGGAACATGCGCCGCGGTGCTGCGTGAACTAAGTTACGCAATTCCACTTAACCACTCACACGTTTACATTCGCCCTCCCATCTCCCCTCCGAACTTTCTCTATAATGTTTACTTTAAGTTTTTTGGGTCGCTGAATCCAAATTTTTAACTTACCCCCAAAATCCCCCCCCCCCGAAACCCCCCCAAAATAGTTGTTTTTAACTTAAATTTCTTATTGTTTTAGGGGAAAAGAATTACGAAATTCAGACACTAGACATAATTTGCAACAAACAGGATATATGACATTATGACGTAGGATAAACGGGAAGACAGGGGGCTGCCTCGGAACATTCCACGCGCGCTTTTCTTAAAAACCAATTTTTTTCAAAAAATCAATTTTTTGGGGCGTTGCCGGGTGAATTTTTGGTGGGAAGTTACAAATTCGGATTCAGCGACACAAAAGACATAAAGTGAGTCGAAATCGAGAACTAGTATTAATTTTGCCAGGTAAAATTCTCTATTGCCTGGACTTCATAACTTAGTGCACGTAGCGCCGCAGTGCATGATCAGAGGCAGCCCTCCCCCTGGTGTTAAAATTTTGGGGGGAAGTTAAAAATTCGGATTCAGCGACAGAAAAACTTAAAGTAAACCTTATAGAGAATGTTTGGAGGGGAGATGGGAGGGGGAATGTAAACGTGTGAGTGGTTAAGTGGAATTACGCAACTTAGTTCACGCAGCACCGTGCGCATGTTCCGAGGCATATCCGCCCTTCCCCTTCATCCTAAGTCATAATGTCATACATCTAATTTGTTGCAAATTTTGTCTACCTTCTGAATTTCTAGATACTTTTTACCTAAAACAATAAAAAAATTGATGTTTTTAATAAAAACCTTTTTTTGGGGGGAGGGGGGGGGGATTTTACCAAAATTTGGAGGGGTTGCCGGGGGAAATTCTGGTGGGAAGTTAAAAATTCGGATTCAGCGACCCAAAAACATATAGTAAGTCTTTTTCCAGAACTACCATTTCCAGAACTTTTCCAGACACGGTCTCTATTGCCTGGACTAATGAGGCAGTTTCCAGACTGGAGAAATATTTTATTAAAAAAACCTACGACTTTTTCAGATTAGTAATCTTCGATTTATTTTATTACAGAATAGCTGCCATTAAATAAAGCAAATAACTCTAATCTGAAATTGCGATTCATCTTTTGAATAAAAAAATTACAAATCTTGTCACTCAGTTGTAAACGGTAATAAAATTGTAATAATTAAAATTCTACGTAATCCCCATTCTTTCAAGTTAATTTTTTATTTAAATGTTTAAGATAGAACAATCTAATTATGTTTGTCAAAGGAATTAATTTACTTGCATACACAGATGGTAATAACTACAATTTTTGAATGCTACATTTTCAGGATTTCGTTCATCTGACGAAACATTATTCGTCTCGCTCCCCTGTCTGTCTGTCTGTCCGTCACAGAGCCCGGTCTCAGAACCTATATATGTTAGAGACTTGAAATTTTGCATACTTCTAGCTGAACATCTTACATCAAACTACAAATCCTAAAATTACGGAAAAATCTTATATTTAACCCTCTGGGCTCAAACTTGTGTATTTTAAGCTTTTCTTTCTAACTCAGCCCCTAATTAAATTGAAGATTTGAAATTTTTCAAAATTATAGCTAAACACTTGCGATCAAACGACAAATAATAAAATTTCGAAAAATGTTTATATTTAACCCTCTGGGCTCTAACTTGTGTATTTTAAGCTTTTTTTTCTAACTCAGCCCCTAATTAAGTTGAAGACTTTAAATTTTGCATAATTATAGCTAAACACTTGCGATGAAACGACAAATCATAAATTTTCGAAAAAATCTTATATTTAACCCTCTGTGTTCTAACTTGTGTATTTTAAGCAATTTTTTATCCTCCCCTCTTTTCACCCGGGCGACAATTTTTAAACATTTGCCGACAGCCCTTTGACCACTATTTCATATTATGCACCATAGACTTACATATTTTAGTTCCATTTTTTACCCCCAGGGGGTGCCTACCTATCTCGTGTGCTATGAGCCAGATTCCCTCGACTAATATATCTACAGATAGGTTGTAAAACGGAGTTTCGTTCGGATAGAGGTTTGTTTAGAACAGAGCGCGCCCCTTGGTTGCGAAACGTAGAACTAATAGATTTTGCAAAAGGAGAAAGTGTTTTGAAAGGAATATTAAACGAAACCCTCTGCGCGATCCGTGATCACACTTAGCCACTTGTTTAAGAGTACTCTTGGCCTTATTAAATCACAGAAATCTGCTATAAAATAAGGAGAAGTTTTCTATTCGGAAAAGTTGTGTCATAAAATCGTTTCAGTTGACAGATGTGCATGCATAATAATCAATGAGCAAATAAAAAGTTACATTTTTAAATATATCTTTTACAGGTAACTTAAGTGGTTATTTAGCATATATAAATTCGCTTTTAAAAATATTTATAAATTTTCTGTGTGTCCAATTTTCACTAATCAGGTAAATTTAAAGCGAATTCTTGTTTAAACTGAAATAGCATTTTTCTTATATTTGTTAAAATAAGAAAGCTTGTTTAACTTCGATTTTATAATCTTACAATATACAAAGAGAAATGTCTTTAAGAGAAAATGTAAAGTTTATTACGCAATGCTTTAAAGTAGGGAAAATGATGTGAAATATATTAATGCTACGCTTTTGTAATTTTATTTTTTTCATTTCAAGTACTAAAAGGTAACAGGATCATTTGTCATTCTGGTCAACAGAAATGTTGTTACACTTTCGGTGGATTATATTTTCGTTCATATGAAAACACTTAAGATAAAATATTCAAAAAGTTTCGTATTCACAAACTGTCTTTTACCTATTTTTCAAAAAGGATTTGTCTGTGTAAAATACCTGAATAAGAGCGGATTTTGTATTTTTTCTTATTATTTTGGATATATTATAATATCATAAGATTTTCTATAAGAATTTTTATTTCGTTTGCATGTAAAAAGAAAATGAAATAAACTAAGCGAACATTTTTTTATATTATGAAAAAATAATATATTATTCAAACGTATTGTAAAATTTTAAAATTGTAAAGTGAAAACGAGCAGTAGTAAGATTCCATTTTAGATATAAATTTAAATACCTTATTATGAAGTAATCAAATTATTACCCACATTTTTCAAAGGTTCTGATTTCGGAATTGATATAGTTTCTATGTTAACACATTATTGATCGGTGTTGAATATATTTATATTTCCACAGCTTTAAACATTTATTTTTTTATGTTAAAAGAAATTCTGAAACGTAATCTTCACATTATTTAACACGTTCACGCCGGCGCGGTGGGTCACACTCGACTGTCTCAGAGCTGCCAAGTCTCCGGATTTTTGGATACCAGTATTTTAATACAGAAAATGTTGTTTTATTTAATTAGAAGAATTGGGAAATTTAAAGGAACAACATTTTCACTAAAATAACAGTGGTGTGCAAAAAGCCGGAGACTTTACAACACTGAGACAGTCAAGTGTGACCACCGCGCCGGCGTGAACGTGTTAAATGACAGATTTATGCAATTATATAACGCGATGCTTATTTTAAAAATTAAGTGGCAGCAAATAAATTATAAAAAAGTGATTTCAGAGTTAACACATTGATGACCAATCACGACAATTATCGTTTTTATTTAACCTAACATCAGTGGATAATTGTGTGGCTTTTACCTTACAGAAAATGCTTTTATATAATTTTTTCCATGTATTTTTAGACCATAAGAATTTTTATAATAAAACCGTAGACATTCATTGAATCATAAATACTATGTAGGAAATCAACTTACAACAGACTTTAAAACCCCTACTGTTTTAAAACCCATATTTCATAGAAAATAGCAGGTCACCAATGTGTTAATTGCCTTTCAAAAACGCACTAATAGTAAGAATAATATTCAGTTTAGATATGTTACACATTTTTAGGATAAACGTGTTTAAAATAGTTTTATATACTGAGTGTCTCATAATTTAGTTAAAATTTAAGGGAAAAAAAACGTAAAACTTGTACGAATCGTTATAGTTGAATTCTGTTTTCCAGAAATGTGTTTTAACGAAGGGTAGTTCTTTTAACGTAATAACAAAAACTAGCTGAAATATTTATCAATAAAGGGCACTGCGTGATTTGAAATGAGAGAATGTGTTGTAAACACCAGTTATTTCTAAACAGGTAATATTTTACAATTTTCCAATGTTGCCAGTTGGATTACATTTCTGATTCAGATTGCTACCACATTTGTAAATTGTTTTATGCGTCCTAGCACTTTGTTGACCCCTGGCATTTTACTGATATTTTCAACTGCTACATGGATTCTTGCAGAGAGATCTTTATTCTGTCTACTAATGTTTCGTAGACAAATGCTTTCACGTACCTGTACCTTTAAAAGAACAAGTCGAGTGGATTTAGGACCGGTAAGAGTAGGCACCATAGCACATGTCCACAACGGCCAATCCATCTTTTTCCACTCAATTAGCTATTACTATCGAAGCTGCTATTTCTCAGTAGAAACATGCATACGCCGAATGTTTCTGGAAAAGTTCTGCTTCCCTAAATATTCCGTTCATTATTGTATAGCGTCGGTACCATGTCAAACTATACACCATGAAAACAGTGTTGCCAGTGGGCTACTTTTTTTAAATTGAGATTTCTTGATTGGCATAACTTTTTTCAAACAGTAAAATGCGCCTTCTTTAATGACATATTAATTAAGGCCAAAAAAAGGGGGTGGGATTTTACCATTTCAGAAAAGTGGTGCCAGTTAGTAACATTAATAAACAATTAAGAAATCTGAATTTAAAATGTATGGTACCGACGATATGAAAAGCACATCTCGTAATTTGAAAAAAAAAAAAAAAAAAAAAAAAAAAAAAAAAAAAAAGCCCCTTAGTAATGTATATAAATTTAATCATGTTTGAGATAGTTTAATATGTTTAAAATATATTGTAAAAGCTTTTCCCGATGGATCATAATATATTGAATTTTTTTGCGTCATTATGCACGATCTATAAATACCACTTGCTGTATTCTCAATGGAAAGCATATTGCAGCCCACTTCCGTGACGCATATCGTTTGCATTATTTTTGAAGAATCGCAAATTCTGCAAAACTATATTTCCGTAAAAAGCATAATGCAAATAAATTCTTTTAGTTATTCCGGTGTATAAATTGTTATTGCCACATACTTCATTTTCAATAATGATTATGCAATGGATAACCCCAATAACATATATGAATTACTTGGCAAATCGAGTATATTTACAAGAGTTAGCGAACTTTCAAACTGCCGGACAGACAGAAAGAGGAAGGCCAGACAAATCAATGTCATAAAAACATTTCAGCTATGTTAGAAAGAGTTAAAAAGGATACGTTCGCCTTTATTTGCAGATCGATTCCACTTTAAAAGAAGTGCCATTCGAAAAGAAATATTTTCATCTTTTAAAATATTAAAGCTATTTTCGAAATCTGGCTCTCTACATGTTACACAAGAAAGAAAAATCCTGCATCAAGCCATATATTACGAAAAACTTCCCAACACTCTCAGTATAATGTAAAAGATTCTTTCTTTTCATACAGAAAAATTAAATTTCTAAATAAACAATTAAAAACACATAACGCGTGCAAAAAACTATTTTTAGAAATTGCTGCCCATACCCGATAATGCGTGCAGGGATCAGAGCGCTTCAACGCAAATAGTTGATCTTCACCACTAAATTTTAATTGTATTGTTGGTTTTATTCAATCTCAGTATTTCTATCACTAAATACCGTAAGAAATACTATTAAAATTTAGTGGTAGCAATCGGTCATTTGGGTCGGAGCGTTCTCATCCCTGTGTGTGCGAAACTTTTTCGCGCAGTCTTGTATATCATCTACATACCTCGGAATACACACAAAAAAAGTTAGTAAGCTGTCTACTAAATGGTAGAATTAAAAATTATAAAAAAAGACCACGGATATCAGAAAGAGTGCCCTTTAGTAATAATTTTAATAGTAAAGAAAACGTTGTTAAAATTACATTGCCCAGAATTTCGATATTTTTTATTACATATGCGAGTGCAACTCTTTGAGAATGATTAACAAAGATATCTAGCTAATGACCATAATACTGAGAAAAATAACAAAATATATAGGAAAGTGTTTTGACTTAATAAAGTCATATCACACAAAATTAAGGGAAGATTGTCATCCAATAATTAAAGCTTTAACCCTCTAATTCCCAGAGTAGAATGTATGCCGGAAATTGCGTAATTCAGAGTATCAAAATTCATACCAGAAAATCTAAATAACAAATTTTGGTTTATTTAATAACGAAATGTCTGCTACTTATTAAAGCAAAACTTTCTATTTTAAAATTCTATTTTAAAATTCTGGTGTAAATACGGAAAATCAGAATAAAATAATCCACTAAATCGGGAAAACTGATGATAGCATAAATGCTACCGTGGGGATTAGGGGGTTAATGAATAACCATAAATTTATAAAACACACAGCATAACTTTTAACTTTCTATAACTACAAACATTCTGAAATTACATGCCTTGATTCAATCCAAGGGAAATCTGTAAAATGATACTGAATCTATTGCGAATTTTACGAATTCGCTAGGAATATCGTCCGACTGTGCTAGATCGTCGTAAAGCAGCTAGTATCACTCCCTTCCCACAGACAATGCTCCAAACACAGTTAAAGTCTCTAATCTGGGAGGTTCCTGTAACGGTTTTGAAACATTTTGTCTTCATGATATATTTCTACTGCGTATGATAAAAACATTTGCACCCAATATTGTTTTTTTTTTTTGTGAATAAAGGTAGGATTTTTATTTTTTTTTTGTTTCGTCCTCTGTTTAGTATTATCCTTCTTCGCGGTCAGTCCCTGGATACCTGGTTAACCAGAACAAATTTCATTATGACTGCTATTGATGAAAAAACATTTATTAATTATTTTATGTTGTTTTAACTCTGCAATCAATTTTCGTCCTCAAGTAACTGAGTGGGATAATTTAGAACACAATTACGTAAAACATAATGGAATTCTATTTCAGAACATACTGACAGATTTCCGAAATTAAGATAAATGATATACAAATTAAATTTTATATAAATTTTACCGTTCCACGCTCAAATTTGATCAGTGAACAAAAATTTTGGTATTGATAATTCAGAATTCTCTGCAAGATTATAAAGTGCCTGTTAAAAATTTTCAATTTAATTTATGTGGTCTAAAAACGTGTGACCTTGTTTGCTTCAGATGGAGAACACTGAATAAGAATAAAATGACGTGAGACAACATGAGAAAGGCAGAAAAGAAAATTAAAATTAATTAAAACTCCGCAGAACAAAATGTTTTAGTTCACAGCCCTCTAAAATTATGCTCTTTTAACTTGTTTCGAGTTTTACACATCATTCAGAAGGCTTATATAAGAAGGCTATATTATTAATCTAGATTAATCTAGTGTAATTTCGTATCCAGCGATTTCTGGAGTTCCATTACCTGAGATTTATTCTGTTGAGCTGAACCAGGTTTCAGACCAGATGCTGTAATCATCAAGGTTAGCTGGGTGAGAAAGTTCGACCAGAATCGTCCGGGATAGCTCAGATGGCAGAGCACTGGCGGCTTCAGCCAGGAGGTCCCGGGTTCGAATCCTGGTCCGGACATTTTTCGCCCAGTTGGAAATTTACATCTAATATATTATTAACCCTTTAAGCTCTGTTGGGTGAATTTCTGTGAAATACGCAAATGTCACTTTGGCACTAGTATTTTGCAAACCAAAAAATCGGTTTATTACATACACGACAAAGTGCATTAATATATTAGGTGCAGTAAAAAGTTTTAAAGCGTTTTCAGAGAAATGAATTTGCAATTAAGAGCTGAGATTAGTACCTTTATTTATCAAAATAATCTCCATCATTATCTAACAACTTCCGCCATCGGTCGGGCAGTTGACGTATGCCAGCAGTGTAGATCGATTCGACTTTTGACGCGATAAAGTCGCCAACACAGTTTCGCACTGTGTTCAATGCCTGGAAGTGTACAGAAGACAAGGCATTCCGCATCGATCGAAACAAAATATAGTCAGAAGGAGCTATATCCTGACTATACGCCGGGTTTTCCAAAACGTCCTAGCCAAAATTTAATAACGTGTCCTTGATTAGATTTACAACATGAAGCCTGACATTGTCATGGAGCAATTTCATGAAGCGCAAACTTTTGCCGGTAAATGAACGTGTTCGAACAAATTTCTGGTTCAATTGAAGCAATTGTTGTTTGTAGCGTTCAGCAGTAACACTTACACCAGGCTCCATGAGTTCGTAATAAAGCACACCCTTCATATCCCAAGAAAGTTTTGCAGTGAATGGCTCGTTTCGGCGTTGATGTTGTTGCTCCACCGGGATTCAACCAATATTTTTTGCGTTTCGGATTATCATAAGATATCCATTTTTTCATCTCCCATCACGATTTTCCACAAGAAAGATTTTTTCTGCTTCCTGTTTAGCAGATTCATGCACTTCAAGGCACGCTCATCCTTGTTCCTCTGACCGAATGCCTGTGGCACCCATCTTCCTGCCTGCTAAAACTTTCCCATTGTGTAAACGATTACAAATCGTTTTTTGTGATACTCCTAATTATTCAGCAAGTTCTTTTTGGGCCTGAGATGCATCTTCCTTAAGCAGTGCTTGCAAATCTCCATGACTAGCCTTCAGTGAAGCACCGCTACGTTCTTGATCGCTAACATCAAAATCGCCTTCTTCAAAACTTCAAAACCAAAATTCGCATGTGCTTTTTATACGATTTCATCTCCAAGAACAGAACAGATTGATTGATATGCTATTGCAGCACTTTTTCCTTGGTGAAATTCGTAAAGAATTCAGTGAGAATAAATGACTTATCGTATGGCATCTTTCACCTTCTAAATTTCAACTTTACTTTCCCTTTTCTCCCAGCTTCTGCGTTGATTTGAAAACGCTGAACTGGTAATTATTACATGACACAAACGTGGTCTATAGATTGGTAGGCTGTTTTGCAGCAAACGGCAGACAAAATTTGCCTTACAACTTCCTACTACACCCAATACTTTTGAATAAATTTGGTCAAATATTCCGGTGCCATTGTGACATTTGGATTTTAAAATTAAGTGGGAAGAAATTCACCCACCAGAACTCAAAGGGTTAAGAGGAGTTGTGCTTCCTGGATTACCTTTAGAGCTACTTGTTTACATATTACATTTATTTTTAAAAAATGGACAAATTATCTTTTGCAATTTAATCCTTTCTGGCGCGGACCAAATCTGTGTGTAAAATAATGACATGATGGGCTGACACCAGATTTTAACAACCATTTTATTAGAAAATAAAAACTAAATCTAAAAGATAAATTTCTTACGGAAATAGTGGTGGTGAAAACATTGAGTTAGTCTCTTTTAAAGAAACCGATACGAGGCTTGTGCTCTTATGTAAACGACTTCACACTAAATAATGCTAAAAACTTTCCTTTTTAATTTAATATGATTTTTGGAATTTAATTAATATTAAAAAACACTATTTTCCCTTAAAATTGGTAAATTTCTAATGCATTTAAGTTAACATAATTTTATCCTACTTTTATTTACTAAAACAAAATTTCTTTCACACCAGCTAACACTGAATCCAATATTTACACATACGTTTACCCTGCCCTTTTGTTCCAAGTCAAAATTCTTGCTAGTACCAGCATCAAAAATATGCTAGTTGTTGCTTCGTCTGCTAGATTTTCTTGCTAATAATTGCTTTACAATGCTAGCCAGCATCACATGCTATATAGCTAGCTTACTCAACAATAGCATGACAAGTTATATACAAGCATTTTATGCTTGTTTGCTGTTTAAGCTTCTTCCAAAGCATGGAGAGGTAGAAACCTTGGAGAGGTAGAACCTTAACGTGCTATTATATGCTTTTTTATGCTTGCCAGCATAATATGCTATGCAGCCAGCTTAGGGAGAAATAGCACGGCAAGCTATGTATAAGCATTTTATGCTTGTTTGTTGTTTAAGCTTCTCCCAAAGCATGGAGAGGTAGGTACCTTAACGTGCTATTATATGTCTTTTTATGCTTGGCAGCATAATATGCTATGCAGCTAGCTTAAGTAGAAATAGCATGACAAGCTATATACAAGCATTTTATGCTTATTTGCTGTTCAAGCTTCTTCCAAAGCATGGAGAGGTAGGTACCTTAACGTCCTATTATATGCTTTCTTATACTTGGCAGCATAATATGCTATACAGCCAGCTTATTGAGAAATAGCATGGCAAGCTATGTACAAGCATGTTATGCTTATTTGCTGTTTAAGAATCTTTCAAAGCATGGAGAAGTAGGTACCTTAACGTGCTATTATATGCTTTTTTATTCTTGCCCGCATAATATGCTATGCAGCCAGATCAGGAAGAAATAGCACGACAAGGTATATACAAGCATTTTATGTGCTTATTTACTGTTTAAGCTTCTGTCAAAGCATGGAGAGGTAGGTACTTTTACATGCTATTATATGCTTGCCAGCATAATATACTATGCAACCAGCTTTGATAGAAATTAGCATGACGTACTATGTGCCAGTAACGTGTCCTAATTTGCTACTCCAGTCTCTTCCCAGTAATGATGAGGTAGGTACTTGAATGAAGCATTGTGTGCTCATTTATGCTTGGCGGAATCAAACGTTTATTTTTTAATTCTTTTTTTAAGTTACTCGAAAAGTATATATTTGACTGTGTTTTTTGAAAATAGAAGAAAAGTAAATTTTAATTATAAATTAAACTAATTTTTCAAATCCGGTTAGAGACAATAGCTGTCTTCCACTTCCGTCTCCACCCAATAGAAAATTCTTATTTTCTCATTTATTTTAAGAAAATAGAAAAGATTAAATTTCAATTTGTTTTTCAAAATCGGAGAAAAAAATTAGTTAAATTTACAATTCGAGGGAGGCTTAATGAATCATCTAAGCCCTCTTCCCCTAACGGAATATTCAGGTGTTTGCTTTATGGAGGTTTCACTGTACATTGCAATTTTGCAAGACGTAAAATATAACTTATATTTTTTTATTAAATTCTACGGGGGTGAGTTAAATTCTGTGAGGGATTTAACTTCTATGAGAGTGTTCTAGGGGAGGCTTCCCCGCCGCCTATAAAGGAATTGTTTTCTTCTGTTTCTTAGAATTTAAATATTCTAACTTACTCGAAAAAAATGCAGTATGTCTTTAAAAAACGGAGAAAGAGATAATTGTGTTCATTAAAATCTAAAACCCGGGCTGGCCCTCTCTTGAATTCAATACTATTTTAAACCACCCAATTGAGATTAGATTTTAACATCTAAATATCAAAAGAAACAGAACAAAAAAATAATTTCCAAAGCGGATATAGAAGAGTACCCCCCCCCCCCCCCCCCTTCACACACACACACACACCAACGAAAAATTTTAAACTGATCTTCCTCTTACTGTTAAATTATTTTAGGTTACCTGTAAACTATAAATTTTCTATATCTTTAAAAATTGGAGAAAAATAAAATTTTATTTATTAAATTTCAAAATCTGGGAGGTGGGGGAGGGCTGTGTTACCGCCACCTGAATTAAACACTGACCCTGAACACGTTTGAGATAATTTTTTAACACATAAACTTAAAAAAAAACAGCAAATAATTTCCATGGTAGACTTAAAGGGAAAAAGCCCCCCCCCCCCCCCTCCCCCGAATTGGAACAAAATTCATAGCTGCACTTTCTTTTAGTATTTAATTCTTTTAAGTTTCTCGAAAATATTAAAAAATATTAGTTTGCTAAATTTCAAAATGCAGGAGCGGTAGAATACCTTTTCAAACCACTACAACGGGAATTCAAGACTGCCTTCGTACACCCGTTTTAGATAAAATCTAAACACATAAATAAAAAAAGTACATATGAAAATTAATTTCCATGAAGGATTTTGTGGGAAAAAGCGCCTCCCCTCCACTTCCCATTGTAAAATTCTTAGCTGTTCATTCTCTTAGTGTTTAATTATTTTAATTATATAAAAAAAAAAAGAAAAAAAAAGTGCTTTTCAAAAAGAGAATTTTGTCAGTTAAATTTCAAAATTCAAGGAGCACTGTATCATTTAAGAAATAAGTTCATAACAATCGAATTGAAAATATGTACAATTGACCCCCCCCCCCCCTATCCAATAAGAACTAAAGTTTTAAAATCTTAACCCCCACGTGAAATTGATAAATTTTATCCTAAATACACTTCAAAATCTTTTATTTTTCTGCAACAAATAATTATGACCATATTCAAACCATTCATTAAGCAAAGAATATTCCACTTATGAATTATAATAGTCAAGCCATATTCTAATTATCCATTAAACATAGAAAAAACCCTAATAATAAATTAACCTGATTAATTGAAACTTGGAGGATAACAGCATCGATGAATTCTATGTCTTATAAATATTCTTATAATAATCGATAACCCTCTATCTTATAAAAATATCAACACTAAGCAGAATCAGCTCTACACTCATTACCCGCATTCAAAATCGTTTAAAAACACGACCCCAGTAGCGAAGTAAGTAGAGCATCCTGTTCCCAAAGCGGAGGTAGTGAGTTCTGTCCTTCTCAGAGGAGAGGAAAACCCGATATAAGTTTCCCCTTCAAAAAAATGTAGGTACTTCAGAAATTGTGCAAAGATGGCACCACCAGCGTCTTTTTGTTTCTAACCGGGAGAATAGCAAAAAATAAAAGCAAGTGATGCTAGAAAAGTAATGCCAGCATAGCAAAAATTAAAAGCAAGTGATGCTAGAAATGTAATGCCAGCCTAGCAAAAATTAAAAGCAAATGATGCTAAAAAAGCAAAAATTAAAAGCAACTGATGGTAGAAATGTAATGATAGAATAGCAACAAAAAAAGTATCCGTTGCTTGTGAATTACTCCTAGAATAGCAGAAATTACAAGCAAATGGTAATCTTGATTGCTGCTAGGCCAGAAACATATTCAAGCAACACTAGCTGGAATATGTATGCTGACCAAGCAGTAAAGTATTCCAATACACACCATGACTTGCTGGTAATTATTGTAGAACCAGCAAATGTGTTATGGTAGTTTATGCTATTTTAATTTGCTGGGATAGAGCATTTAATACTTGTCTAGCAAACGAATACCAGCATGAATTTCGACATGGAGTGGGTAAATTTCTAATGCATTTAAGTTAATATAATGTTATCCTACTTTTATTTACTAAAACAAAATTTCGTTCCCACCAGCTAACACTAAATGCACTATTTACACATACCTTTAAATCCTGCCCTTTTTGTGTTCGGACACGTATGTACTCAAGTGATGGTAGATCAACAAGAGGGCTTTCTCCGAGCACTAACCAGTCGTTATTCTTCGGGGTGCGCTCGAGTCATAATTGAAGTTTCTGCCCCTCGGGATTGCACTAACACTCTAAAGCGAAATCTGAGTTCCCGAGGTGGTGATCGCTGTCATAATTGAAGTTGAGCATTTTTTTTAGCTCGATCGCTGCCTTTTTAAAAAGTAGCAATGTTTGACTTACGTAACGTTCGATTCAAAACTGCATGCATATTAAACGTACCGTTTTAAATGGGAGAGGTAACCGCAAGATTAAAGAGGAGGTAACATCAATCAAGGTCACGAGCCACGTAGCGGATGGGGTTGAACTACAGGAAAATGCCTAACTGTTATCTTACTTCACACCACTAAAATTTTAATGTTTTGTTTTCACCTTGATTAATAGCTGAAAAGTCTCAAATTAGTTAAGGCGATAAAATCTTCGTGGTGTCAAGTGCATCTAGACCCCCACCCCTTTCTTGCTATGCTATTATTTTGCAATAAATTTGGTAAACAAGTTTCATGTTCCATGAGTGACTAAAGATTTAGAAAATATGCGCAGATGGTAGATATTCTGTCATATATGACGTCACACTAAAAGTCCGCGTATGTGGATTATCAACCCCGTCCACAAGATGGCGCAGCTATGTTAGTTTTCGCCCAATTCCATCATTAAATTTGTACGCTTAATATTTTTGCAGTTTTAGTTCAATTAATAAAGGATGTCCGAGTTTAGATGGTATATTATAACAAATTAATCAAGACTGCAACAAATCCTTCATCTAATTAAAGGTAAACTAACCTATTTTTTTTTACTAATGTTCAATATGTTCACCTTTTATACTCAGTGTTGCCAGATTGAGGACTTCTTTTATTCAGATTATTTGACTGTCACCACTTTTTCAAAATTGTATAATTCGCTTTATTTTACAGAACTTTTAATCTATTTTAAAATAGGCCAAATATTTTTATTTCAAATAAACGGTGACAGTCAACAATCTGGGGACAAAAAAGTCCCCAATCTGGCAACACTGGTTATACTGCACAATTCCACAAGACGACCAAAAGTGTCTGTACAGGATGTTGACGTGTCATTGCATCTTACCTGCGTAGTCCTAAGAAATCTTTTCGGAAACCGAGTCTTAAACTACAGTTGCCTGACCGTGTCTATGTTCCGCAGCTACGTAATGGTTTACGAGTTGAGACAAAGAATTGCAAAGGAGGCTTCCATTACTTTTGACTTGTTAACCCTCCATCACTCGCGCTTGTTTTTGTCACAAAATCACTCGCACACCAAAATTTTTATCATAATTTTTAATTTATAATGATTAATAATAATTTTGAAATTTAATCATAATTAACATAGCTTACTTTAACTTATTCTAAATAAATACATTTAAGAAATACAAGAACCATGTGATTTTATAAAATTTATATAAAAAAAAGTTTACATATACTACTACATGACACATAAAATTACATGAAAAAGATTTAATAAAAAAATATGTTGTTAAATATAAAATAAACATATAACAGCAACAGAAATACATTGCTCCTGAAGGGGTTAAAATGAGAAATGCTTCACAATCAAATGAAATTGTATAATTTCTCTACAAATAAAACAACAACAGATCAACGATTTTAAAGAAAATAAAATAATAAATGGTAAAACAGCTTTTATTTTTAAATAAGTATTACGAAACCTATGAAATTATATTCGTCTTATTTAATGACAGATAAAAAATGGCGAATATTGCTCTTTTATTAGCCATGACAGCGGTAGAAATATAGCAATATAAAAATATAATCCCGCGTAACTTGTAGCTAAAAATTCTTAGTACCGTAATTTTCGGCGTATAATCTGCAGATGAAACTATTATATTTGTACCCAGAAATTTTATTCAATGATTGCAGAAAAAATATTTACCACTATCTAAAAAGTCACATTTTATTTTTAAAATTTCTGGGTCAAAACATGATTATTTGATCCGCAGATTATACGCCAGAAATACGGTAATCTGGTGCTGAGGAATTGTGATCCTTATATAAAAATAGCTGCCACTATTTAAGTTTTTCGTTTCAAATAATTATGTTTTGACAAGAAAATTTATTTAATGGCATATATCTTTATTTTTGTGAGTTATGTAATTTCATTTATTAAATAAAATTATTATGGTATGTGTATATTTATTATGTCCGGTTATGTGTATGTTTATTTGACTTTAAAAAAACGAAATGATCGCATATATGCGCTAATGGTACGAATGGGTTAATTTAATGAAATCTAGTACCGTAATTTTCCGCGTATACGCCACAGCTCAGATAATTCGATTTCCTACCAGAATTTGTTTTAAATAAAATATGACTTGCTTTTGTTTAGCATTTATTTGACTTCATTATTTAAATAAAATGTCCGGTATGAAAAAGACTTAACTAAGCCGCAGCTAATAGGCGGGAAATTACTGTATGAAACATTTAAAGTATCTGCACCATTTAATGGTATCGAAACCCCATAATAAGATGTCCTTTACTCAAACGAAAATGTAAAACAGATAAAATATATACTTACACACGCATGGAATTAAACTAATATTCTTTAACAAATAGATTTTTCACAAGGTAATTTGTGAGAAAAAACTCTTTAAAATATCATCTGGAAAGCTTTGAGACACTTATTGGAACCAGAACTTTTATCTAAAAAATGACAAATGATTCAGAGAGAGTCTAAGAAAGGATTTTTTAAAAGGAAGCGTAAGTACCACAAATATTTCATGTCACGATTTTGCCTTTGTTGAATGTTGTTAGCGAAAAAATATCCAGATAAAACAGTTTTGAAAAATGACCATTATTTTGAATTGCTAAAGCAAGAAAGTATCTTCTTAAGTAGCATTATATGTTTAAGTAAAATTTGAGAAACTATTGTACATAAGATTGCGTTTTTTTAATATGCTTAAGTGAAATATATTTACGAAAATGAAATACGTTGTCCATTTATCACTTGACAAACATAATCTTGACAACCAATTTTTATTATACAAATGTGCTGTTTCCAACTGGACACCAGTTTTTCTTTTTTAGAGAGAATTTCACCTTATGCGGAGCTGCCAAGTCTCCGGCGTTTTAAATACCGGTATTTAAATACAGAAAATGTCTTTTTATTTATGTGGACCATTCTGCGGATTTAAAAGAACAACATTTTCTCTAAAATAATACTGGTGTGCGAAAGCCGGAGACTTGTCAACTCTGCCTTATGTAGTCACAAAATTTTATCAATTAACCCTTTAGCGGGCGGTGTCCACAAAAAAGGAACCTAATTTTAATTCCAAAACTGACAAATGGCACCCAATAATATTTCATTAAAATTTTCCTTTAAAAAAAAACGGGAAAATCAGCACGCTTTAATTTCCTAATAAATTTTTTTGTAAATTCTGGTGCCAGTCCATCATATCATCATTTTACAAACAGACTTACTCCACGATGAAAAGGGTTAAATAACGCAAAAAAGGAAACAGTTTGTTACAAAGCGTGGTGCAAAACAATAATAATTGGAAACGACACATTTGGAAAATAAAAATAGGTTGTCTCGTACATAGTGGCATTCGTTCGTTAAAACCCATTAACGCCCAGGGGTATATTTTTAGATCGCTAGACTTAGTGGCTAAAAAGTGCTTTTCACACAAGTAAATATGAAAATAGATATATACTTTATTTCACGAGACAAATTCCTTGATAAAATAAGATAAAAATTGCTCTTTTTTAAACGTGGTGGGAAATCCAAAATTTTAATTTTAACGATGAAAAAATATAATGTTGCAAAAACGCAACGCCAGTCGTTAATGCGTTAACCCTTTCAAAGGCAAGGCACTTCTATTCGCAAAATACTGAAATGAGTGAATGAAACCAGAATTTGAAAGCAAATTTATTTCAAAATAAGCAATAGCTTTTGCTCACGCACTTACTAAAAAGAAATTCTTCATCCCAATATTCCGCGGCGAATGTGGCATTTAGGGATTACAATTAACTGGTCCAAAAGAGAACCACCGCCCTTGAAGAGGTGAATTGTTAGTAAAATGACAATGACTCGATTTTTTTCAGTTACTTGTTCAACGACACTACTAATTTTTCTATAAGACGTTATTTCTTTTTTCCAAATTTGTGGATGAAGTCTTAACACATTTTATTTTATAAATCTATGGCGGTTTCAGAAAACATTCATAAATTATATACAGGGTGGTCATATAAAAACTTTGCCGTTATATGCAACTCTAGCGGCCGTCCCATTTAACCGATCGTGATGCGATTTCAGGTATAGTTATTGAAAGGTATGAGCTCGGGATTCTGTGAACGGCAACAAATTGGCGATCACGGTTACGGTTATAGGTACAGAAACTCGAAATTTTCGAGTGGTAACGCCTATTTTGTTTCGTCGCAAAATGCTCAGCGCATGCGAAAACCCTAAAGAGCGCTGGAACGGTACGTATATCACAATAAACGGACACGTTATGCACGCACAAAACACAGCTCAGTAATCTATAATAAATCACCAGAGATGAATGATATCATTTGAAAAAGGAATGTTGGTATGAGTTCAAATATGTAGACGGCTACAAATTCTGATCCATGCGCAAGATTTAACCAATTTGTATCTGAAGAGCATAGATGCGTTCATTTCAGGAATTTCTTTTATATTCAAAAATTTCAGAAACACACTGGAAATTCCAAAAGAAAAATGTTTACTAAAGATAATCACAAAACTTCTATCATTAAATAAAGCAGCAATTTCTATTCGGAATTTGAGAAATATAGAAACTCAATAAATGCACGCTTTGGGTGCAAATAGGTTAATAGTAGACATTATTAGCTATCCCTGTATGGATGGTACCAGCATCATTTTTATGCCATTAATTGCAGTAAAATTAATAGGTTGGGGGGGGGGGTATTTACATAATGCATCAGCATATTTAAAAAAATTCGAATGAAAATCTGCCATTTATGTATTTCGTACAAACCTTCAAGGTTCTTCGAATTGCTCAAAGGCATTTGTTTTTCTAAAAAAACACAAATCTAAACATATTAACTAATATTCAGGCATAGAACACATGTGCCAAACAAAAAAATGTAGAAGCAGAAATTTCATTAAAGGAATAAAATAAAATAAGTACAGCCCAGCAAAAAGTTACTTTTATTAAATAGAATTTTTGCTATTAGGTAATTTTGTTTATTCATGCAATATACTCCTGAATATACGGTATAAATAAGTTTTAGTATAGAAATAACTTCTACATAAATGCCTATTTTTAACTTTAAAATATGCTCTTTACCTTCGTTAATCACATTTGCATCAAAATCCAAGACCATGTTTCGCCACTAAACTTTGAATATTTAACAGAAATACAATTGATAAATATTTAACCGATATAGGCAAGCATAAATCAGATTTAGCATCAGTTGTCACTGAAAACCAATAGTTTTTGGAAATTGTCAAAAGGAATTTAATTATTTAATTCCCTACAGTTATCTTTCTTTCAATCAAAAGAATCATTGATAATTACACACGATTTTCCTACGCTCAATATTCAATCATTAGGAATAAAAGCTTGCGTTTATTGAAGAATTATTTCGAGTAAATTGCCATTTTTATCTGAAAAAGCATTAACTGGTGGTTTGATATTTTTTTACAGAATTCGAATTTTACATCAAACTTAACGGAATAATATTTATGAAATAATATTGAGACTAGCTTATTCCATTGTAGGGGCAGTGGGATATATTATGTCCCGCCTAATTTTACTCATGATTTTCACCAGAAACTTTTAATTAAATTTTACCTTTTTATCTCTGGCGGAAAAAAAGGTGAAAAATCGCTTTTCCTTATCTGAAACATTTTTTTTGAATTTTCCGGTGTGAATTCAACATTACAAAAACACAATTGCTTGCCTCCGAAAGGGCTAAGGCCCCACCAGTGGCCGAGAGGTTCTGCTCTCGAAGCTGGTAGACGGGAGGTGCTGGGTTCGATCCCAATCGCGCCCGTCGGCCTAATCGTTCGGAGTTTTCGTGGTTTTCTTCGAGCCGTGGATCTTCCATGCGTTAATACGGATTAGGTTCCCTTAGAAAGACCCCCACGGAGGGCACTCCCCCCGGGCCTATATCCCTCGTGTAGATAATTGGCCGTCAAAAATCAACCCAACCCAACCCGAAAGGGCTAAACATGAATGCATAGTTTTTTTAAGTAGTACATTTCAGCCAACCTATATAAATTTCCATTTAACTTAATCTAAACTTAAATTAAACTTTTTAAGTTATTTTTTTCTTCATTTAAGCAGAATGATCTAATATGAATTGAAGAAAAAAAATCTCCCACCTTCATGTGGAGTGTGCATTTCATGTGAAGACTGCAATAATAATATACTGTACCTTATTTAAGACTGTGATGTAAAGCACAGAGTATTTTTAATATATGAATAAAAATATGATTAGTCATCATGTTTGGTTGACACTGTAATTCGTTAAAAGAAACATAATTGTTATCAAACTTCCTATATTTTCTGTAAAATGCTTTATTATTTCTGTGTGTTATGGCATTATGCTCATGTAATGGGATATATTCCGGTAAAATCTCATCAATCCACGTTATTAAATCACGATTTCTTCAATAAATCATTAAGTAATCATAAAGTTCTGTACTTTTAATAAGAAATGAGTTATGCTCGAACAATAATTGAACATTAATAACTATTTAACTAATAAAACATACTGTTATATAAGCAAAGTATATGATTTTTTTTTCAAATCGTTCTTTAATTTCTCAAAAAATGTTACAATAATAACCACAAATATACGTAAAAAGTTAATTTGAACCTTATATATAAAAAATTATTAAAATTATCCAATGCCTTTCATTCTGATTAAGCATTAACCCCTTCGCGACGAGCATCCTTTACAAAATTATTAATCTTTTTGCACCGATTTTTCAAAACAGAAATGTTCGACTAACTGAAACGCAGAAATGCTATGATTAAATAAGGCAAAGTTTACAATAAAAAAATAAATCGTGGGAAAAATTGAGGATTTTAATCATCTTATGCGGCATGTATACGCGTCAATCGTCCCCAAGGGGTTAAATAAATCCATTTTTGAAAGCTTTCATAGTTTGAATAAAAACAGAAATCATAAAGCTACATGCTGATGAATGCCATAGTGAAATCTAGTGTGACTTTTGGCACAACTATATCAGAACAAATATTTTTAACTTATTTAATCACATAAATCTGGGATAAAATATGGAAAAGATTCATATTTAAATAGAGTAGTGGCAAACAAAATCTTAGAAGTTGGCAGATAGAAGTACTGTTGATATTTAACTCCTTAATTCTCGCTCCCGTCATATTCACGGGCTGTGTCTTTTACTCAGATTGTTCGATTCCCACCAGTTTTATAAAATAGTGTAATTGGCTTTATTTTAGGATCGCTTTACCTGTCATTAAATAAGGTGAATATTTCTTTTTCAAAAAAGTGGTGCCAATAAGCAATTTGAATTTTTAAACCGCAATTTAATTCGAGCGTTAAGGGGGTAAAAAAACTCTGGTTGAAAGTAGGTGAAACCAGGGGTCGGAGCATATAGACAAATTTTATTGTGGTTACCAATATCTTTTATTAATAATCTTTACCATGTATTCCTATTGCATATCCTTTAAAAATGTTTCTGGAATATTATTGATAAAATATACTGGTAAGAACAATAAAATTTGTTGAATATGCTCCGACACCTATAAAACCGTATTTGATATGAAAACTTGATATCTCAGGGCTGCTACAGGGGACTATTTTTTAATTCTACCTCGCACCACTTTCTCAAAACAAAAATCTTTCGCATACAGATTGACAACGTTTGGAAAAGAAATATACTATAAAATTTATTTCTTTTAAATAGTGGTGCGAATAGAATAAAAAAAATAGTCGCCTGTGGCAGCCCTGAATCTCAGTTTGATTCTCTTTTATCAGTTTTCTAGCTGCTTAGGGTAGAAATACTGAGCTGTATATAAGAAAAATAAGAAGCCGTTACAGTATCTCCATACAGGCATTTGTGTAGTTTCTGTGTTGGAACGAATATATATATTTTTGTATTGATATTCAGTAGTCTTCAAAATTCTTAAATATGAATATATATAACGTTATTAAAATTTTGTATATCATTGTGCGTAATATATATTACAAGGATTTACTTTCCATGATGAAACTATTGCTAGCACTTAGAGGTGCAATTTCAAAACTTCCTTTGTGATCCGTATTTTATACTATAATAAAATCGGATATCCTACGAAGGATGAAAAATGTTATTGAAAAACAATACTTGATGATTCCGTAACCGATGTTCAAAAAAAGGCAGTCAAAGCAGTTTAGAGTGATTAAGGTTTTTGTAAAGCTGAGAAAGCGGAAAACTTCTTTTCCGAAATTTCTTAAACTTTAATTACGATAATTATCCTTTTCTATATACATATTAAATCATTAGATTTATGATTGAAGTATGATTAGTTTAGACCATTATTTAAATTTGTAAAATAAGATATTTTGTTCCTTACAACAGAAACTCTAAACTTTTATATTATCCGATAAGATTGACGCATCTATAGGATTTTACCCCACCGGTGGGGTACAACTGGTTGATTTTACTTTCTATAAATAATTATTTACTAGTGAAAATGAGATTAACAAATCATATATTTCGAATACTTTCAACTTAAAAGTTTAACAAAATTTCATACAAATCGCAGCAGATCACTTGCAGAATTTGCATTTACAAAACCTGTTAAATATTTATGCTATATATATCGGGCGAATACTTAATCGTTCAATGTCCAATAACATTTGACGAACCAATAAATCTCGTTGATAAAGGTTTTTAAGTCGAGTTTTCTGGATAAAAATACCGGTGTTCAGCGGAAATTGTAGGAACCATGGATAAGAATAATTTTATGGAAACTTTTTCTGCTAAGAATCACGAATAAATCAACAAAATTATTTTAATATATCCAAATTTGAAAGAATTTTTTTGCTACTGGATTTTGTTTATTGGCAAAATGAAGGAAACTACATAAAAAGTGGGACTTGAGAAAATCGGTAACAGTTGTTTAATAATACAACTAAAAGGAAATAAAAATAATTTAAGGATTTATTTCTCCGTTTACCAAAGTTGAATCTCGAAAACAATTTAACGACAGTGTAAGTGTATCTCAATATTTATCTAAAACAAAATAAGCAATCTTAATACGTTGGTGATGGCTAGTTTTCGTCTTTTAAAAATGTAGCCCCATCTATGAATCTTACTCTTGCTTTTAAATAAAAGACTTTATCTGTTCACTTTTATGTTATAAATGAATGTATATAAAATGATATTGTTTCTAACCAACGAATTTATAAGTTATTTAAAAATATAAGTAAAATCTAGGATTGATGTATTTATAGCAGAAGAAATAAAACAAATTTCATATGTTGGCATATTGAAACAACATGAATATACAAAATGAATATATTAATTTGAATATGTATTTACGGCAGAAGAAATAAAACGAATTTCAGATTTTGGCATATTAAAAGAAAATGAATATACAAAATGAGTATATTAATATGTATGAAGAGTGTGGGGATTTTATTTAAAGAATTGGTTAATGAAAAATGTGCAAGGAATTCGATCGTTTTTCATTGGCCCTACTTTGCATTATGCAGTCATATACTAGCAATCGAATGAAAGTGCCGTCAACCGGGGCTACTTTGGTCCTTGCGGGGTTATGTTGGTCCATCCCATAAAAAAAGTTTTTATTCTTTGTATTGAACAAACAATACAAGATAATTTGGAGTTTTTGCCCTTGAAAAATATTTTATACCCTACTATAGGGTATTTGAATAGTTTGGGGGTAACTTAAATTTATTTATTGGCAATACTGGATTTGTTTGTAAACAACTGTTTTCGTGTGTAAATTTTAACTCCCCAAACTTTCTATAGTGAAACAATCTGGATAAGAGCAACAAATAAGGTAAGTGTCAAAATATTATCTTTCGTAACTTATAACCCATGTGTGATCATAGTTTTTCCTTTAACTTTTTATTTTGAGAGGAAATGTTCGCCTTTTCATAAAGTTAACATGAAAACTAGTATTTCGGGGCTACTTTGTGCCCGGCCTTTTTGGTCCGAAAATAGCCACAATTACTTAGAAATGACTTTTATACAACCAAATCTCTTAAATCATGTTTTAAGTAACATTTTTTTTCAAGTGTTACTGTAGCAAAATGTTACATTAATTGTTTTTGTTCCAGTTGCTGAGGATAACATGACGATAACTGTTTCTAGATTCTTTAATATTAACAATTGTTTTATAGTGTTTAAATGTTTAAAAAAAAAAAAAACTTTTGTTTATCGAGTTTGCAGAATTACTTTATTAGCAATTGCTATTTCAAGGGAGTTTCAATAAAAATGTATTAATTTACATATGAAATGTATTCATTTTACATAAAACTAAGTGAATGGACCAAAGAAGCCCCCAGCAGGGACTATTTTGTTCCAAAACTTTAAAAAATAGTTTAAAAAAAATTTGCTCTTTAAAACAATACAGTTGCTTCATTGTTTCATGTTAATTGTTTACAACTCCATTTCGACGTTGAAAAATCACGTATAATATTTTTTAATAATGGAAATGTGAGTGGAACCAGGAAAAAGTGGCACAAAGTTTGACTAATGCTAATTCTTGAAGCGTCTTCATTTCAGAAAATATAAATAAAATTGAATTTATTTTTAAAAATAAAATAACATTTTCGTTCATAAAACCTAAACTTTTAATATGATTGCATCAAAGCAAAATCTTTTTCCTTACACCAGTATCGAAATAAAGGCTCGGCTGTTGACCGTACTTCTAAAAAAAAGTTTGCATTTTTTCTCAATTCCAGAAAATTTACCGCAATTTCTCCTTTTCCTTTTTATGTTTCTAAATATTAATTTTCTTACGCTTTTATACTGAAATTGAGCATTACTTTTAATGTAGTTATATAAAATATTTTACTTTACTGCCCAGTTTATTTACTATGCTTTTGATCTAGCTGACTTTATCATTCACCACTGGTGGTTGTTCATTTTATGACCACAGAATGTTTTCCCTAAATGCCCACATTGGCACCAGAAAGATGTATTGAAACTTTTAATATTTTATTAAATACGTGAATAAAAGCTTTTACTTATTTCCGTGTAAATCTGTTTGCAAATTCTTGTGTCACTCAATCATTTCAGCATTTTATGAACAGAAGTACATTCACTCTGAAAGAGTTCTAAACAAACGGAATTATTTTAAATCTAAAATTCATTACGTTGTATTACCACATCGCCGTAAGAGTTATGTTCAAGCAAACAGGATGACTTCGATAATTTTACAGTAAAGATAATGTTGGGATTTCGCCAATATATATTTTTTATAATAATGTATCCAAATGAGTCTAATTTTCTTGGGTTTTTTTTTTCAAAGTTTTTCGACTATGCGTTTATGGAGGGTTTTTTTGTTAGTTGGGAATGAACAAATTTTCCGAAGTGAGATAGCAACCATTTCTCATGATTGAGGACATCAGAAGCCAAGGGGTACAAGTGACAAAATTTCGATTTGGAGTAAATTGAGTTGAAAGATAACTGACGTTAAATTTGAACATCAGTAATAATTGAGTGAATTTAAATGGGAAACTGCTGCCTGTTTCACAGTGGTCTTTGAACTCGTGTTTCAATAAATGTGAAAAAAGCAGGCTGCAATTTTCTTTAAATTTATAATTAATCAATATTGATCATTATTCGGAAAAAGTGGTTGATCTCGAAAACACATAATAATCTCATAAGAACCAGAAATAATTCTGTAAAATCATGCATTTTAAATTCAAAATTTATATATAAATAAATAAATTCAATTTTTCAAAATAATAAAGTATCCACTATTTAATTTTTTTTTCAAAAGAAGTCTTTATTTTATCATTTGACTGAACAAAATTACATTTTACAAAGCAGAAGTGCCAAATTATAGGTTGTGCTTTGAAAATTATTTAAACGTAAATTCATTTTGTTTTAACCGGCACCTCTTACAGAATTTAAAACTATGTACAAAGCTATCCTTCCAATTGAGTAAATATTATATTTAAACGATTTGTGGGAATTTTGAATTTGAATAAACTTCGCCTTTGGTCTCAAGTTTGTTCAATGTGGATGTGTTTGGAAATGTTTCATAATCTATGCTTGACGCACGAATTTTCTTTCTTCGCGTTTTAGTTTTAACTAAATATCAAGAAAAGTTTGTATAATATATTACTGCACACATATTATATTTAGCTACCGCTCTTTTATATAACAGATGCAGAAAATATATAAAGTTCTAGACATTTTAAAAGCTTTTGTACACAGAGGAATGACAAATGATTCTGTGAGACCATTATTTCAAAGGAAAAAATAAATAAACAAGTAAAATAAATAAATGCAATGTTTCGCAATAGTGAATTATCCACTATAAAACAAAAAGGAAAAAGTAGCCGTTATTTTGTCATTTGACTGAACATAATTACATTTTATAAAAGAATGGTTTTAAATTATACTAAATTATGGAGAAATTTGAGAATTAAGTGAATGCAAATGCATTTAATTTTAATCGGGCTCACCTTACGGTAATTATTTAAAACAACTAATGTATTATACAAAGCAGTTCTTGAAATTGAATAAATTGAATATTGAATATTGAATAGTGTATTTAAACAGTTCTAGAAACTTTCAATTTGAGTAAACTTTGCATCCAGTTTCGCGTCTGTTGTAAGGTGCCTCCATTGCAATTCTTTAATTAATTCAGAGAAATTAACTTTTTTAACAAAAGTGATAGTATTATTATGGGAAGCTAAACTATGTTCAGAAATTTTAAAATATTTTTTTTGCGAATGTATAAATGTTTTTCTATAAAAAATGTAATACGTGCAAATTACAAATCTAAAATGTTAAAATATTTTCTTTTAATTTAAAAAACTTTACAGGTGTATTGTAGCGGGGCCGTCGCGAAACAACTTTCTTCTCTACGGGCCTGCTTCAAGAATAAGATGAGTCACGCAAGAGATCTGAGTTAGCAAACGAACCAAGTCGAATAGTTGTATGCTTGTATGTATGCATCAGAAACAGTGCTATAAATTTCCGTTTTGTAATATTTTGTTATGGCTGTTTGAATTAAGGGTCACTAAACAGGTACTTTCTTTCTTTTTTTTGCTTCTTTTTGCCCTTTGATTTAAAATATATTCGAAAACATTTGATTCGCGGTTTTTATCTATGATTTTAACTTGAAATATACATTTATGACAAAGTTCCCTTTAAAAATTTCTTACATTAAAATGCCTTAATTTAAAATTATACATATCAGGATTGATATTACATAAACTCATAAATAAAAATGTTATATTTTCTTTATTAATTAAAACAAAAATTCTATTTATCAATAAAAAATTTACTTTTCATAATGTATGCGTAACTTAAAATACACATTCCGTTGGTAGGTGTTACAACTAAAATAACATTTCTCACTAACAGTAAGCACATACTTACAGTAATTTAAAAAATATATGGTATTTAATATTGCATAAAAAAATAATCTCACTTAAACAGACAAGTATTAAGGAAGTTGAAATATCTGGAAACTTATCAACGACTGTTACATGTTTGTTGTTGACTGTTACATGTGATTTTATTTTATTAGAAGTGAGTTTTCTGTTGTCATTCTTGTCTTCTGCATAGATATTTATTTTATTATTATATTCGCAATTCCTGACAAACACATAACTTAAGGGGACAGTTCACCTGAAAATTAACCCCAAAAATCGATTTTTTATATTTAAAAAACTATTAAATGGAAGCTTATTTAATTATGAATATTGTGACACCTCATTTTTACCCATACGGCGATTATAACGCCAGATATTGTAAATTTCATTAATACACCAAGCGCAATTACCCAGAAACAACCAACTTTAATTTATTTATTTATTTATTTATTTTTTTTTTTTTGGCTATGTTCCTATTTTCGTCACTTTCATGTTTTAAAAATGCTAAGGCCTTTTTTTCGTATTTCAGATATAGATTTAAACTTTTTTGTACATGTTCTTTATTATATATGTGAAAAATATGAGCATGGAATTGTCCTTCATGGTTTTATTTTATTTATTTTTTTAATAAAAGTATATGAAGATGTATTAGATTTCACTCTTTTACGCTATGTATATCAGTGAAAAAATTATATTAAATGTAACATTTGATTTATCTAAAACTCCATGCTCAGTCTTGCGTAATACACATTTGAAAATCTTTTTAAAAAAATGGGCAAAAATATTAATAAATATTTAAAAAAGTAGAATTTTAAAAAATTCAAAATGTTTTAAACTATTTTAAATTTTAACTAAATATGCAGTTAAAAAACATTTTTTTTAAATGTACTTTTAGTTGAACATTGAAATGCAGTGACTTATTGCAGCATTTGAATCATTTATTTAAATTTAAAAAAATGTTGAAAAGGTAAACTGCTTCCTTAAATATATAGCAACGTTGGCTTCCACACTTGCATTTACTTATGAAATCCAGACCTAAATTTTCAGTCTTTTCAATAGTGAGTTGTATAATAAGATTTTGGGCTCTTGGAATTTTAGGAAATTACTTTTGTAAATATACTTTTGTAAAAGTGTTTTTAAAAACTAAAATTTGAAAACCATTTACAATTAGAAATAATAACATTTCCTGGAGCCATTTTATTTTACCACTATCTGCCTACATCATGTACTTATACACTTTATTCGGGCAATCTCATTCTAAAATTAAAATTTTAATTGATAAATAGAATTTTTGTTTTATTTGTTTAAAAAAATTAATATCTTTATTTTTGATTTTATATAATATCAATCCTGAAATTTATACTTTTAAATTAAGACGTATTTATTTTTAAAGGGAAATTTAATTATTATCTGCTAAAATTGTGTTATTTTAATACATGATATCTCCTGTCATAAATGTATGTTTCAAGTTAAACTCTCCGAAAAATACCATGAATCCCAGTTCTTTAACTATTTTTGTATTTTTATTTTTCATGATAAAGTTGATAATTTTAATGTATGATTTTTTCTACCATAAATGTATATTTCAAGTTAAAATCTCCGATAAAAACGGTGAATCAAATGCATTTGAATATATTTTAAATCAAGGGAGAAAAAAAAAGCACCTGTTTAATGACCCTTCTCTGTTTAATTATTGAATGTATAAATCAAATAGATCTAAAACAAGCCACAAATTGCTCAATAAAATATTCTAAAACGGAAATTTCTAGCACTTTTTTTGATACAAATATACAACTATATCCGACCTATTTCGTTTGCTACTCAGATCTCTTGCGCCGCCATTTTGCTGTACATTTTCGTCTTGAAGCAGGCCCGTAAGAGAAGGAAGTTGTTTCGCGACGGCCCCGATTGTAGTCAGTTTAGCCTCCATTTTCATCCCGAAATTTCAACTTCATACCGAAAATTTTTTCTTTAAGTAATTAAAAAATGTTTGACATTAAATAAACCTTAAAGTACTTTCTGCTTTTTCTGGTGTGACTCCGAGTTTTTAAATAGAAGTGGAGGCCAAACTGACAACCCTGTACAGGTGGGGGTGTATAACACGTACCGGAATAATTATATTAGAAAATTTCGTTATATCTTTTAGATTTTATTTTATGATTAAAATTAGCTTACAACTTCTCAGGCAATTCACATAGCGGCCAACATTTATGCTTTTTTTGTTTACCTTAAAATCTAAAAGAATTTTTTCCTCGTTTAATCGCGGATATCAGATATTAAATAAAACAATATGTATTATTAAATATTAGTGGTAAGTAAAATCGTAAAATCTGGCAGCTATGCATTCATTAAATGAACCATGTATTTCAACTCACTCTGTGATATCTCATATGAATAGCTGACAACATTCCGGAATTTTGAAGTCAAATAAATATATCTCCGAAAATAGTTTTTATTTAATAATTGGAGAAGTATAATTACGTAGATGGAACGCAAAATCTTATTAATGAAATTTGCTGGTACAAAGTATCATTATCTGATTTTTTAAATCAAGGGATGTGTGCAGCTACGCATACGAAAAACTCGTGAAACTACTGTAATTTCCGGTCTATAATCCGCGGATCAAACAATCATGTTTCAGCCGAGGAATTTTATTTAATAACTAAAGTTAAATATTTACCGCGAGTTAATAAGATACATTTTATGAAATAAAATTTCCGAACGTAATCCGAACGTAATTGTTTGATACGCGGATTATAGTCCGGAAATTACGGTACAATAACTTTTAGCCTATAATCCGCGGATCAAATAAAAGACGGTTTGAACAATGAAGTTATGAATAAAGAGGAGGGGACACATTGTGCATTAAAGCAAATAAGTTGAAACTGGTGTGAAATAATACGAACTAAAGGATCTTCTTAAAACACCATCAAAAACGTAAATGCGTTAGGCTTTTCGAAAGTTCTGAGTCTTTCTTCGTCAGGCGCAAAGAAGACGTGCTTCTACTATGAAAGTAGCAGCACGACTGAAATGAGAGATAAGGCAAAAGAAACAGGCTGAAGAAGCAGCCAATAGGAAATTAGAAATAAACAGCAAATAGGAAAGCAGAAGACAACGACCAACAACAGAAGAGCATAATCAAAACAAACTGGGGGGGGGGGGTACCATGAAAATAAAATTATAAATAAATTATAAAATGAAAGTATGAAAGTTTCATTAAGTATGAAATATACTATTTGGAAGCAGTTGTTTTATTTAGAAATTCTGAATTCAAACCAGAAAATTTTTAATAGTAATTTTATTTTATTTGTGGATTATCCATCATCTTATAAAACAAAAGTAACTATTAACCCTTTGCACTCGAGAAGTGATTCTCACTGACCACAAGTGCCCGGCGTAACAGGGTGCTACAAATGCTCTGGACACCAGTATTTTAAACTAATCTTCTTCGCCTTATCTAATGGCCGAAAAATCTGTCATAACAGATGGCGAAATAAACTGTAAGATATTAGTGGTGTCCAAAGCATTTTGCGTACCGATTTACGAGGGACACCTAACAACAGTAGTGGTGAGTGAAAGTCACCTCTCGAGTGCAAAGGGCATAAAATGCCCTTAAATGAATAGTGATGCATATATGCATCGCATTTTAACTCTTGGCAACCACTATTTTTAAACAGAAATGTTAATCGGGTAAAAAGTGCAAAAACATGGTACAAAATAAAGTTAGAAATATATCTTAAAATTTCTGATGACCTTATTAATGCAAAATTTCCGTCAAAAATAATGGTAGAAACAAATTTGCATTTTTACTGGTGGACTTTTGCGGTAGACAGTCTCAATGTTTCCGCCGTATTGTGACAACCGGTGAAAGAAACTGACTGCTTTACCAAAGAAACTGACACCAGTAAAAATAAATAGTAGTTTTTACCATATTTGTGGGAAAATATTTCCATGAATATAACGCTTAAATAAGACAAGATTTTTTATTCAATTTTACTAATGGGAAGTTTGCGCCAATGCTATTCCGAAACTGTAGATCCAATTTTCAAAAAGCAGCTTCCATCTTGTGACAACCTCCTCAGTTACTTCACTCGCAACTGGTAGACTATGCACTATATGTCTCCTCCTACTTATTCATAACTCCATTCGTGAAAACAGACTTGGTTCATTGTGGGAGTGGATAAAACAGATTTTATGCACCTTCTAAATGGACCATCTCATTTTTTTTTCAAAATGGACATAGCCTATTATGATTGTGAGCAGTGTTGCAAGTGGGCTACTTTTTTAAAATTCAGATTTATGATTGGCACCACTTCTCTGAAATGGTAAAATTTCCCTTGTATTCGCCTTAATAAATATGTCATTAAATAGGGCGAATTTTACTATTTCAAAAAACTGGCACCAATCAAAAAATCTGAATTTTAAAAAAGTACCCCATTGGCAACACTGGTTGTGAGCGCCTCATATAAGCATATTTGCTAACTTTTAAGCCTTTTTCCATACCACTATTATTTACCAGAGAAATTTGACTTATTTAACTATAGAAAACAGTGGATTAAATAAATGAAAATTTTCTCTTTAAAATAGCGGTAGGAAAAAAGCGTAAAAGTTGGCAACTGGGTATTTGTATTTTTTTTTCTGCTGAATAAATATAAATCTGGAACATTTTTCATCGAATCAGATTTCTTACTTTAATTCCAATCGGAATATTGAATCTAGATCTTCCTTTCTTATTAAAATAAAGCTGGAATATTTTGAAGGAAATTTTCCTTTTCATGAGATCAAGCAACATTATTGCCCTTATCTAAATATTAAAAAAAGAGGCTTTCTTTTTTAAAAGAAACTACACTGCAAATCCCCACAACACATTACAGAACACAAAACTAACACCAAAAGGGTCCTACTTTTGAATGCTAAAAATACGCTCATAATGTGTTTCCTAGTGCTTCAAGCATAGTAAAATGCGTTTTGCTGCAGGTGCTAAATAATGTGTTCGTGTGCCATTTTTTTAAACGCATTTCACACGCATCGCTTTTTGAAACACATTCAAGGCACACGTTTATAAACGCCTTTAAAACATCACGTTGCATATTTTGGGTTGCATTTGGAGCAGAAAGCATGATACATATGAATAGGGAGGCATATTTTAAGCAGGGATTTCAGGCTTACCACGTTTCTAATTTAAATCATAATTTCTCGATGAAATATATTGGCTTTTTCAATCCTTTTTTAGTAACTGATTTTTGTTAGGAAACATATTGGTTTAATGTTATTCAATTCTACGGGATGTTTGGGGTACAGTCCCAGTTTTGGAGTTTTATTTATTTTTTAATTTCCAGCTGCTTCTGGATTTATCACAAGGGTCACTGCGCACAGTGAATTTATCCTACAGTTGCGTATTTATGCATTTTCTATAGGGGCCATTTCCTTTTCCGACAATTATTCAATTTCTCCAAGCTCTTTTTCAATTGCCCCTCTCCTCCTACCCCTATAGGTTTTCTCTTTTTCAATTCTCACTCCCCCCCCTCCCCACTTCCATCTTTTTCATTATCATGACCCTGACAGTTTGTCTCTATTTACGTCCCTCCTGGCCCCTCCCTACCCTTATATGCATTTTAACACAATGTTTACTCTTAATTGCAATATGCTTATAAGGTCTCTCAAATTAGTACCTTTAGATCGTCATCCTTAAATCAGGCTTTTTCTTTTAGATATTTGTCTTTATTTTTGAAATATAAAGGGTTTTTACCCTTCTTTCCATCCTTTATGTTTTTTTTTCTATTCTGGGTTTTATTTTTTAAGGATACTTGACCTATGACCTATCTTTCCCTAAATTTCTGTTTTATTTGGACAACTTTTCTATGCTTTAGCAGACTTTTATCCCCACCACCATGTGGCGCTTTTGTTACTATACGAACAGTATTTCTTAGTTTTCTCGCTTTCTAATTATCCGATTTTCATGCAACTTTCACCTTTGTACCTGTAATCATTTCATTCTTCACTTCATTTCAGTTCCCGTCTCCTCCATCAGGGTGCTCTCTTCCTTCCCCTTTTTATTATCTTACTAGTATTTGGCTTGCATATCTTACATAATTCACCATACACATTTTACCCCACACTTTTATTTTAGTTCATATTTCCCGCTAGAGGATGCTCTATTTCTTTACTGCACATTTTTGTATAAGCATTTGACATCACAGTTGTTTATTAGAATTTACAGTAAACATTATCTAAAAAATTCACTATCTAATATTAAAATAATGTTTACTTAATGTTCTAAGAACCAACTGTGATGTCAAATGTCAAAAACAAATTCCCCCAAAAAAGTGCAAGAAAGAGCATTCTCTAACGGGGAAGATGAAAAGTAATAAAACAAAGGGTGGGCGAAAACAAGATTAATGATGTAAGATGCAAAACAATAGATAATAAAAAGAGAAAGAAAGAGTGCCACCTAATGGAGAACATGGTAACAAGGATTATGATGCAAGATGAAAAACGATCGATCCTAATGCAGAACATGGTAACCAAAACGAAATGGAGACAAGTACAAAGGTGAAAGTCGCATGAAAATCGGATAGTTAGAGAGTGAGAAAAACAAGAAATACTGTTCACATAGTAACAAAAGCGCCACATGGTGGTGGGGGTAAAAATCTGCTAAAGCTTAGAAAATATGTCCAAATGAAACAGAAATTTAGGGAAAGATAGGTCATAGGTCCAGTATCCTAAAGACATAAAACCTAGAATAGAAAAACAATATAAAGAATGGAAAGAAGGGTAAAAACCCTTTATATTTCAAAAATAAAGACAAATATCTAAAAGAAAAAGTCTGATTTAAGGATGACGATCTAAAGGTACTAATTTGAGAGATCTTATAAGCAAATTGCAATTAAGAGCAAACACTGAGTTAAAATGTTTATAAGGATAGGGAGGGGCCAGGAGAAACAGTAGAGACAAACTGTCAGTGTCATGATAATGAAAAAGATGGAAGTGGGGCAGGGGGAAATGAGAATTGAAAAAGAGAAAATCTATAGGGGTAGGAGGGGAGGGGGCAATTGAAAAAGAGCTTGGAAAAATGGGATAATTGCATAAAAAGGAAAGGGCCCCTATACAAAATGCATAAATACGCAACTGTAGGATAAATTCACTGTGGGCAGTGACCTTTGTGAAAAATCCAGAAGTAGCTAGAAATTAAAAAATAAATAAAACTCCAAAACTGGAACTGTACCCCAAACATCCCGCAGAACTGAATAACATAAACCACTATGTCTCCTAACAGTCCTCCAACCTAGTTACTAACAAAAAAGATTGGAAAAGCCAATATATTTCATTGAGAAATTATGATTTAAATTAGAAATGTGGTAAGCTGAAATCCCTGCTGAAAATATGTCTCCTGATCCATACGCATCCCATACATGCTCCAAATGCAACCTAAAAAATGCCCTATAGAAAATGGATAAATATGCAAGTGTAGGATAAATTCACTGTGGGGAACCCTTGTGATAAATCCAGAAGCAACTAGAGATAAAAAAGAAAATACAACCCCAAAATCGCACAGAACTGAATAACATAAACCATAACATCTCCTAACCAAAATCAGCTGCCAACAAAAAAGATTGGAAAAACCAATGAAGAAAATGAAGTCATTAAGAAATTATGACAAACTAGAAACACAATAAATTTGACATCCTCACTACCAAAACTGAGTGCCGAAGCTGTACTTGATCGTTGCTCGACACAACTTTATGTGCGTCTCACGTGAAAAGGAGGGGGAGGGAGTTAACAAAAGTCTATGGGGAAATATGACATAAGCCGGTTGTGTCTAATTCTGATGGTTCACAGATAGTTTGGTTTCATGCATTGCATATGATTCTTGATGAGATCATATCAGACACAATAGCAATTGATAGGCTGTAGTCATCAAGAAATATTTGGCACAGTCAAGAGAATCGATAAAAACATATCAATTGCTCAATACTACACTGCATCATCTATGTTTACAACTGATTTATAAAAGAAGCTGTGTAATGTCATCAATATACTTTCCCATATTTCTTTAGTACTTATCCGATAAGTTTCAGCAGTACTGCTTTAAAGAAAAAAATCTAGCAGTAAATGAACATGAACATCTTCTAATAGCAAAAATCTGCAGTACTGTCTATAAACTAAATAAAATGCTTAATTTGGTATTAACAATATTTATTTTGAAAATAATGCAACAGTAAGTAGAAAAATAAGCGTGTCATTTCTGTTTATTGGTCACCCATTACTGTATTGTATTACAAAATTAAATATGAGAGAATAAGCATTTAAAATTTTGGTTCCATTTCAAATTTAAAGAAAAAATATATTTCGTAAAGTGCCTTTGCCAATAATTTTATTTTGATTCATTGCCAGCAGACTAACTGTGCTTAGCTTATTTTAATCTCCCATTTCTTATTAGGTGAATTAATTGAACTCGGAAGAAACTTAACTGGCAAATTTTGATGCTCCCCATTCTACTCAATAGCAATGTTATGATTTCACAGCAGCAATAGCAAAATAACACTGAGTTCATATTGACTACAATTAACAGAAAATTTAATAATTGATATATATTTAAATTATTTCTTGTATATTAAAATACCTGGTTAAAAATAGCTTTTTTTCTTTTTGTAAAAATATCGTTAAACAATAAATCTCTAAAGAATTTTTTGTCTTTGAAAACATTCACAAATCAAAATAACTAGTATTCTCTCAAATGAACTTGATAATTACATAATTTTTTCTGGAAGTATAAAAGAACAAAAATTTATAAAAATTTTTGGAATACAAAATGAGAAAGAAGACTGAAAATGCAGAAGTTTTAGACAAATATTGGCTACAGATTAACAATCTACATCTTTTTATCATCTTAAAATTATGTAATAAACACAAACTTTGAATTTTTTGTACACTAAGTGTATTTAAAATTTTACATGAATATACGAAAATATTCCCACTTACTACCATTAAAGGCACTTTTGAATGTTTTTATTAATAAAATGTATACTTTCCATATTATGATAAAAATATTTTTCTTTTGTTTAATAAAACTCAATTATTACTACTAACATGTAATATAAAACCCAACTAAGCATACAAAAATTTGCTTCTCTTAACAAAGTTTTAAAACTTTACCTTACATAATTTCTACTTAAACTTTTAAAGAAACCAGGAATATTATTGAAAATTTTACATTCTCTTACATATATTCTCAAAATAGAAAGGATAGAAACACTCACAAATCTAACTTTTATTTTATCTAAAATGTGAGACTGATTTTTTTCCAATTCACCCCAGTAGCAGAAATTTCTCCAAATGTCTGCGACAGATACTTCAGGGGCAAAAAATAATCTGTAGGTAAAATATTTTTACAACTGAAGCGTTAATTAATCAAACAATCACTTACCTGTAGCATTTTTAGGCATTTTATAAATTGTTATTAATAATAATCTTAATTTTTTGAATTAAATAATAAAGAGCTAAACATAATATGAAGCAAAATAAAGGTTCGGTGAAAAAAAATCTACAAAAGAGAAAGAAAATCTGCGACGGTCATCTTCCATTTCGAACTTTCTGCTACCGGGCAATTCACAGTAAATATTACAATTAATCCTTTCAGACATGTTATGCATTCTAATGTCTGTAATATGCACTTTTTAATTATAACTATAAGCTAATTACAAGTTTTGTGTTGTATCAACAATGATGCATAATAAATTAAATTTACACATAACAAAATTGTGTTATTTATGAATTCCATATATGCCTGTTCATTTTCTCAAGTCGTCATAAGCATTTTGTTGAATTATTTAAAAAAAAACCTATTAAAGGGTTAAAAAGAGATTCTAATACTGTTATGAATTAAACAAATCATTGACATACCATATGCTTCATTCAATGATGAAAACACAAAAAGCTTTCACAAATGAATTTATCAAACCGTTTAATGTGAATTTCATTTTCCATCTCTAAAATCTGCCTTCCACTTTTAAACAGAATTGTGCAATTCAGAAAAATAAAAACTGTTTACAGTTTTCAAATCTGCAATAAATTCACTTTTTAAAACAAAAGCAAGAGGGACATATTTTTAAAAAATTCTCATTTGTATTTCAATAGTTTTAAATGATTGCATTGGATAGCTGAGTTCGATTTTGACAATGCCATTTTTTACTTTTTTGATTTTGGTTGCAGGCTTTTTTTTTTTTTTATGAGGGTACTTTCACTTTCAAAACAGATTCCGAAAAGAAAATATCCTCATAAAGAAAAAAAAAACCTGCAACCAAAATCGAAAAAACGAAAATGGTTTTTGTTGAGATTGACCAATGTAAGGGGAAAAAAATCCTTTAAAAATATCGACATGCAAACAAAATATTTCAAAAAAAAATATGTCCATAGAATTAACATTAGCAAGTGGGTGTTTTTATGTTAGTGAAGTAGCCCATTAATATATTCAATAAATTCATAAAAGTGCAGGATCTAAATATTCACAATAACTATTTTCTATATTACTTTAAATTTAAAACAAATAACTAGGAATTGAAGCAACTAAAATAAGACCTAAAACTGCTTGACCACTCAAAATAAGTTTTTATTTACAATAATAAAAAAATTAATAAAATTTCAATAGCTCATGTGCAAGATACAAAATGGCTGCTACAGCCTTCCACAGTTTTTTAATAAATATTATTTATACTAATAAATATTTTTTTATTCCTCTATAAGCTGCACACCTCTTTCTGCGATATCACAGAAAACTGTAAGATTTCTGAGTACAATAAGGCCATGTTGATAATAAGAGAAGAAATTCAGCCTCCTGGGTCACAAGCAATTTTCAACCTTAAAAAAAGAAAAGAAAAAAAAAAGTGATGTAAATGGTACAGTACAGCTAAATGTAATAAGCAACATCAATCATTCATTAATATGAATGAAAATGTTCCCAATATGTATACAGAATAATAATAATAATAAAAAAGCTCTTGCTATTTTGATATTTTTTTTCTGAATGAAGAATTTAACGCAAATGGATCAGCAAGAATCCTGCATATGTATAAATGTAACCATATTATGTATATCTAATATACATATACAGTCAACTCTGTGAAATCTGCCGATGTATAATCCGCACTAAATGCTGGTACGTAAACAATAAAAATTGTCATTTTAACCGTTAAACTCATAAAGTTAAATTTCGTATGTATGTATGTATATATATGTATATATATTCAGTTATCAATTTTCCAATGGATAAATATTTAAATATAAATCTACCCTATATATATAAAATCCTAATGAATCGAATTGAAACGAATTTATGTAACGATTCTATGAAATGACTGATTAAACAACTGATTACGTTTCACGGCGATTTCTCCTAAAATATGTAATACTTTGCGATGAAATTAACACCAAAAATCCGTATTGATCCACAGATCTCAAAACTGGTATTAGAATTTTAAAATTAGAATTAGTTTTCTAATTTTAAATACTTTTTTTCTAATGATGGCAACTCAAATTTTAATCATAACAGATATTTTTTTTCATATTTTAGAAAAGGTTATTTTAAATTAATTTGGTGATGAGTTTGGCCTCCCTTAAATGTATGCTAAGAAATGCATCATGTTACTTTTATTCAGAATTCAATTTGTATTTCATTATCATTTTATTTAATACAAAACTTTCATTTAAAATTGAAACCTTTAAAATAAATGGCTTTTACTTCATTCTTTTTTTTAAACGAAACGAAAAGAAAAATATTAGACACAGATGTCATATACGCAATGGGGTACCTAATTGGCGCCAAAATGGCGTTATTTTGCCTGACATGGTAACCTGGCTATTGTTGCTTATTTATTAATAAATGTTTATTTGAATATATTTTCTTTTTATTTACAAAAAATGTTATAAATTGTTTTGTTCTATAGTTATTAATTAATTTTTTTTTTATTTATTGTTATTTCATTTTAAAAATAACAGAAAATAATTTAAACATACATATGTAACAGGTATTTGAAAACGAGGTTTTTGCCAAATTGTCGTAAAAAAAAAAAAAAAAAAAAAAAAAAAAAAAAAAAAAAAAAAATCACGCCAAACCCAGTGCGTATGTGACAATGCAACAAATCATGAGATTTAATTTCCACTTCAAAGAAACGTTTTAATGTTATTACTTCTCCCGTCGACCAATTTCGCCAAATTATATAAATAGCCAAATTATACAAATTGACATATTTTTTTATTTTAAATAACAAAAGAACAAATAAATTAGTATAACACTAATAAAATTACAAATAAAACGTCGAAATAAAAATCACTTGATGGCGTGAACATGTGTAACTTCCTTAAAGTCAAGTGAATGCGACATTTACGAACAACCATTATTGGCATTTAATCTTATAGTTTGGCGACAGATTTTTGGTCGATGGGATAACCAAGTAGCACAGTTTTAATTTACCACTTGAAAAATAAAAAAATGCTAACTGGCGAGTTGAAAAAAAGCTATTGGCGAGATTTTCACCCGTCTAACACAAAAGTACCAGGAATTCTTTGTGATCATAGCAACTTTTATGTAGTTTTATTCGAAAAAATAATGTTGATTCTTTAATCAAAATGGAAACCTTTCTTATGAAAAGCGAAAGAATCATCTCGTTGTTTATGTTACATGACTTGGACTATTATAATATAAACGAAATAATGGGGATAGAATAATATTCGGCGACTTATCACACCTGTGGCTGACTAACATTAAAGTACCAAAATGGCTGCCTGGAATATAAAAAGCGAAGGGATCTGTTTTTTTTTTTTTTTTAAGGGATTTATTTAAATCGGATTTTTTTTTATTTTTTTCCCTGTGTTAAAATATTAAACATCTATCAAGAATTAAGCATTTCAAAAATGAATAACCCTCCAATTACCAACATAATCCATGTTTTTTTTTTGCTTTAATTAATAAAATTTTAATTATGTAATTATAGAAATTACAAAAAACTGCAAATTGAAAATTTCTTTAGTAGCATACAAAATTATGTGCATTAATATTTTGTAATAATTATGTAAACCAATATTAAATACTGCTTATATTTTAAAGTTATTGATAAATTGCATTTATTTTCAAATTGATGATACAGATTAAATTTTGTAATTATTAAACAATTAACTGTATAATTAAGAACACAATCTACATTTTTGAAAAAGTGGCTGAAAAAAGGTGATGAATAATAGTTTGATAAATTCATAAAGCAGCTAGTAATTTTACACAGGTTCTAAAGCGTATGTATATCAAATTCATCAAAAATTGTAGCAATGTAAACAGCAAACTCACACATAATTTATAAATATATTACAAAAATTGTATTTTTGAAATTTAAATCAGATTTTTTTCCCCACAACATTAAAATATTTGAATAGCTACTAAATATTAAATAATGTTTTGAAGTTATTTAACAGTTAGATGTTTTTTAAATGTGTAATACTTGTTTTTACACAGTTTAATATTGTTATAATTAACAATAACAAATATTACATTTTTTACAAGTGATTTAGTGATAATTTCCATTACTGATTATAATGCTTTTTCACACTATTTTAAAAAATCAGAAAATATGTGATTTTATCATCTGATTTAAATCAATTGATTAAAATCATTGACACTCTATTGCTGTGTTTATTGTATATAACAGGATGAATAACTTGATTATTAAAAGGAAATTATGACATTGTAATATATTAGATTTAAATATCATTTTAAAATTAAATGCTTTTTATGTTTGTTAGATAAAAAACCATGCTTTTTACAAACTTACTGTACTTAAATTTTTCACAATACTCAGGAATTATGCTTCGAAACAATTATTTAAAGCTTTGTTTTGTGTATTCATAAGTCACAATACCTGTAAAAACTTTCTAAATCATGTTCATCTTAGATTTGAATACTTTTTTATGTCATTTTAAACATTAAAAAAATTTTTGATTTTAATCAATGATTTTTTTAAAAAATCACTTGATTAAAATCATGATTTAAATCAAATGATTTAAATCATTGACACCCTACTCGGTTGTAAATTATAAAGTTCTTTCACTTCATTCAATAGGTTAGACTGACAGCACCCTCTAGCTCGCCTTCAAGAAGTAGGAATCATTTATGCAATATAAAAATTTGTCACGATTTCAATAATTAATTTAAAAGCAACTAATTCAAAATCCAAGGAATTTTCTAATGGAACATTCAAGTTATTTACCGTCAGTTCTTGATGGGTACTATCTAGTGTAATAATAAAAAAAAACAAGCTTTTAAATCTTTTAAAATCATTAAAATGCATTTTAAGAAATCTGCCCATATATATCTGACTTGTTTTGTATGACATTGTAAAATAAATATAAATGCTACAAAATACAACATTTTTAATTGGGAAACGGCAGCTATGTGTCACAATAATCTACATAAATTTTGCTGAATCTAAATCAAAATTTCTGCCCATAGGCAATATTGTATTAGAATTATTTTGTGTAGCCCTGTTTTGCACTTTATTTCCAACTAATTGAACTGCCGAGTGTTGCGAAGGCCTGTTATCTCTCTATTCTTAAAAAAAAAAAAAAAAATGTAACTAACGCTGTCACCACCACCCTTTTTGAATTTTTTGTGACCAGAGGTCTTTCTTCATTAATATTAAGCAAAATATTGCATACAAAAATATGAAAATCGGTGGTATTATAGAGAAATGTTTGATAAACACACTGATGCAGACAGTTTTTAAATCAAAAAATTATTTTAAGATATGTTTAATGTTAAAGTTGCACAAAATCGTTCCATTAAAAAAGTTGTATAGGAGCAAAAACTATACATGGGAATTTAATCATTTTTAGATCATTTTATGCATTAGAAATTCCCGGTGTGCAGACTGCATTAATTTTTTTTACTCATTTTTTGAGATTTTATTTCTATTTTAAATTCAGATTTTCAGCATTTCGAGAGATATTTTTTACATATTTTAGAAAATGGTATTAATTTAAATTGTTGTCAACTGTATAAACAGCGCATACAATAATGTTTGCTTCAAATTAAAAATTTATTTACACGTGACTATTATAAACAGAAAATATAAAAAGCAAGAACTCACTGAAAATTATGTCATAAAAACTATATTTACAAGTGAATTTTAAAAGAGAAAGAATATGCAAAATAATAAATTCATTAACATGCGTCTTAAATAGGAGAAATTACGTCACATTACAGTTATTGCGTAAAATGAAAAAAAAATAATAATGCAAAACAGTTTAAATTTAAAAATTGCACGAGACATTTATTTGATATTTTAAGAGGATCCACAATTTTTATTAGGACAGCGCAAATAATATTTCATTTCTAACAAAAGTAATTTCACGTGAATATTGAAAAGAGAAAAAAAAGTTTGGTGAAAATTACGTCAGATTAAAAACGATACATTTAAAGTGCCTTATTTAAAAAAACTTTCTTTTTGCTTTGTTAAAAAATACCGGGAGACAAAGACTCTGTTTACTTAATTCATTTTACATTAGCTTATTTTGAAATGTTTAACTGATTTTATTTAATCAAAGACGGAAACAGCCATTGTACCTTTTAACCAGACTTAGATAAAATGTAAAACTGCCTGTGAACTCAAATAATTTCTTAAAAATTTTCTGCAAAAAAATACTGCGCCCCTCCCGAGTTCTAAATCGCCGCTAACAGCAAAAAGGAAAAATTATATGCGAGTGGAGTGCCACTAAGCAACACCTCTTAAAGAAAAATATTAATTTTCAAGCATTATTAAAACTTAGTCAAGAAATGTAGTATTGAACGGTATGCTTAATACAGACAACTAATGAATGAAAGAAAAACTAATGAAAAATTAAAAAAATATATTTATTAAAATGTGAAATATTATAATCATTAACTTATATAAACATATCAATTTATGATTGCTCAACAAAATTGTCATTTTATTCTATAAAATAACTGAAATATGAATAAATGAATGTTAAAATAAAAAAGTTATTAGTCCATGAATGGAAGAGATGAACTCTTACTCAACAGTTCATCTACTGTTTTTGAGAGAAACCATTCCTTAATATTGTGACTATTTCTTAAGAATTTTCAAAACTTTTTTTTTTCCCAGTTGAAAAATAGTCTGCAAACCTTCTCAAGAATCTGCAACGTGCATCACACCGATTCTCAGCTCAGGGTCTTGATAATTTTTTTATATATATATACATAAAGAAATTTGTTAAAAAACATCAAAACTGTCTGCAAATTTTGAAAATTTTCTGCGAACGGCGTTTGCGTGTTCGTCTATATTATCTGACTTTGCTTTTAACAGCAGCTGATTTGGCCTTAAAATTCATCAAAACTGTCTGCAAATTTTGAAAATTTTCTGCGAACGGCGTTTGCGTGTTCGTCTATATTATCTGACTTTGCTTTTAACAGCAGCTGATTTGGCCTTAAAATTCCCAATCAAAGAGAAATGAATAGAAGCCCGTTTATAGGGAGATCGCCACTGTGTTTTAGCTTATAATTCAATCTTCTGAAATGTTTTTAAAGCTGATCAAATTGGCATGCTTTTAGAGTCTGCGGTGTCTAAACGGGGTTTGGCAAGCGTAGATCGTAGGGGGTAGCACCCCCAAGTAATCCTAAATATATCTAAAATCAGTGTTAATGATTTTATGTTTTAAAACAATTCTTAATGTTCAGGGCCACATTGTAGGTTCATTGTTTCAATTAGTCTAATTATAGATCCTTGGTTTTCTTTTGAGATTTCATATAATAATTCATCTGATCAATGTGTGTTTCATACTTCATTTTAAACTTTTTTAGAAAAATTTTTTCTGACCACCATAAAAATAATATAATAAACACTAAAGCTTCATTTCTGATTATATGAAACTGATTCTTCATCAGGTTTAAATCAATTTTATATGATATGAAATGGCAGTATTGTGTTTTTTATCATTGTTTAGTGATCTCAATGAAGTTTTATATTTTACAATATTAATAATTTGTTATAAAATGACAGTTAAATAGGAGCTTATTTTACCACCTTTTTACATGTTCAAATGTTAAAATTGAAATACTTTTGTTATAATACATTAAAATTAATAATGAAGCAAATTCGTACAAAATAAAGTTAATCTAAACTGCAATTTAAAAATGGTAAGAGAACAATATCATTTATGGATGATTTTAATATTTGATTTGCTATAATAATTAATTACTCAAAATTAAGTTGCTTAAACTAAATTTGATATTTAGTAAAAAATAAAGATTATCTTTTTCACAAATTCGTGACCAACCCTCTTAAAAAACTTCCATCAGTCAATGAATTTGATACTCAATAGATATTAAAACATGTATATCAAGGGTGTTATTTAGGGAGGGCAGAGTACGGCACTTTCCCTCCTTTTGAATTTCAGGCTGTTTATTTTATCATTAAGTTTCTTACTGTTAGCAGAACATTTTCAGTTGTATTAACTTTCCTCTTTTTTGTAGTTTGGTTATTCTCACTCCTGAATCCCATGTATATTTTATGTTTTAAAATAAATATGTTCTCTAAAATAACTCCCCCTCCCCAATGTCTAAAAATTCAGCTTTTTTCTGAGGATGGGGAATGGAAATTTAAGGGGAAAGATTGATGATTACTTATTGTTGCTATAAAGCAACAATACATGAGCATAAAAATCTTACGAGTTTTAAAGATTTTGTGTGCTGCAGGGGGTGGGGGGAAGAGGAGACAACTTTTTGTGTAGGGGAGAAGTAATTTGATTTTTTTATTATTGTTACAAGAAAGTTATAATAAAAAGAGCAGAAAACACAATTTCTTAAAGAATTCAAACTATGCATGCTGGTGGAAGGTGGGGGGGGGGGGGGGGGGGGGGGCTGGAGACTTTTTTAATCAGGAAGGGGGCACAGAAATAATTTAGATAGTTATTTGAATATTGTTACAAAAGCATAAAAATCTTTTGAAGTTTGACTGCTGCAGGGAGGGGGGGAGGGAAGGAGAAGTTTTTTTAGGGGGGGGAGAACAAATTTAGATTTTTTAAAATTTTTGTTACAAGACAGTTATAAAATTAGAGTAAAAAAGAGCAATTTCCCAAAGATTTTAAACTGTTCATGCTGGAGAAGGGGGGGGGGGAGATAGAAATAATCTAGATGGTTATTTAAATATTGTTACAAATAATCAGAAATATAATAAAAAAATTAAACAATGTTCAAGATTTTAAATTTCATGAGATGCATATGTGTGATCTTCATGAGATGAGAGTAAAAAGGGGAGCAGGAGTAGAGAAGCAGAGATTTTGGGAGGAATGTGGATAAATTAGGTAACAGATTATTTATTTACTTTTACAATACAGTATTAAATAGATCTGAAAAGAAATTTAAAATTAAACAGCTATAAAAGTTAAACTATACATATTTGATACCAGAGGGGATAGGGGAGGACAAATGCGAAAAAACATCATTTTGAGAGAGGTTAATTGATTATTTTTAAAATAAACCAAATAAAAAATTTTAAATAATTTAAATTTTGTGCTTTGGCAAGGCGTAGGGTTTTTCTTTAAACAATGAAATCTGATGAAATATGGAAGATTCTTAGCCCCTGTATTTACCTCTTTACTTCTATATTAATAATGAAAATGGGTTTTTTAATGAATTTTTTAAAAGGTCTCGATTATAATAATTTTAATTAAGAAAAAGTTAAAAAATATATCAGTATGTATTTATTGCTTAAATTTAAAATAAGAAACAAGCAATCAAGGTGTGTTAAAACAAAGTAAAGCAACCAACCGGTATATAGTGTATCAAAATGTTCTATGCATCAACTACAAGTTGCTTCATACCAATATTATTCAAATTTCAAATACAAATGTTTTTAACATTAAATAATGTTATTTTATGAAATTCTAAGTGTAGTTTAAGAAAATGTTTTTAAAATCAGTTAAGTTTTACAATGTATCATTCATCATCAATGTATCACATTAAGATTTAAAGTTAAAATGTTCCACTATATAAAATACAATTATAGCAAAGAAGTCAGTTAAAACCAATAAAAATCATTAGCCTGGCTTTTCTTAAATTTTAGCCAACTTTTTTTTAAGACCTAAAAACTGTTAAAAAAAAATAAAACTTCAATATTGATTTAAATTAAATAAAAAAAATTTTAAAAAGGCGATAACAATGACAGAGTTCTGTATACTTTGCAGTAAAAATCGTTAAAAGACAATCAGGAAAAAATGAAGTAAATTTGACACATAGGAAAAAAATCAGCTTTATAAAAGAGAACACACATTTTCTTTGGAGCATGTAATAAAAAAATATACAATATTCTAGACAATATAGAGAAACAAAATCAATCTGTATGTAGCGAACATATTTCACATGGCATTCTATAGTCAAACTTTCGATAATTTAATTATAAACTAGTTTAACAAATGAAGGATTCTTTTTGATAAAATAGGCCCTCTCACAATTTTTTTTGAATGAAACAGGCCTCTTCACAAAATTAATCTAGTAAATATTTTACTAGATTAATTTTAATCCCCTTTACAAAATTTCATTCCATACAGACAAATTATTAATTTATTTTTTATTTGTTGGGTTTTAAATTAAAATGAGCAAACTGCAAACAAAGCAAGTTCACCAGATAGAAAAATTTTAAAAAATTCCTTTTTCACAAAAATATAATAAATCAAACAAATGGAAAAAACCTGTTTTAACGGCTGCGGAGAGTTAATGCCACTGTCCCTTTTTTGTCTCTGTGTCGTCATTTCTTCAGAGTGTTTACTACTAGACATCAAAACCTCTGTATATTCCTGCACAGCTAAAATGAAACAGAACAAATGAGCAAGATATACATTTATAATGTTTAAGACAGGTTTTCAGTACAAAGAGATTTCATCTAAGTCGGTTTTGCTGCATTCAGTTATGAGCTTTTTTTTTTCCTCGTTTAATTTTTTATTCACCTAAAGTAAGCCCTGCTTTAGCATACAGCAAATTCTAATGATTTTAAGGTAAGCTTATAATTGGATCTTTTGTGAAAAGTAGAGGAAAATTGGGCAAGGTGTGAATGTGTGTATGGGGGGGGGGGTATATTTGGAATTTATGAAATTTCACAGAATTTATACAACTTCCAATATAAAATCAGATCAAATTAACATTTTTTAGTTTTAAAATTCCTTTTCATAGAAGCTAAATAGTTTCCAGTTTCCATCAATAAAAATAATAAATTAATGAAACAAATTTACATAAAATAATTTAATTCAGATATGAAAGAACTACAAACAAAAATTTTTAAACTTAAACAAATCAAGAAAAACAACAATAGTACTATAGAGAACATATACCATTCTGATACAATGATATGTAAAAACAAGAGATTGGATAAAAATAAATTGCACAAGATATATTCATTTAGGAAATATGGAAACAAAAAACTTAAGGAATTTCCTGAAAAAAAAAACAGAAGGATTGAATGCATCAGAAAATAAAACTTGAAGGGGAGGGCGTATAAATGGTACTTTTTCAAAAAAGGAAAAACTCATATATATGAGGGGGAGCTTGCATTCGCATTCGGAGGGGAGCTTACTTTCAGTACTTTACGGTAATTATATTTGATACACTCTTATTTAAAATTCAACTTAGTTTTCGAATTTAAAGATGAAATTTTGCAATTGATTTCTAATGACAATACAACCAATAATATAGCTCTAGAAAAATTAATTTTAAGGCATTTTTCCATTAGTTTGCAACATCACGACAGGTGATAAATCACAAACTATTCTTTAGAGTTACAATTGTATACAAACTACAACAACAATGTATTTACTGATGCATCAAACTATGCTTGCCAATAAAGGTCAGCCATCGTCACTGTGAAACTGCAACGATGAAATAGTTTTAAGTTAATAAATAGAAAATATAAATAAAGATTAAAATGCAATTATTAAAAAATACACATTTTAATCAATTAATACTTTTATATTAGTTAAATTATGATAATACGCTGAGACATCAATTTAGAAAATCCTAAAAAGACAGTTTTAAAAAAGAAATATTTCTTTTATAATAAATTCATTAGCTCTCACTTTCTAAGAAACATTTTTAAGGCAGTGAATTTTCTATAATTGGGTTCAGTGCCCATGCCTAATTAATATAATACTGTAATTTTATTTTATTTCGGGTCACCCAGAGTAATTCCTGATCATTGAGTTTCTAGGATAATTCTTGGTCATTTTTAACTTTTGTTATCAAAATAATTATTTATCTAAATGTAAAAAATCTGAAAGATACTTTGAACCCTTTGCTTTGAATTCATTTAAAACTCAATAAATGAATATTTTAAATAAATATTTATATATTAATTATTTATATATATATATAGTATATAATTATTATTTTTTATAAAATAAATATTTAATTATTCATTTAAAACTACTACTCAAATTTCTGCAAAACAACATTGATCTTGATTTTTACATATTTCACATGATTTTTACATATTTCACATGATTTTTACAATCTGTGTCATTCTTAAAGCTTTAATTATTTTATTTTTATTTTTATCTTTATTTTATTTCAACTTTGACATATCACAGTTTTTAAAAGTGTTTATAAAAGTTTCCTCTACTATATTAAACACATTTATATCAGCAAGCCGAACTAAGCCCATATTTGTGGTGTAATACCTGGTCAGTGCTTAATAATGTAATTTTACAATAATTATACTTGGTATTTTATCTATTACAGCTGTGCTCCCTAAAAACTATTGTCTTACAACTTTTTTTTAAGCATAAGTGTACAGTAGCATCATTTTGTCAAGGGAGAAAATGTAAATGCTCTGAGTATAAGACACAGTATATGACTGAATAATTAAGTAGAAATACTATCTCATTGCAAAATGATGCTTAAAAGTATACAAAATGCAATAGAGAAACATAATTATTATGCTGAGTATTATATGATAAAGATCGGTATTGAAATTTGTGTAAAATTTCTTGAAAAGGGAGGCAGAAACTTCAGTTGGCCTAAGCGAGGTAGAATCGAAAACATATACATATTCAGTTATGGACCAATAAATTTCTAAGGTACTAATTAATCCATTTACAGTGGATGAAGAAGTAATAAATACTGCTTATAAATGTTACAAAAAATCTTTTGCTAATTAATGTTTTGTAAAATGTACAAAGAGACTTTCGCACTCGCACATCGAATAAATTTGTATTTATACCCAAGTTTATGCATTATTATTCCACAATTATGAGTTGAACAAAACTTTTACAAGATTGATATTTCTTATTTTAATAGTGTCTTGAAAAAATTAACTTTACTACTCTATTTACATCAAAAAACATGCTGACCGATAATTACCCAAGAAGGGATCAAGAATTACCTCATTTCGGGGTAATTCCTGGCCACTTAAAAATCATAATTATTTCATATAAGTGTATATATATTTTAATAGGCATTTTATTATATAGCCATCAGAGAGTGCTAATTCCACAAAAAAAAAATGTCCCACCAGTGGCTGAGAGGTTCTGTTCTCAAAGCTGGTAGACGGGAGGTACTGGGTTCGAACCTAATTGCGCCCGTTGGCCTAATCGTTCCGAGTTTTCCATAGTTTACAGGTTAGATTCCCAAAGGAGGGCACCCCCCCCCCCCCTTCGGGCCTATATCCCTCATGTTGATAATTGGGTGTCAGAAAACAACACAACACACACAAAAAAAAAATTGGGAACAATACCTTTAATAGTTTTTATAATTGGATGTTGTTGATTTTTTCTTAAAAAAAAAAAAATAAAAAAAAAAAAAAATAATGAAATACAGTAGAGAAATTAGGCATTACTTTCAAGATAAATATTGAATACTTATAAAAGAACATATTAAAAAAAGAAAGAAAGAAAAACTACTTTATACTTATTTTTCATTTAAGTGAAGTTTTGTTAGTGTATTTAATACATAAATAACCTTTTAATACTGGATTCCATCAAAAACAAGTTTTACTGAATTTAAAAATAATATTTATTTGTATTAAATAAAACTGTTTAAATTAGTCATTTATTAATTTCATTACCCATTTATTTATTTATTATTCAATATTATTAATTGTTGTTCATTTGAAATTTTATACAGGGTTCCATTATAGAGAGGTCCAGTTTAACTTTTTTAATAAAAACAAACAGTAAATATTCTATTTAAAATTATACTGTGATAATAAAACAAATTAAGAATTTCATAAATAGTAGTAGATGCCATTTGCTCCTTAAAATAGCTTTTCAATAAACTACATATGAACATAATATAAGTTAATATATTTGTACTACATACTTGATAGTAATTGCATAGTTTTCTAAAAAAAAAAAAAAAGTGCATAATGAGTTGTTGTGGGTATTGCGGGAGGGGACGAACAACCCCCTCCCTCAAAAAATAAATAAAATAGACATTAATGATAGAGGTTTTACATAAATATGGCTGTAAGAAGAGACAGAAAATGATAGAAAAAAATAGAAATTATTAAAAATATTAATTTAAAGTCAGGGATCTGTTTAAGAAATTTTTAGGTGTTTTAAAGGACCCTTCGCAAAAATGTTTACAAAACTTTTTATTGTGTTTAAAAAACAAACCCCTCTCATGTTTCTACTTACGAAACTACTTTCCCCCTATGTAACCTAATGTGTAAATCCATCAAAAAGTCGAAACCGAAAATGTCCCGAATCCAATATTTTCTTTATATGAATACAGAAGAAAGTAAGTAGTGTTTGGGATACAATCTACATCTTAATGAATTACAGGATTCAATAAGTTAATAAAGAAAGGGATATTGCCCATCATTCCTCTTTTGAATAAGATATTAGCTCGATAATATACATTAAAAAAAAAAGAACAAAATTATCAGCGCCGGGTCCCTACAGCCTACTGAGCCTAATGGATAATATGCCTTCTGTTTGAATGTTGGTCAAAAACTTATAAGCAAAATGTCAAGCGTGAGCGTGATCGTTAATATTTTCAATATGGAATAACAGCGAGTACATTCGACGACATTAAACTAAAGAATCTCTACTTATAAGTCAATGTAGAACATAAAATAACATACCTTTTAACATTCCAATATTCCATCTCTCATTGAAACTTGTCCATTGTTTACAGTATTACTTCGTTGTTCATTGTCGCAGAATCGGAACTGCGCATGTCCGGATTTTGAAAGGGTCTTTTTCCCCGGATTTTGTATCTATCAACTGCGCATGTCTGACTGAGTTATCGCTGGCTGCAAGCGAGAAATTTTCTTTTTCAAAAGAAAAGTCAAGCAAGGTGGCCGGGGGCGCTGAAATTGAAAATGTACGGGGCCCATCCGCCTCCTCAGAGGCTATTATACAGATTCTTATGCTATAAATTTTTATGCAACAACATTTTGTGTCTTTCAGATTGTTGTTCTTCAGGGAAGGCAGGGGTAAATAAATCATAAAAAAAATTGTAGCGTGGGCGCCGGCAAACGAGATCCAGGAAGGGGAAATATTTTGGAAAAGATGTAACCTGACAAATAATATAAATATACTTTACACTATTTTTCGCAGTTATACCATTTTACAATTAAGATATGTTTAAAAATATTAATGAAAAAAGAAAAACAGAAATAGAAATAATCTTTCACGGGGAGTTCAGTTCAGATGTGCTCTCCGAACGAAAAATAATTAGTTTCTTTTTATCTCGGTGCTTAAAATATTTAAAGAAACTAGGAAAAAATACATTTTACTGTTTTTTTTTTTTTTTTTTTAGATTTTCAGGTAAAAGGAAATTTAATTAAATTTAGTTTAGAATGAAATTAGAAATCCACTAAAGGGCAGTGTCCTCCCCCCCCCCTCCTCTTTGCGGGCTCCACTGGAATGCAGTTTATTACTTGTAGTGTTACTCGAACAGAAAGTGTTTCTCGGAGGGGGGGGGGGGCTGCAGACTCGCTCCGGAGGGTCTCTGCCCTCCCGGAGATCTATTGGAAGGAAGCTTTTATGCCGCTTTGCTCCACTTACGCTACGGAGCGGGGAGCAGAACTTTGTTTAGACAGAACATTCAATGCACGTAACATGTAACCCTATTAACTCGCATTAATAGCTGATTTTCGCTTTAAAAACATGTGTCCATGGATGAATTAATGGGGTGACTCGTGAACCCTCGCCCCTCCTTTCAGATTCAATTCCCCCCCCCCCCCACACTCCCTGGATTTTTCAAATTTCCATTTTTTGAAAGTGCAACCCCCACCCCCTCACCCCGCAGCAACAGAAATCCCTCCGGAGAAAAGTGCCTGAATTCAACTCTGAATATAGCGTTTACCGAGATGCGTTTTGAATCCGTTCTGTTTTAAGCATGCGTTGTACTTGCGGTTAATTCTTTACGAAAGTTACAGCCTATGTTCGAGAAACGGATTTTATCACACAATCTGAAACACCTGGGAATGCATGTAACAGATTGGAAACACATCGTGACACTTATGACGTTTATAAATGTGATGTATTGTGAGTAGAAAGTGTTTCAGAGATTTGCAGTGTATATATCTTTCTTAAGTAATACATACTAAAAGAATGCCTTTGTAATATCTTCGTAAAATGTTGGTTTTTTTTTATACACCCCAATATCGTTGAGAAACATTTCGAGTGTTTCTAGTAGTGCTGTGGAGATGATTATCGACTTTTCTGATTAATTATCGCTTAAATTAACTATCTACATTGTCATCATTAAGAGCATTCTTAATGTTTTCGAACCTTTGAGCATACTTATAATTTTAAATAATCGAAAAGTATTGATTTGTGTAAGAGAATGAACCTACTAATTAGTGTTTAAAATGCGAATATTTTAATTTTTGAAAATAAAATAAGCAACTAAATTTCATGAAATGTTTTCTCATGACATATTTTCGAGGAAATGTTATCCAAATATAAACAGGGTCGTTAGCGTTTCTTTTAGGGTAAGACCGTGACAAGAATTGAAGATATAAAGAAAAGATAATATTTTTTACTAATGGTCATGTTTATAGATAAAAAAAAATATGCATTCTAAACGTTTTGGCACATTACTTGAACCGTTATTTACAGTTAGCTACTGGTATAAAGATAACTTATTTGCATGTGACTCTTAATGTATTTTCTTATTTATTTTACAAATCTCCTTGTTTAATTTGATTAAAAAGAACAGAAAGATTAGAAGTTTTACTTTAGTGCAGGACCGAATGATTAATTCTAGTATCAAAATCATTCCTTATGTCCCATGAAATTATGAATAAAGAGGAACTGACATATCCTCAAAATGGTGGAGTTTCAACTCTAACGGGTTTCGCAGTGGCTCATTACCGCACAGCCCAATTTCCAGAAGTAAATTTGAATACAAATTTTCTCATTTTTACGCCATAAAATATAACAAATATTTAAAATATAGCAGTTAACACAATGTCTGTTGGTTGTACCAGAAATATTCTCTAAAGGTCCAATCCGAGTCGCTCCGACACAAATACTTCCTTTTTTTAATTTTTATGCGTTTTTGCACGCATATTTGTAAGTATTTGTATTGTATATCCATCAAACAATTCCGGTATTTATAGAGGCTGTTTCATAAAAAAACGGGCAAAACTTTAAAAAGTGTTAGTACACATCAAACAAACAACTTTCCTCAAAGAATACATGGTCGGAAATAAGATGCAAAGGTGCTGGCGCATTTGGACTCTTGGTCCAGCGTTGCCATTGAGATACTTTTATTAAATTCAGATTTATTGATTGCCACCATTTTTTGAAATTGCGAAATTAGCCTTCTTTAATGACTGATTAAATACGGTGAAATGAAGGCGAATTATCAATTTAAAAAAACTGGTGGCAATCAAAAAATTTGAATTTTAAAAAAGTGGCCCACTCGTAACACTGATTTGGAACATTCAAACGTTAAAGCTCCGTTCTTATTGGGAGTTTTCGGGAGAAGAATAACACTCTAATAGCATGCAAATATTATATGAGGAAGAAGAAGAACACGCATGCAAAATTTCTCCTCTATTAATACATAAAAGCTGCTGGTCCGATTGAGCAACTGTCAATCGCAGTAAGATGTAATGGAAGATGTTGACCTTCACTAACAGGGAAAAACCTGATAGGATAAAGGTTGATTCCACATCAAATCAGGCAGTAAAATATCAATACGTAACTCACCATCATAGATTTTAATGAAACTGCGTGTGTTTGCTCTTACTATTATAATATGATCACCAGTAATTTTTTTTTGCTCCTTGGTGAAGCAGTTTCCGAGAAAAAAATTATGAAAGTTTTGAAAAATTGACATAAGCTGGCATTACTAAATTCAATTTTCAAAGGCATCTTTTTATATATAAAATCATATTCAATATCTATTAAAGAAATTTTATTCAAATAATTCAGACAAGGTAAATAAAGTACGTAGATTATGAACAAATATTGCTGAAACATATAAAAATTCTTGATTTTAAAAAAATCACAAGATTAGAGGCACTCTTCGTGTTTAAACATGACAAAAAATAACAATCTGCGTACATCATTTGTCATGTATACATTATTTGATACTTATTTAGTGATTTCATATTGAAATGACACTTTTTTAATACAGTCATTGAATATAGAACGGCCGTTAAAAAAAATGTAAAAAAAAAATTCCATTTTTTTTTATATTAAAAAATATTTTACTCAGGATCAAGAAAATTAATGGTGATTACGTTTTAAAATGGGCTATAAACATACTCAGTTTCATTGAAATTTTTGACAGTGAATTAAATCGCTCGGGGGAACTGACATGCTATGACCCTGCTTGATTTGATTTGGAATGCCGCTCAAAATACTTTTAAATAGGAAATACTACTAAAAACCCAAATTTCCACTAATTTTATTTCAAAATCAGGTAAAGGACACCTTTAAGTGAATCCCCCCCCCCCCCGAAAAAAAATATAAAAACTCCGCCTTTTGTTGATAATGGTTTTTTGTTAATGCATTATTTTTCATAAAAAATTCACGCTTTCAAACTTAAATTTTTTTTTTATTCAAGCTTTAAATGTTATAAGCGTAACAGTAATATTTTTTCACAAGCTGCGTGCCGTATTTATTATGCATAAATTATTTGAAGATGATTTGTAGAGAAGATATTGAAATATGATTATATTTATGACATGCTACATTTGAAAACCGAGCTGTCGAGAATGCCAACTGACGGCAGTTTTTCAAGTTTTTAACCATTTTTTTCTGAGAAACTATTTCAACAAGCAGTAAAAAGAAATCTGGTGATCATATCTTAATAATAAGAACAAACACACGCAGTTTCATCAAAATGTGTGTGGGCGGGTTACATGCCCGCCTGAACTGACATGGAATGACCCGATATGTTCTCTATCTAAGGAAATTCCAATGAATGTGGCTCATAGACATAACGATTTTACGGAGAAGGGTTTACACCATGCTTTTGTCACTTATTCGTTCTTTGCTTATCTTTTTCCTCGCATAAAAACATATTCAGTGTTGACAGTGGGCTACAATTTTTAAATTCAGATTTCTTGAAAATCACCACTTTTTGAAATTGTAAAATTCGCCTTATTTAATGACATATTAATTGAGGCTACAAGGTGAATTTTACCATTTCATAAAAAGTGGTTCCAACCAATAAAACTTCAATTAAAAAAAGTAGCCCACTGACAACATTCAATATCTCCTTTGGCTCCCTCTAGCTCCTTTCGTTTTAATTCCGACCGTACATTCTTTGAGGAAAATTGTTTGTTTTGGTGTTTACTATCGCCTCTAAAAGTTTTGACTGTCTTTTATGAAACACCCTGTATATATTTTACGCGTACGAGGGAAAAAATGTTGAATAAAAAACATTGAATTTCGTATAAGATATGATTTTTATTTTATTTTTATTTTGCTATCGTTATTTACAGTTTTTGCTAAAAGAAAATTATACACAAAAGTAAGTAGTGCGTATTTAGTGTTGCTAAATTTTACGTTAGTGTTATAGAAGTCAATGCATTAGTTTTTGAGAAAATTGTTTTGGATTTAAATTGAAAAAACATTTATATGTCATAAAACGTGAATATTGATAATGTGATAATACGTTTGTTAGATAGGTAGATATATCTGAGAAAAAAAAATCAGGAAAATTGATTGAAAGGCATGTTTTCGGTGCTTATTCGGCTCTTCCCTTTCACTTCAAAAGGAGGTAGAATAATGTTAATGTTTCAATACTACTCTTTCTTCGGCACTTAAATCCTTTAAAATTTAATAGATTGCAAAAACTTTCATGAAATTTTAATGCACTTTGTTTTGTTTTCGTTTTCAATACAAAGATCGCTTTAAATCACTTCTCATATCACACAGAAAGGCATTATTTTGCTTCAAATTACCTATATTTTACATTCTGATTATTATAAATCATAATTCTTACGGATCCAATTACTTCTCCAGGAAAACTACCAGCATCTTTTTATAGAAAAAGAAATCTAGGTTAAACGAGCAAAATTTCGCCTTCTTTTAAGAAGAGATTTTCTATAAGATAATACTGGTGCCGAAAAATTTCCAGGTCTGCAAAATTCAAGGAGGCGTACGAACCATGTAGTTGGTTTAGAAATATTGTTTCCTTTAACCCCTTGAGGGGCGGTGATGCCTTCACGGCATCACATAATTTTATTCCCTAATTGCCTCATTGGCATCGTAATTTTATATTGATAATTTCTTCTTTATTAAGTACGCGAAAATTTACTTTTACTTCTTTACAAATAAATTGTCTTCTAAATACTGGCGTTAATCAATTATTTGAACATTTTACGGATACATGTACCTTTCCCCTGAAAGGGTTAAAACATTTAGAAAGTCCTCAGCAACTATCTTCAAAACAGAAATGAATAAATGCAGGGCTGCCACAGGCGATCATTTTTTCTATTCTATCCGCATCACTATTTTTTTTTTTAAAGACAGATTTTGTGGTATATTTCTCTTGCAAATGATCACGAACAGTATTTTTCAAACGACGGAAACAAAATGACGGCTCACGGTAGTTCTAGAGTTAAGACTCGCTCCCGGATTTAAAATTTGCATCCAAAATCTTTAATTACCTTCAATTCACATTGAAGTTCTATAAACATCATATACACTATATTTTCAAATGCTGATTTCATCCAGCGAATTCATATAAATTGTCAAAACTGGATGTTACCGTCCAAAAAAATTAAGTTGATACAATCTAAATTAAAATTAAATTTCAATTCCAAAAAAGTAGACTTTTAAGATTTTATAAAAATCTTCATAGAGTTAGAAGGGGTCCAAATCTGAGTATCCTAATGATAAATATACGTGAAAAACTGTCATTTATTATATTCCGAAAAATTCATTCAAATAAAATGTCTTTTTATTCATTTGGATAGAATGTATGCATACAACCTATGCAGAAAGATGTGAATTTCAGAATCTCTGAATTAAAAAACCGCGAGATGAGGCAATACTGATCAGGTTCAGCTGCCGGAGGAAGGACTCTTCTTACTCCGAGTAGTGTTGCAAGTTTGACCTCTTATTCAATTCAGAAATTTCGAATTCATAACCTAATTTCTGAAACAAGATCTTTCACTTTAAGTAATCACAATATGTCTGTCGTTATATAAAGTAAAATTAGTACTCTGAATTTTGAATTTGAATTAATTTCTGTATTAAAAAGCTATGACAACTCTAACACTGATGAGTATTAAACGTGGTCAATAAAAGCAATTTTTTTAATATACTGACACCGTAAATATTCTTAGGGAAAGGGCTGTTAAGTATGTAATAACAATTACCACATTTGGTGCAGATGTATTAAAGCAATGTATAGTTCTGGAATGCAGATACTGCTTCATAATGAGTCTGGGGTTTCAATATGGGAAGCTTTTGTGAATTCGTCGACAATACCTTCCCAATAAATCAACTGTTTCCCTTATTATTCGAGTTGTCTCGGATTCATATATTATAAGCAATATTATATTGTGTAAACTGAGGTGTACACAGCTGTCGCTGGCCAATATTTTTATATTTATTCGCACCACTTTTTCCAGAAAATAAATTTTGTAGAGCATTTCTATAGCAGATGTTTTCAAGATATATATGAAAGATTTTTGTTTTGATAAAGTGGTGCGAGTAAGCTTTGAAAAATAATTATCAGTGGCAACCCTGGAGGGTAGCAGAATTTGTGAGTACAGTATATTTTTCATTACGTTTTTATTCGGCCTGAAGCTTAAAAAAAGGAATATTCTGCTTTGATTGGAAGTTTGCCGAGTTTTGTTGCAGAGCTTTGGAGAGTGGGACTGCACACGTGTTTTCCCGGGTTGTATGTAGGGCGGCTGATGGATAAGTAAGGACAGTTACATTGAAAATGAGTAAAAAAATGCCGGCTTCATACGAAAGAGAAAGCGATGTGGACGATTTTTCCGATAGTGATTATGAAGAGCTGAACTTTGAATATAGTGGGAGTGATTCTTCTGTAAGTAACCTTAAGACGATAGTTCAAGCGACTCGGACGATCACCTAAATAATTTAGAATGGAACTTGTTGAAAAACTAATTCCAGAAATTTATTTTGACGAGTTTTCTACCACATCAGGAAGATCCAGCATAAGTTTTTCACCACTCAGGCTAACACAGGGATGCGATTTCCAACTTTTTATATACCAGTTTAATCTTAGAGAAAATGTTATTCTGTTAAATCGCAAAAATGTGTCGATTAAATAAAATAACATTTTCTCTAAAATTATACTGGTATGCAAAAATTCGGAAATCTCATCCCTGGGCTAACCTGAAGGTATTTTCCAGATGTTATTCCTGCTACCGAGAAAAATTCAAATGCAACAAAACAGTGTGGTCTATGATCCCGTAAAAAAGTGTTGAGTGGTAAGCCTGTAAGAAAAGAGACCAGCTACCAGTGTACCGAATTTCAGGCATCACTTTCTGTTGTTACTTGTTTGAAAAACTGTCATACAAAGACTCAAATTAACCTTTTTCCATTTGCCCGAGATAACTCGGATAGTAATCTGACCATAAAGCTAAATGCTTTAACACGTGTAAAAAAAAAACATAAAATTAATTTACAACCTATATATTATGTTTTGATTCATTTCCTTATATTTAATAATGAAAATAAAAAAATTGATGACTTTTTGCAGAATTTTTTCAAAACAAATTGGTAAGGGAAGCGGTTAACGAGTAACAGGGATGTCAGTTTGACCTCCATTTTTATTTCGAAATTATAATTTCCTACCGGAAGTTCTTAAAGAAGGATTTTTACTTTATGTAATCCCGAAATGCCTCTCATTAAATTATGCTAAAAATAATATTCTTAATTGCTTGTGCGAACTCATAATTTCTGATTAAAATTGGAGGCCAAACTAGGAATCCTGACAAGCATCCGTCCCATTTTTTCCTTTTTGAAATTCCGTCTGAAAAGTGGTAAATAGTCAAGCCTGTGCCAAAGGTTGGAAAGCCGTAAAGTTGGAAGGGATCAAAATTTCAGAATTCTAATGTTAAATACACTTAAAAAACTCATAGTTTGAGCTCATAGTTGAAACTCATATCGCCATAGAGATATAAACATTAATAATTTTTGAATACTAATATTAAATTACGTAAAAACTTTGATATACATCTGCCCCAAAATTCATCGAATTAAAATGGCTGTCTTTAATTGTATAGGACCCCAACATAATCTATGATTTTTCTTAAATAAAAAAAATTAATAATGAAAATTATTAATAAATTCATATTAAATATTTATGATTTATAAACTGCTAAAATTTCATCATGAAAAGAAGAAAAATCGACAAGAACACATAAATGTGTAAATTTACAGATCTTTCCAAACATTATAATGGGAGATAAAGTAAATTTAAATTTAAATCTAACATTTTTTAAAAGTCAAATAAACATACTTTATACTAGTTAATAAATGAACTATTAAAACATGTTATAAATAAACATGTTTTAGTAGCTATTTCTAAAAGTGTCGAAAAGTTGGCGTCAATTAATAAGCCAATTAAATGTTTAAACTATACACGTGAACTTCCTAGACTGGAAACATGACCAGTGTATACAGTGCCATTTGTAGGAAGATAGTAAAATTAGCGCTTCTCAAGACTATTTCGCGCGGTCAAGGAACAATTTGGAGGCTATTATTTGCATCGCTTTCAGCTGAAGGAGTAAGTACTCTTCTTACTTTTAGCATGATTGCCTCTTTGACCTCTAATTTTTTCTGAAATTCTGAATTCATATATGGAAATATATATATTTCTGAAAACGGAATTTTTACTTTCATCAATCATGAAATAGCTTTCATTTAATAAAGCAAATATTGCTATTCGGAAATTCTGATATGAGTTTGGAATTTTTTAACCAAAAAATCTGCGAGACTAGCAAACTTTACTCTGTTTATTAAACATAAGTAATAAAAACGATACTTTTAATATACTGGCACCGTAAATATTCTTAGAAAGGGCCATTATGTACCTAACAATGCTCTTCCCAAACTAGAGACAGTTGAATTAATGTTATATGCTTCACGTGAACAGATTCCATTTCTTGGTTAATCTGCGGCTTACGACAAAAGGAAGATTTGTAGAATTCGCAAGAAATATCGTTTGACAAGAAAAATCAATGTACTGATTTCCAAAAATTAACACGTTCACTGCCATGAGCATCACCGGTGGGTCTCAAAATTCATTTATTCTTTGCCGTGACCATCACCCGTGGGTCACAGTCATCTTTTCATATAATATTAAATAAAAATCGTTCAGAATCCGTGATTACTCACACCAGTAGATTTTTATTGTACATTCTACCTTATTTAATCCGAGCATTTTTCCAATTCAATTAGGCAAAAATTTCCGTTTTCAAAAACCAGTGATGAAAGACTAAAAATTCTGCAAATGGCGCTCGTCCCAAACGGGTTAAAAACGCTATAATTAATCTTTTGAAGTTTGGCACCCAGGTGATTAATTTAAAGTCCTATTGGACAGTGAACGTGTAATGAATTGTGTAACTAATAGTGAGCGGTCGCTTTTAATTTTACGCGTGTTGTTGAATATCTATTGTCACTCTTGACCAGGGTTGCCAGTTTGGCCTCCGATTTTATTCAGAAATTCCGAGTTTATACCAGAAATAAGGAATAGTTTCTTTTGCTTTATTTAATAAGAGACTTTTAGCGATCCAATAAAGTGAAAATTCTTTGAAAATTTCCAGTGTGAATTTGAAATTTAGTATTAAAAATGGAGGCCAAACTGGCAACTCTGCCCTTTACAAAATATCTTTTAACTTATAGGTTGTAAAGAACATTTCTGATTTCATTTTTTGAGTGAAAATTTAATCCGCAGGACAATAAGGATTGACAATAAATTTAGTAATAAAATTAGATTTGTCATCATCACGGATTTATCAGAAAATTTTGAAAATGGTCTGTCATTGTAACAAATGACTATGTGGGTCCTGCTCAACGCTTGTGTGTATTTGTGTAAGCATAGCACTAACATTCTTAACGTTTCTTTGAAAAATTAAATAGTTTTTTTATTTATAACATAGAGAGTTTTCAGCCAAATTAACACCACTTTCCGAAAACTAGAAAAATAACAGTAGAAATAGCATACTGCACTTAACCCTTTCCTGCGCGGAGTAAGTCTGTTTGTAAAATGATGAAAAGATGACTTACTCCAGGATGTTAAAACACATTTATTAGAAAATAAGCGCTTTCTTATTTTCCGGTACTTTATAAAATGAAAATTTTAATTAAATATTCTTGGTGCCGTTTATCAGTTTTGGAATTAAAATTAGGTGCCCTTTTTGTGGACCCCACCCTCCAAAGGGTTGAAACATGAATATATTGACCTTTGATCAGATATGGACATTTGTATGAAATATGTTTTAACTGCGCATGTGGGAAATATTTCAATTTTTTGGTTTCATAATTTGGTATTCAGCTATTTAGGACAAGTTATGTAAAACCTTCAATCAGATATTGCGAAAATTTAGAAAGATTCTGGCGACATTGTGAGTTTCCTTTATAAAAGTAGCTGGTAGAACCTGCCTTCATGCATCATTTAAAAATGTGACTGGAGCGTATTACTTAGTAATTGGGTCATTAATGAAGTAATTAATAATTGTATACTAAAATTATGATAAATTTTGCTAATATGGACGTCTTGGTACAAAAATTGTGACAAACATTAATTTATTTTTCAAAACTAACACGTAATTTGGACATCAAATTTGAATGTTTTGGCACATTTTACATACGAATACGAATAGAGCAGTCATTCTGCTAAGTAAATTAGGAATAATGCAGGTTTAAAAATTAGAACTTTTAATGTTAAATTCATTTTTAATCGGGCAATTTCCACGAGTACTTATCGTGTAAGTCACATGCTACGATTTTTTGCAACCAGTAATTTAGAACGGGAAAATGTCACTTATTTTATCGGAGATATCTCATTAATTGAATAAGGGGAAGCAAAAATTCCAAAAATAACGGTGGGCAACAAGTGTAGCACTTATCAACTATGTGACTTACACTACAAAAAAACATTCAAATAGTTAATCGTTGCAAAACGGATTGTAATAAAGGTAGTTATTTCTGAATAAAAACAACTTTGCGAAATGATCTGTAATTTGTATTATCATATTTAAAACACTTAGAAATTTATTACTTTTTAAACGTCCATGTTTCCACTCTCATTGTTTTTATTTGATTTCAAGATATCGTCAGTACCATGCCATATTATCCAATGTAAAAACATCGAGCTACATTTTTAAACCCATTAACGACGAGCCTCCTTTACACTTCTTTTAATTCTTCGACACCAATTTTTGCGACTTTGTAATTTTGAATTATGTAATCGCTCAAAATCTGAGATTAGATAACCTGAAAATTTCCAAACTAAAATACTGGTATTGAAATTTAAAAATTTGTTGACCTTGCATGTCAAGTTTTCTTGCCAACCGGCTTTATTGAGTTCAATTCAGGTTTCTTGATCAGCACCACTTTTTTGAAATAGTAAAATTTACCTTATTTAAGCTTACTTAATGCCATATTAATTAAGGCGAAAACAAGGGGAATTTTACCATTGCAGAAAAGTGGTGCCAATCAAGAAATCTGAATTTTTAAAAAGTAGGCCACTGTGAAATTTTTGTAACTCAACTGTCATATATTACTCGGGACTTATCTTTCATTCACAAACAATAAATTATAATTTATACACTTTACATAATATATGATGACAGAAAAACAAATTTAACATTGTGGCAAAAGTATAGACAATCTGTCTGTTAACAGAAAAATATCCATAAATTAATATTCAAACCGCACCTACATTGTCTGCTACTAATGCAAAAATGTGACTTTCCACCGAAGAAACTAAATCCTGCGTCACTTGTGGGTCTATTTTGTACCAAACACGTTCAAAAACACATCGAAGTTCATTTACAGAGGAGTATTGTGAAAAAATTGCTTAAACCGTATGAGATATGACGCCACAAAAGTTTTCGATTGGATTCAGATCAGGGCTACACGCGGGCCAGTCGATAACAGTAATATTTTGAGAGTTATACCAATTTTTTTATTTGTATGCAACAGGAAAAGACGCATTATCTTGCTCAAATACATACTTTGGTAGAGCTAAATGTTCACCAAATGGCTGTAAATTGTTTTCCAATGTATGTATGTAGTCTTACGCTGCTTGGCGACCATTGAAAAACACCAGAGATACTTGAGAATTAAAACAAAGTGAGGCCCAAATCATTAACTCTTTCGAGGACGGTGTCCTTAAAAAGGACACTTAATTTTTATTTCAAAAGGGCCAATCGGCACCAAGAATATTTAATTAAAATTTTCCTTTCACAGTATACGTGAAAATAAGCAATTTAGTGTTTTCTAATAACTTCGTTTATAAATTCTGGTATCAGTCCATTATTTCATCAGTTTATAAACATAATTAGTCCGCGGCAGGAAAGGGGTTAATTTGTTGTGAGATTTCAAGGCTGATTGTTTTATCATTTTCATGTACACTAATTTACATCTTTCTTTAATTCATCTACGAAAGTATCCGTTGACACAGAAAGCTCTGACTCACTTTTAATGAGATTAGCAATCATCATTTGCCTAGATGTCAGTTTATGGATCCTTCTATAATCTCGTTTTCTGGCCACGCGAGGCCTTCCAGATCTATGTTTTGCTTTGAAGGAGTCACCCTTAGACAGTACTTAATAGACAGACTTCTTTGGACGATTCGAAGTAGCTGAAATTTCTGCAACAGACTTCCCTTTCGATTTCAGCTTCCATGCTTTAATTACTTCATCTGACTGAAAATTTCTAGAACTCCAGTACACTAGTTTCGTCACAATGCAGTTTTTTCAAAACAGATATTAAGGTCATAAACCTCCATGGGATTTAGGTATATGATTCAAACATGGTAGTAACGCTCTTCTGAACTTGTGCTGAAGGACTGTCGATTTATGCAAGGCTCGACCTGGTTGACTTAAAGGATATATTACTATGAAACCCGGATATACACTTTAGAAAAAGCAAATAAATATCGCAAAGGAAAGAATTCCAGAATCACATGAATGAAATTGTTGAGACAATGGATACATAAAATAACTAATATAAACATTGGACATTATAAAACTTTTAATAAATAGACCAAGTTCATTTTGAAAAAAATGAGAAAGTCCTTTTAGAAGGTGCATAAAATCTGTTTCATCCCCTCCTCCAGAGAACCAAGTCTGTAAAGAGATGCCATATATAAGAAAGTATGTGAAAACAGATATGTTTCACTGTGGGAATGACTAAAACAGATTTAACCCTTAAATGCCTGGTGTTGCTTTTCGGAAACATACCCAATTTAGGCTCTAAAATACTATTAGAATGATATTGAAGCTATAATGCCTAATGTTGCCAATAAAATACATTCTGAAAATATTATTAAATCGATTTTCAACATGTAGAATTCAGCACTTGTGCTGTTTAAGAATAAATATAGATTTATTTTTTCAATTGGTGCTACTTGTTCTTTTTGTTTTGTTTGGAAGCTTGCGAAATACCCTATTTTGTTCTGCGGTGAGCAAGTAAAATTTATTTCTTATTATAGTTCCTAAAATTCTTGTGTGTTTAATGTTATAGAATTTTATCAAGGAAAATTATTTTTCCAATTAAAGACCAATTTTGCCGATTAGTAACAAACTGTTTTTTAGCCGTAAACCATACTTAAAACAAAATATGATTTTTTAAAGTATTTTTCCCATGATTTATTTAAAAAATGAAAGCCGAAAAGTATTATTACAATGATTTTTGAAAAATCAGGCATTTAAGGGTTAATGCACCTTCTAAATCGACTATATCATTTTTGTTCCAAAATGGACTAGGTCTACTATGTAATGAACCCCACATATATTCCCAACATATATGTATATATATATTCCCCAAGCAGATTTACACTACTGTGGTAATTATCTGGTTAATAAAATAAATTTATTTTTACATAGATGTACTATTATTTAAAAATATATATTTGTAATAAATATATGATTCCTCGACATCTCTGCATTAATTTCTATAGTTTCGATGACGTAAATGCATAACAGCAATTTCAACAAAACATGTTGCATTTTTATTTAAATTCGACTTTTACAATAGCAAAAATGTTTTGAAAATTTTCGACAAATTGACATTTCAGCTTCTACATTTGTTTTTCTTTCGTTTTTACGAAAACACGATAAGAAAAGCAATCCTAGGGATTCAATATCTTTAGATAACAGAAGCGACTAGAATAAATTTTAAATCTTGTTTTTGAGATGCAGTTTTCAAAAGAAATGAAAAAAAAAATCCTTTAAAATGCTTTGAAAGCTTAAAATAGTTCAATTATAACCAAGATGTTTCACGATTTAAATATTTTTAACGAAATATATGTAAAAGAAAAAATGTCTCAAATTAAATAAAATGTTATTTATGACAGCTAAATATAATGAAATTTAATTTTTTATATCAGAAGTTGCTAACCGCGGCTAACCTGCAACCAGTAATTTTGTACAGAAATCTTCAACTTATTTATTTGTAGAATTTCTGTGATCATTTAAGAAGTTATTTCTGTTCAAAATTACTGTTTTTTGGTTGGCCACATTTGAAAATACCTATATTATTATAATTATAAATTCTTTCAATGCTAACTTTTAAGATTTTAACTGGACACTATCGTTCATATAAACATAGTTGGGCAAGCAATTTTATTCAGCCAATTCATGGGCAGCATGTATACGGAATGGAGTTATGAATAAAGATGTGGAAACATATAGTGCATTGTCTACAAGTTTTGAGTGAAGTAAAAGAGGAGATTTTCACAAGATGGTGCTTGCTTTTAAATAGGATCAACACTTTCTGATTACTGCTGGGACAAACTTCCACCAGATAATTTGAGAAGGAGATCTCGTCTAATTTAAGCGCCTTATACATGCGTAATTTCCCCCCATAAATATGGTAAAATATTCTATTTGATTGTATTGGTGGCAATTTGCCCAGGTACAGTCGTGGAAAACTAAAATGTATACACCCCCTACTAACTCCGCAACAAATTATCGTAGAAGAAAGTTACTGGTACCGAACGATTGGAAGTAAAGTCTACTTTTAAATGATTTATATAAAATTTGCTTAGGGGGCCATCTACATATTAAAACGAACCATAACTTCATTTTTTTCAATGGAAATACCTAATTCTGACAGCATAAATGAACTCTACACCCTTCAATTAGCCTAAAAACAAATTTTTAAGCAATTCGTACAATAAGTTTCCGAGAAATTAATTATTTTAAAACGAGCGTATTTTAAGGGCTGTATCCAAATTGAAGTTCGGTACTCAATTGCTAACCGAGAGAGCCCCCTTCTTGATCAAGGCACCTTAAGCAGTCAATGAAGCCTGTTAGATAACAAGGCAGCAGAAGAAATTTCAAAATATCTACTCACTTCTATCATAGACGGCCCCTTAAACCATCATTTTACCGTTTTTAAAGCATAATTTGAAAACTATTTGGAAGAAAAATGTGAAAAATTGGATTTTCATAAAGCAGGACTTAATAAATCTAAATTCATCAAAAAAATTGTAGGTTGCAATTCATAATTTTTTCGAATATTAATTTCATAATTCATATCGTAAAATTATAAAAATTGCAAATTCAGCGTATTTATGTTTGGGCACATTAGTTTTATTGCTACACAAAAAATTAGCACATTAGGAGCATAATTTCAGGAGATATAAATAAAAATATGAAAATGCAATTTAACATTAGAAGCACTAAATTTTGAATGTTTATAATTCAAAAACTTATCGTTCAAATGACTTGAAATTTGGTGTCTAGGCATAGCTTGAACCGAAAATTTGAAATATCTCGTTAAAATTGGGCATTGCTATTGAAAAAAATGATGTTTGGGTTTATTTTAATATGTAGATGACCCCCTAAGCAAATTTTATGTACATCAATTAAAAGTAGACTTTATTTCAAATCGTTCGGTACCAGTAACTTCCGTCTAAGATAATTTGTTGAATAGTTAGTAGGGGGTGTTTACTTTTTTTTTCCCATGACTGTACATAGCTGCCAAAGTTTACACTTTTTGGCTACCACTAAAATTTATTAAAAAATTTCTCCTTCTTTAAACATGAGATTTCGAATATCGAATAAAAGAATATTTAATATAAAATTTTAGTGGTAAGAAGAAAGCGTAAAATTTTGCAGCTATTATAATATTTTTCACTGACACTGGCAGGGTGTTTATGTTATCATAATATTGCGTAAACACAGGGTCTGACTAATACCGAAATAAACTTCCTCCAGTAAAACAGATCATCTGTTTTTCTCATAATTTATGATTGAAATTCTACACTAATAAAGCGATAAGATAATTCCTACTTAAATTTACTGTTGGAAGTTTTCCCCGTCAATAATCAGCCTTTGCGAAAACGGTTACAGTTGAAGCTTCAATATTTAATGTATATATAAGTTCCTCTTTATTTAATAAATAATCTTTCATATATTTCACGATAATATATTTCACGAAATTCAATATATAAGTAATTAAATCACAGTTGGGAGAGCAATGCTCTAGATTTCACGATTCTATTTATATCACTTAAAGCCAGCATATTTCACGACTGAGAGTTTTTACGCCGATGTTGTTTAATGTGAATGAGCGCAAGAAGATTAAAATATTTGCTAAGTCTATTTTTTACACATTTAAATATATACAGACTATTTACAACAAAAACATTGGATTAATTCTTGTATAAATACATATAAATTCCTCGCTGGGAATGCAAGATAATATTTTACTAGCAGGAATGAACGAGCTAAGCTCGGTCAAAATTAGCTTTCTGTTTATCTCGATATATTTTCCCCACTGAATCTTTCTTGCTGTTTTAGATGCAATTAGCTTGACCGTGAAATATAGTGACCCAAAATGACCCACTAATCGAATTTTTTCGAACATGTGACCTATCACAATGCTGTTCTCGAGCCTGAAAACGATGGAATACAAAATTTAGTGAAAATCGTTAGTCGTTTTCTAGGTAAAATAAGCTTGATCTACGTTGATTCAAAAAACCACTAACCGAAATTCATCGACAGATGTGAGCAATTTCAATGGTCTTTTTGTACTGTGAAACAGTATAACAAAAAAAATTACCAACATTGTTTGAACCTTTTTGAAGTGCTGTTAGCTGGACCCCGACACATTATCACCAAAATGACCCACTAATAGAATTTTCTTGAGCATGCGACCCAGCCCAATGGTTTTATCTTGCCCAGAAACGGTGTAGTACAAAGTTTTGTCAAAATCTTTTGAGCGGTTTTTTAGATACAGTTAGCTTGATCCTGATTCATTGGGACCCAAAATGACACATTGACAGAATTTTCTTGAACGTGCGACACTGCCCAATGCTCTTATCATGCCCGGAAACGGTATTATACAAAATTATGTCAAAATGTATTGAAGCGCTTTTTAAATACAATTAGCTTGCCCATGCTCCATTGTGATCGAAAATGACCCACTAATCAAATTTTCTTGAACATGCGACCTAACCCAATGGTCTTCTCGAGCCCGAAAACGATAGAATACAAAATTTAGTCAAAATCGTTTAAGCCGTTTTTTAGATATTATTAGCTGGATCCTGACCCATTGTGACCCAAAATGACCCAATAATTGAATTTTCTCGAACATGTGACTTAGCCCAATTGTCCTCTCATGACCAGAAACGGCCGTATATTAAAAAATTCTGTGAAAATGTCTTGAGCCGTTTTTTAGACATAATTAGTTTGACCCTGACCCATAATGACCCACTAATCGAATTTTCTCGAACACGTGACCCATCCGAGTGGTCTTTTCGTGCCCGAAAACGATAGATTACAGAATTTCGTCACATCGTAGTGCCGTTATCTAGATAAACTTAGCTGGACCCACGGAGACCCAAAAGTGACCCACTAATCGAATTTTCATGAACACGTTACCAATCCCAATGGTTTTTTTGTTGCCCGAAAATGGTTAGATACAAAATTTAGTCAAAATCGATTGAGCCGTTCTCTGGATATAATTAACTTGACCCTGACCCATTATGACCCAAAATGACCCACAAATCGAATTTACTCGAACACGAGACCCATCCCAATGGTCTTTTCGTGCCCGAAAACAGTAGGGTGCAAAATTTCGTCAAAATCGTTAGAGCCGTTATCTAGATAAACTTAGCTTGACCCTGACCCATTATGACCCAAACTGATCCACTAATCGGATTTACTCAAACACAAGACCCGTCTCAATGGTCTTTTAGTGCCCGAAAATGGTTAGATACAAAATTTAATCAAAATCGATTGAGCCGTTCTCTAGATATAATTAGTTTGATCCTGACCCATTATCACCCAAAAGGACTCACAAATCGAATTTTCTTGAACACTAGACCCATCCCAATGATCTTTTCGCGCCCGAAAATGGTTAGATACAAAATTTAGTCAAAATCGATTGAGCCGTTCTCTAGATATAATTAACTTGACCCTGACCCATTATGAACCAAACTGAACCACTAATATTTTTTTCTCGAACACGAGACCAATCAAATGGTGTTTTCGTACCCGAAAACAGTAGAGTGCAAAATTTCGTCAAAATCGTTAAAGAAGTTTTCTCGATAAACTTAGCTTGACCCACGGTGACCCAAAAATGACCCACTAATCGAATTTTCTCGAACATGTGACTTAGCTCAATGGTTTTCTCGTAATCCAAAACTGTAGAATATAGAGTTTAGTGGAAATCGTTAGAGCCGTTTTTTAGATAAAATTGGCTTGACCCATAGTGTCTCAAAAATGACCCACTAATCGAAGTTTCTCAAACATGTGACCTAGCCCAATTGTTTCTTCGTGCGAAAAACGGTTGGACGTGAAATTTCGTCAAAATCGATTGAGCCGTTTTTTAGATATAATTATCTTGACCTTGACCAATTACGACCCAAAATGACCCACTAATCGAATTTTCTCGAACACGTGACCTAGCCCAATAGTCTTATTATGCCCGAAAATGGTAAAATGCAAAATTTTGTGAACATCGATTGAGCCGTTCTCTAGATATAATTAGTTAGACCCTCACCCATTATGACACAAAATGACCCACTAATCGAAATTTTTCGAACAGGATACCCATCCCAATGATCTTTTCGTGCCCGAAAACAATAGGGTGGAAAATTTCGTCAAAATCGTTAAAGAAGTTATATAGATAAACTTAGCTTGACCCACGGTGACCCAAAAATGACCCACTAATCGAATTTTCTCGAACATGTGACTTAGCCCAATTCTCTTTTCATGCCAAGAAACGGTATAATACAAAATTTGCTGAAAAATTTTTGAGCACATTTTTTAGATTCAATTAGCCTGACCCTGACCCATTGAGACCCAAAATGACCCACAAATCGAATTTTCTCGAACACAAGACCCATCCCAATGATCTTTTCGTGCCCGAAAATGCTTAGATACAAAATTTTGTCAAAATCGATTGAGCCGTTCTCTAGATATAATTAACTTGACCCTGACCCATTATGACCCAAAATGATCCACTATTGTAATTTTCTCGAACCCGAAATCCATCCCAATGGTCTTTTCGTGCCCGAAAACAGTAGGGTGCAAAATTTCGTCAAAATCGTTAAAGAAGTTATATAGATAAACTTAGCTTGACCCACGGTGACCCAAAAATGACCCACTAATCAAATTTTCTCGAACATGTGACTTAGCCCAATAGTTTTCTCGTAATCCAGAACTGTAGAATATAGAGTTTAGTGGAAATCGTTAGAGCCGTTTTTGAGATAAAATTGGCTTGACCCATAGTGACTCAAAAATGACCCACTAATCGAAGTTTCTCGAACATGTGACCTAGCCCAATTGTTTCTTCGTGCGAAAAACGGTTGGATGTGAAATTTGGTCAACATCGATTAAGCCGTCTTTTAGATATAATTAGCTTGACCTTGACCCATTACGACCCAAAATGACCCATTAATCGAATTTTCTCGAACACGTGACCTAGCCCAATGGTCTTATCATGCCCGAAAATGGTAAAATGCAAAATTTTGTGAAAATCGATTGAGCCGTTCTCTAGATATAATTAGTTTGACCTTGACCAATTACGACCCAAAATGACCCACTAATCGAATTTTCTCGAACACGTGACCTAGCCCAATGGTCTTATCATGCCCGAAAATGGTAAAATGCAAAATTTTGTGAAAATCGATTGAGCCGTTCTCTAGATATAATTAGTTTGACCTTGACCAATTACGACCCAAAATGACCCACTAATCGAATTTTCTCGAACACGTGACCTAGCCCAATGGTCTTATCATGCCCGAAAATGGTAAAATGCAAAATTTTGTGAAAATTTATTGAGCCGTTCTCTAGATATAATTAGTTTGACCCTGACCAATTATGACCCAAAATGACCCACTAATCGAAATTTTTCGAACACGCGACCCATCCCAATTGTCTTTTCGTGCCCGAAAACAGTAGGGTGCAAAATTTCGTCAAAATCGTTAAAGAAGTTATATAGATAAACTTAGCTTGACCCACGGTGACCCAAAAATGTCCCACTAATCGAATTTTCTCGAACATGTGACTTAGCCCAATTCTCTTTTCATGCCAAGAAACGATATAATACAAAATTTGCTCGAAATTTTTTGAGCACTTTTTTAGATTCAATTAGCCTGACTCTGACCCATTGTGACCCAAAATGACCCACAAATCGAATTTTCTCGAACACGAGACCCATCCCAATGATCTTTTCGTGCCCAAAAATGGTTAGATACAAAATTTTGTGAAAATCGATTGAACCGTTCTCTAGATATAATTAACTTGACCCTGACCCATTATGACCCAAAATGATCCACTATTGGAATTTTCTCGAACACGTGACCCATCCTAATGGTTTTTCGTGCCCGAAAAAAGTAGGTTGCAAAATTTCGTCAAAATCGTTAAAGATGTTATATAGATAAACTCAGCTTGACCCACGGTGACCCAAAAATGACCCACTAATCGAATGTCCTCGAACACGTGACTTAGCCCAATTCTCTTTTCATGCCAAGAAACGGTACAATACAAAATTTGCTGAAAATTTTTTGAGCACTTTTTTAGATTCAATTAGCCTGACCCTGACCAATTGTGACCAAAAATGACCCACAAATCGAATTTTCTCGAACACAAGACCCATCCCAATGATCTTTTCGTGCCCGAAATTGGTTAGATACACAATTTTGTCAAAATCGATTGAGCCGTTTTCTAGATATAATTAACTTGACCCTGACCTATTATGATCCAAAATGATCCACTATTGGAATTTTCTCGAACCGGAGATCCATCCCAATGGTCTTTTCGTGCCCGAAAACAGTAGGGTGCAAAATTTCGTCAAAATCGTTAAAGAAGTTACATAGATAAACTTAGCTTGACCCACGGTGACCCAAAAATGACCCACTAATCAAATTTTCTCGAACATGTGACTTAGCCCAATAGTTTTCTCGTAATCCAGAACTGTAGAATATAGAGTTTAGTGGAAATCGTTAGAGCCGTTTTTTAGATAAAATTGGCTTGACCCATAGTGACTCAAAAATGACCCACTAATCGAAGTTTCTCGAACATGTGACCTAGCCCAATTGTTTCTTCGAACGAAAAAGGGTTGGATGTGAAATTTGGTCAAAATCGATTGAGCCGTTTTTTAGATATAATTAGCTTGACCTTGACCAATTACGTCCCAAAATGACCCACTAATCGAATTTTCTCGAACACGTGACCTAGCCCAATGGTCTTATCATGCCCGAAAATGGTAAAATGCAAAATTTTGTGAAAATTTATTGAGCCGTTCTCTAGATATAATTAGTTTGACCCTGACCAATTATGACCCAAAATGACCCACTAATCTAAATTTTTCGAACACGAGACCCGTCCCAATGGTCTTTTCGTGCCCGAAAACAGTAGGGTGCAAAATTTCGTCAAAATCGTTTAAGAAGTTATATAGATAAACTTAGCTTCACCCACGGTGACCCAAAAATGTTCCACTAACCGAATTTTCTCGAACATGTGACTTAGCCCAATTCTCTTTTCATGCCAAGAAACGGTATAATACAAAATTTGCTCAAAATTTTTTGAGCACTTTTTTAGATTCAACTAGCCTGACCCTGACCCATTGTGACCCAAAATGACCCACAAATCAAATTTTCTCGAACACAAGACCCATCCCAATGATCTTTTCGTGCCCGAAAATGGTTAGATACAAAATTTTGTCAAAATCGATTGAGCCGTTCTCTAGATATAATTAACTTGACCCTGACCCATTATAACCCAAAATGATCCACTATTGGAATTTTCTCGAACACGAGACTCATCACAATTTTCTTATCGTGCCCAAAAACAGTATGGTGCAAAATTTCGTCAAATTCGTTAAAGAAGTTATATAGATAAACTTAGCTTGACCCACGGTGACCCAAAAATGACAAACTAATCAAATTTTCTCGAACACGTGACTTAGTCCAATAGTTTTCTCGTAGTCCAAAACTGTAGAATATAGAGTTTAGTGAAAATCGTTAGAGCCGTTTTTTAGATAAAATTGGCTGGACCCATAGTGACCCAAAAATGACCCACTAATCGAAGTTTCTCGAACATGTGACCTAGCCCAAAAGTCTCTTCGTGTCGGAAAACGGTTGTATGTGAATTTTGGTCAAAATCAATTCAGCCGTTTTTTAGATTTAATTAGCTTGTCCTTGACCCATTAAGACCCAAAATGACCCACTAATCGAATTTTCTCGAACACGTGACCTAGCCCAATGGTCTTATCATGCCCGAAAATGGTAAAATACATAATTTCGTCAAAATCTTTAGAGTCGTTTTTAAGATAAAATTTACATACACACACACACACAATTTTTGCTCGCATTATAGTATAAGATAAAATCAGGAATATTTATTTCCTCCCATTTCGGAAGATTATGAAAACTGCAGCGTGCATGCTGAGATCAAATTTTCATCATCACTAAAAATATAAAGAACAAAACTTTTTTTAAACAATTGTCTAGTATCACGTGACAATCGGCGCCTTTTGTCTGGCTGGAAGAGACCCGCGCAAGGGAGATGCGAAAATATTCCACGTTATTCACAGTTCCATGGTACAGGGAAACTTTGTTGCTGCACCCGACTTACCGTGGGGCTGTCGTTGAAGTGGTTAATTAATGAAGAAAAATCAAGTAGATTCCAAATGAATACCACATAGAAATGAAATGCATTTAATAAATTTCTGGTTCAAATTATGTTTATTTTTACTTTAAAAAAACGTTATGTTGGCCCTTAAGGATTTTATAATTCTAAAATACGGCTAAAAAAATGAACCTCTTTGTTCAAACATAATCAAATTTCGTATAAACAGACATCGAATGTTATTTCTGTTGCAAATGTTGTAAAAACCAAACACGTAAAACTTTCTTTGAGGATTATCGTATTCAAAATGTGGAAAATTTGTAGCCCTACTAATGACACAATAATATATTTTGTTTACTCTGAATTTATAATGTTATACATAGGTGTCAATTTAGTGATGCTTTCTGTAAAATTGTGCCAGATTGACGTATTTCAAATAAACAGGTCTGAAATCAGAAAAAAATGATCATAAACAGAGTCGTATAATAGGCAGGGTAAAAAGTACCATTTTAATAAATCCCATCTTTGGTGCAAAACATGTTTGTTTTTCACAGATAATACTAGTACAGTTTTAAGGAAATTATCAAAAATTGGCAGCTACGCATAAGAATGAGTAGACTTTCAATAAAAATTCACATATTTTGCCTTTCATTATTTATATGTTAATTGATAGGTTACAACTCATCGGTTATTACTGATTGTGGTGTTTAAATAGCATAAAGCTAAACAGGTCTTTTTTAGAAACATCGATATCTGCTTCCAATACCATTACTGACTGAAGCTTTGACTCATTTTATGGCGGTGGTACATTTTTTATAGGGTGACTCCGCCAGTAGTCAACAAATAAAGCCAGTGTTACGGTTTTTTTTTATTCTATTTCATTCCTTTTTAGTTTTAAAAGTAAACTAACATGATTGCTACAACCTTTAACCTCTTGAAGGGCGGTGATTCCGTTATGGCATCACATAATTTTAATCCCTAATTGCCACATTGGCACCCAATATTTTTTCTGAAAATTTCACTTCTATTAAGTACGCGAAAATAAAATTTTACTTGTTTACAAATAAATTTTCTTGTAAATACTGGTGTCAAACAATTATTTCAACATTTTACGAATACAAGTACCTTGCCCCTAAAAGGGTTAATGAATGTACTTATAATGGACAAAAATGAAATCCGCTGACATTAAATAGCACCAAAATTATAAATAATTATTTTTTTAATTGCCATTTTCCCAGTAGTTGATCAATTGAAGAAATCAATCAAAAATCTAAAAATCAATATTTAAAATATCATCATTGGGCTGTAATTAACAATAATTCTTAGAAAACTAATATTTTAAAATAAGCAAGATGTAAATGGATTATTTTAACTTACCGTAATGGGGAAATTGCACGTTTTTCACTTTAACTTTCATTTTATAGAGTACAAAAGTACGAGCATTTTGATACCATTTTTACGTTTTTTTGAAACTCGGAAAATCCATTAAATCAACTTTAAAAATGCGGTTTTCGTCTTAGCGGGAAAAAGCCGCGTCACCTGACGAAAGTGGTTTTGACGTCACTGCACATGTAAACAAAACTTTGCTGTATTTTCCCCTGTATTTTTCCATGAGAATAGGCTTGGGTTACGCTGAATGGTTTCTTTCTTTTCTTAACAATGATTAGTAGAACAAACTAAAAGCATTGCAATTTGTTGTAATGAATAAATAATATTGTGAATTCAAGTGAGATTTTTTCCCCTCGTTTTTCTAAGGATTTTCATTTCGAGATCTTGATGTAGAAATAAAATATTGGTACACGTTTATACTACAATTGTATTTTATAGAATAGTGTACTTATCTTTTTCATATTAATATTCCCCAATAATTGATTTCACAAACTGGTTCAAGTAGTATTTCTTTCATTACCGATGGGGGGGGGGGGGGGTGTTCTTATCGAAAAGTTTTCGTATTTGTATTTTATATTTGAAATAAGAATTTGCCCTGCTTTCGTTAAATGATTTATCTCTGCAGTTGTTAAATAAGCTATTTTTGAATCAAAAAAGAGATAAACTCAGAAAGAGAGCAATTTGCTGAGGTAGCCTTAAGATAGCCTTACAAAATTTTTATATGAATATACCAAAAAAATTTTAACAATTCTTCAAAAATGTTTCACATGGGCAAAAAATAACAAGTTGTTATTTTAAATACCACCAGTTTTGTGAACTTCATCAGACCTTGGAATTGAAAATTTTACCCTTTATAAAACTGCAGATTTACAACTCACTGTTTAGTTCATGAATTCTATTTTTTAATTTTGTTATAAATTAAGAGTATTTCAACGGAAGTTAAAAGGGCCAAAAGAGCAATACAGGCATCTGCCGACTTACGTAAGCAATGCGTTCTGTAAACTTTTGCGTAACGTGAATTTTGCATAATTCGAATTTGTAAATTGCTTAAGCATAATTTTGTAAAAAAGTGCAATATTTATTATATATATAATATTTACACAGTAATATTTTGTAAATGAAAAATAATACAGCAGTGCTTACTCGGATATAAAGTAGTATGAAAAAAATATATAAAAGCAAACTGAAAGCACACTTTTCAAATAACAAATATTTTGTGGATTACGGAATTAATATACATATAAGTAATATAATAATAAATATTATAAAATATAGTATAAACGTTTATAAAACATGCTAGTATGTTCCCAATTCTAATGTTTGAGATTTATTCCATACTTGCGAATCTACATATGTCGCATAATACGTAAGTCGGGGGATGCCTCAGATTGAAAGAATGATAATATGTTTGAATTTTTATACATGATCAATAAAAGCTTTCTTTATTCTTTATTCTTTGGTTTTATGTTAATTTTTTATTGATAAATTAATACTCAATCCATACCTTCCAAATAATTAAAAAAATAATAATCATGCAAATTCATGTCTTATTTGTGAATTGAATTTAGAAATCATTGTGATATTATAGCAAAGTATTACCAACTCTTAACGTTGCCCTTATGATACTAATGCATTATCCAAACAAAGAATTATTCTTGAATGATAATATATGCTAAATTATTTATATGTCACTATAAAAAGTTTATGTATAATGAGATGTCTGCTTTCAAAAGTGAAAAGAGTGTCCTCCACCTGAACAACAAATTCAAATTTTGCAGTTTTTTTATAGTATGAAGCTTATTTTCAAAATGAAAATACTGCTTTCTTTTACAAGATATTCAAGTCATTTTCATTATTATTATTATTATTATTATTATTATTATTTATTTATTTATTTATTTTTTTTTTTTTTACGTAAGTTAGAGCATTGAGGAAAAGACTGATATAACATGTTTAGGATCTGATAAATATTAAGTAGAACATTCTGAGAAACTACATTTCAAACAAACCACTCAAAGAAACAAAAAGAAAGAAAACTTATTCGTAAGGAAATAATACTAAAACGGCAATTAAATTATTTTTACACTTTTTTTTATTTAACTTAATTTGGTTTTTGCATTCGATCTTTCACTCACTTTCAGATAAATTAAGAAATATAAAAGTTATGCATAGTGGTATGCTTCCAGTGACAATGCAACATTTTAATATTTTAGAAGTTAATTATAAATTTATACATTAATTTTAACGGGTGTTTTCGTTAGCCTATCACAGTTGATAAATCGTCGAATACTCTTTGTCGTTATAAGTTGTAACAACAGTGGATTTACTATTCTTTAAACTACAGCCGCCAAAAAAAGGTCAAATGGGTGTGAAGCTTCAACTAGTTTATACTGTAAAAAGGTAGAAAATATAAGTAAAAAATAAAGAGTGTAATATATTTAAGAAATATGCTTGAATAAATTAACACTTTCATATTATTTGAAAAATATATATTCTAAAAACACACTCAAAATATATATTAAACATTTAATTGCTAAAAAGGACGTCAAATGTTAATAAAATACTATAAGGCCACTTTTTAAAGTGTTTTTCATTGGTATGTCAAAATCTTCTCTATTGTCAATGAACTGAAATGAAAAACACTTTAAAAAGTGGCATAAACCTAATAATTAATAGTAATTATTTTATTTTTAACGATATAATTTATCAACAATCAGACGGTGCCCCAATGGGATCTCCAATTTCAGATTTCCAGATTTCTCCAATTTCTCCTAGCAGAATTCAAATTACGCCCCCTTGAATCAAAAATGTTCAGTACTTTTAAATTATTACCTTTAGTATGGCTACGTTATGTAGATGATATTTTTATTGTTTGGCAGGGGGAAGTTGATAAATTGTTAGTTTTTATTCAACAGTTAAATGATTTAGATAATAAGATTAAATTTACTTTTGAACTTGAAACCGATAAGAAATTACCTTTTTTAGATGTTGAATTAAAAAGAGAAAATAATAAACTAATTCGTTCAATATATCGTAAGCCAATAACTAGCTTAAATGTTATACCTTTTGATGCTTGCACTCCATATTCTTATAAATTATCTACCTTTAGATTTCTTATTAACAGAGCTTTTAGAATTTGTTCCCCTAAAAATTTAAATGATGAATTAGATAAAATTAAAACAATAGCTATTAACAACGGATATCAAGTTAAAATAGTTAATAAATTAATTGAAAAGTTTATTAACATAATGAACGATGCAGTTTTTGAGAATAAAACCGACAGAGAAAATAACATGAAAAGGGTGGTTATAACTTATTATCCAAATTTCTTCGAATCCGCTAAAACTCAACTAAAAAAGTTTGATTTAATTTTAATTGCTAGACCCCCTCCAAAATTAAAATCAATTTTAACCACTAGAATTGACCCTATTGATAAATTTGACCTTTCCGGTGTTTATATCATTCCTTTTCTTAAAGAAGGTTGTTATAGAAATTATTATATTGGCATGACTCAGAGAAAATTCAAAGTGAGATGTAAAGAACACATTGCAGACATAAAATTTAATAGAGGTAAAACCGCATTATCTAGGCTAAATAAATTAGAAAACATAAATATTTTGTTTAATGAAAGTAGATTAATTTATAGGTCAGATTTTTATTTGCAACTTTTTATTAGAGAATCTATTGAAATTTACGTCAGAAACTCAATGGTCTGCAATGGTTCCTTGTCATTTCAGATCCCAAATATTTGGATTGAATTGTTAGATAATTTGAAAATAAAATAGGGCAACGTGAAACATGTTAAAATATTACGCGCGTGCTTTTTATTTTTATTTTTATTTATTTATTTTTATATTTCATTTGTTATAGTTTATTGTCATTTTCCGTCTTAGTGTTTATTTGTTTTTCTAATGATGATTTAGTAAATTCAATCGAATCATGTCAAATTATTAAGATCTTTTAATGTATTTTATTAACATTTGACGTCCTTTTTAGCAATTAAATGTTTAATATATATTTTGAGTGTGTTTTTAGAATATATATTTTTGAAATATTTTTAATGGACGTGTAAGAGATCATCTGTTTATAATTTAATAATTTTCATATTAATTGAACAATGATTATTCGTTGAAAAATCAATTTAGAAATTATAAATGATTGTTTAAATATGTTTTTCTTTTCTCTCCTCTTTCCATACATTAAAACAGAAACAGAGCAAAGATTACAATTTTTTTCAAAATAAATTCACGAGCTTACATTTTCTACCAAATGTAAAAAAAGCAGTGAATTTTACATAATCGGGTTCGATGGCCATGCCAAATTATCGTATTATATTGGACATTTAATGGGAAAATCATGAATTGCAATCATAAAATGAGGTGTGATTATTAAGATAAACATTGGATACTTATAAAAGAGTGAATTTTGTTTTTTAAAGTTTTTGCTTTAATGATTATTTTTAAGTAAGCACAAGAAAATAAACAAAAGGCAATACTTATAAATTTACTCACGTATGTTGTAGCAATTTGTTTCTGATCTATGGATACGCACAGTTGTTAGTTTAAAATTTTTATTCCACAAGTCACTATTAGCATGTTCACAACGGCGCGGTGGGTCACACTCGACTGTCTCAGAGTTGCCAAATCTCCGGCTTTTTGAAAATCACTATTATTTTAGAAAAAATATTGTTCTTTTAAATCGCCCAATTGTTGTAATTAAATAAAACAACATTTTCTGTATTAAAATACTGGTATCCAAAAAGCCGGAGACTTGTCAGCTCTGAGACAATCGAGTGTGACCCACCGCGCCGGCGTGAACGTGTTACACAAAGAATTTTTTCTCATTTTCTGCGTTTTAGCTCAAAATTTCATTTTCTCATAGTAAATTCGAGTTAATTTTTTAGCTATAATATAACATGCATTATACGAAATTTTAGTCATAACAAAAATAATTATTAAGCATTACAATGAATTAAGGAAACATTGCATTTCAGGAACTAGATAAAGTCGATTTTACTTTACTTACGATATATTTTTTAATAAAACTATCATTCTTTATTCTTTTAAGTAAATCAGAGTAAGTTAAAAATAAATGTGCCTTTTAGCTTTAGCTTCTTGCATCTTTTCCCACATTAAATGCATTTTTTATGCCCTAAAAAAATTTGAGGGGGGGAAATAAACTAAATCTAGAAGGTATAATTTCATATTTTTCGAATCCAACCAACTGCAGCACTTTTCTAAATGAAAATTAATACAAATGTATAAATTAATATTACATTATATTTGGACATGTTAAAATAATCTTTTGACTCTAATTATATTTTGTGTAAATGAGTCTTTAATCGATGTTTATAATAGATAACAAACAGAAAGCAATGGAAACAGCTTGCATTCACAATGCAGACCGCTACGCAGAATCCGCGTTTCATGTGTAGTGACGTCAAACCAATCCCATCCCGTTTTCGGATCACGTGGTTTTCTTTTGCTTTTAACGGAATTTAAAACTGAAATAACTAGTTATTTTAAATTATTTTTACAATTTCGAGTTGAGTTTCGAGGAATGAATGTCATCAATTAAACATAAAAGAAAGCACAATTTAGAGTGAGTGCAACTTCCCCATTGTCTCCAACTAATCAAAAACTAAATTTTTACACTTTCTAATAAAAAATATTCATAAAATGGTTTCTGTTACAGCAGACAGCTGACAACAGGTGCTCCAACATTCAAACAAAAATATTATTTCTAGTGCCACGTATAAAACTCATTTCCGCTTGCAATGGCGAAATATTTCAAATTTTGACTAACTACTGGATGGGTATCAACTACTGGCGGGGTCACCTTATCACTTAATTTTAATTCCAAATGCCAAAATGGCACCAGAAGTTAGATAAATTTTCCATTTTATTATGTACGTGAAGGAAAGCTATAACCTTCTTTCAAATAAATTTGTTCGCTAATTCTGGGAGCAATCATTCATTTCACCAACATTTTATCAACAAAGGAACTTTTACCCTTAAAGGGAAAACTACAGACAAATTTAAATTTTATGATAAATGCCTAATCTGATATTAAAAATATTCATTTACAGAATCTTACATTAAACCATGGGTACTATCGCTGCGATCGAAATACTCAAGGCCAGAGGGCACAAGTTGTGACGTCATCACTAATCGACCGACTTCACACTGGCGTTGGGATTCGCACCGGAAATATTTGAATAGCAATTTTATTTTATTTTATTTGTGGAATATCTATCACCTTATATTACAATAATAACTATTTAAACTTACTGGTGAGAATTTGGAATCCATAAATATAAAATCAGCCAGATGTGGCAACACTGTCGCATTCCGCATCTAGCTGAATTTTTATTAAGGCATTACAAATTCTCACCAGTAAGTTTATATATTTAATATTGTTTTATAAAATGATATGTATATAACGCAAATAAAATAAAAGGATATCGATGCACAAAATTTTCCGGTTTGAAATCCAACACTAGTGAGAAGTCGGTCGATTAAAGATCACGTCACAACTCTTGTCTTCTGGCCTGGAGTATTTCGATGACAGCGGTACTATACAACATTTGCCAGTTTAGAGTCTTTTTTCATTCAGGAATTCCGTAGTCTTATCAAAAATTCGCAGTAGAAAATTTTTCTTTATTAAATGAGAAACATTTCGTGATATACAATGCAGGGTTCGTACGGGTACCGTTATTTTCTAGGCCAAATATCAGTATTTTTTTATAGAAAAGTAAATCTAGTTTAAACGGACAAAATTTCGCCTTATTTAAGGACAGATTTTACCATAAGGAAATAATGATTACGAAGAATTTCTTAGTCTGGAAATTCAAGGACCCATACGAACCCTGATAATGTCTTCTTTTGGAATATCAGATTAAAAAATTAAAACGAAACTGGCAACACAGATATTCACTACGGTGTACATGGATACAGAGTTAACACTTTTTTGTAATGCAAATCTTCAATTTATTTTATTTCAAAATTTCTGTCATTTAATAAATCAAAAAACACTTTTGGAGAAAAGAGGTATATAAACATCTGTTTTGAAAAACTAGTACAACTATATTATGTAGGGAAATGTGACTTGAAGCAACGCTCGAGACAAACTCCAAAGCCATAGCTGCCAACTCTTCCGCTTTATTGTACCGCAAAAATTTACAAGAAATTTTTGCCTTATTTAATCGTTAGATTACGGTGATTTAAAAAGGTGAAATTTGCTATAAAATTTGCGTGGTACAAAAAAGAGTAAAATGTTAACAGCTTTTTAAAACGGACAAATCGGCATTTCAGGAAATTAACGTCAAGGTACCATAAATAATACTGGATATCGTGAATAACTTATGAAGTCGCACTGTAATGCCCATGTTATGTTGCTGCGATGTAAAATAAATATAAATTTGTTACAAAAATTCATTAGTTTAATTTTTCTAAATTCTCAATGTTTAGGTAACGTATTTAAATGGTGCACGAAAAAAATAACTCATTAATTTTTTTTTAAATGATTTTTTTTAAACATGAAGTTAACGGCCTGCTAATTTACCACTATGCACAATTTAAGAGGAATAGCGTCTTAAAAATGTTTTTAAAGACGTTTAACATTTACTACTGAAATTAATATAAGTATAAAATAACTATTTTCTAGTAATTTCATGAATTTTG